>JASCQY010000071.1:2631505-2640971 GCA_030264315.1 Sardinella tawilis
GGACTGACATATTGACCCATGGTGCAATTTAACGCTACAGGCACACACACTTAGCAACATCGCAAGTGTACCCGCTGGAATCTTAAAAGGGGTGACATTTTGCTATTAAAACAAATAAATAATATTGATTCATTGCCCAATCTCCAAATTGCCCCTCCAGAATTCAAATCGATAAACACAAATGTTCGCCGTGAGAATAGCAATTATGCCACCCTCATGAGATGACAACAAAAAAAAAAAAACATGCAGGCGAGAGACAACAATGTGGTTTCATCCCCAACGTGTTTGTTTTGATAATTGGGTCCTCAGAGCCTCTCGCTTCAGTCAGTCCTTGTCAACTCATGACAAAGATAAACTAGATGGCCTGACGTTTTCTATTCTGTCTCCAGTAGTGTCTTTATTTGCCTTCACAAATATCAGTCCATGGGCATGAAAAATGGGCAACAGATACTTTTTCAACTTCTTGCCTTCTCTTTGCTTTTTATTGTTTTGTATTTATTTATTTGATACAGTTTTTTCTTTTGCTTTGTTTTGTTTTATTTCATCTATTTAATGAGATTAATGGATTTGTTAGTTAAAGCTTTAGACCACAACAACACTGCAAAGGCGGGCTTTGATTGGTTAGCGAGGGGTGATTACTTGGCAATCTGATCACCCCCCTCCCCCCATCAGTACAGTGCAGATGGACATTCACACACACAGAGATCAGGTCCACTCATGATGATGTCATTAACATGGGCCAGCATCAGACGAGACTTTTTTTTTTTTAATGAACTTCCTAGCCAATTGGCTCGGCTCTGTGTAAACAGTATTGATAACGTTGCTCTTTCAACCATATGTACAGGGGACTACAAAGCTATATTACACAAACAAACAAACAAACAAGCAAACAAAGTAGTAAACAAGCAAACAAAAGAGAAACCAACTCGCCCCAAACCCAGTGTCCACTTGACGCTTGTTGGTTGTCTTGTTTTATTTATTGAGATGTACTGTGACGCTTAGTTAGGGTATGTGAACTTAACATAGCAGTGCGTAGATGGAAGAGACTTCATTGTGAACTACAGTGGCCACTGGCGGGGGGTGGAGGTGGGAGTGTGTGGGGGGTGGGGGGTGGGGATGTAGGGGGGGGATGCGCCATCTTTGCTTGCCTTGTGGAGAACAGCCCAGAGCAGTGGCTGAGGGAAGCATCGGCTGGCTGGGCAGAGCCATGGCTGTATACAGTATCTGAAAGCACTGGCTTCGGTCCAGAGAAGGTCGCTGGTCCATCCCCTGCGTGGCCTGCCCTCTCAGTGCCCAAGTGTACACTGCATGATGCCAGCGGGGGCGTTGTGGCGATTGCTTTTGAACCGTCGAGCGTTTTGTGTGTCTCTGAAAGCACACTCAGATCAGTGGCAGCCTCTCCACCCTGCCTGTGTTTTGGGGTGGGGGTGGGTGGGTGGGTGGGTCGGGGGCCAAGGGGTGGTGTTGCACTCCGGAACACCATCATGTTGAGGTTTTAGCGGTGACAACACAAGAGACTTGACTTGCTTCTGCAACACTGCATCTCCACCCATGTAGTTTCCATTAGTAGAGGAGGAATGGGATGTTGTTGCCATGGACAAGAGCCTCAGTCTCTCATACAGCAGAGGGGGCTGAATGTCAGATGGCGTAATGCTTCATTTCACTGAGAACAGAAGAAGATGCAGTCTATGCACAGTAGAGTACAGCAAGGTCTGAACATTTTGCCAGTTGAGGTCAGATTCTGTTCTTTTTCTCTAGATTACAAAGATTTGTCGTTTCTTAAGGCATAATCCACATAGAGAAAAAAAAAGAGAAGTAGACTCAGATTTGAGGGATTATTTGGCAACACCACCGCCAGTTTGCGTTATGTTTTTTAATTTTGTTTTCCCACTCTGAAATGGGTCCCCGGATAGAGCGAGCGCCACCCCAAACAGCCCCAAGCAGGAAGTGGAAAGGCTGGGCTTGTCGTGTTGAGGTCCCAACAGTGCCGCTGTTCCTTGAGCTGTACACTACTTAACGCTGAACTCTGACTTGTCTTATTATTACCTTCTTTTTGTAGTACTACATACTCTCTCAGCAGACTCATAATGTTCTCACAACGTTGTAAATATGTGATGAGGGCTGCATGTTCAAGGCTATGTGCTGGCTCCGTTTCAAGAAAAAAAGAAAACAAAAAGGAAAAAAAAACAAGGATAAAAAAAATCATTGTGGTGATGTGTGTTCAGCCAGTGCTGCTTTTTTTCCAAGTGGTGTATTTTTATGTTTTTTATTTTTTGTTCATTTTTTAAAATTGACAGAAATTGTGCACTGAACGAGAAAAAAAAACAGGCCATAGCTTTTTAAAATGCTTATGTGTTTATGTTGTATTTTTTCACTTTTGTTAAGTTGTTTTTTCTCCGTTTTCTTTTTTGCTTTTTATATATATTAAGTTGTAGCAGTCGCTGAATCTATGAAAAGCACTTTGCTATTCTGTCAGTTTATTGCAATAAAAACATTCAGTGCATACTGTTCTCCTAATGTGTCCTGCTTCAAAGACCCTTCCTGTGCGTTCACTGTTTGCATTAAGACCAGGTATGTTTGCCCATGAAGAAATCCATTAGGCTCTCAAGGTTATTCAAGGTCATTCAAACGTGTCATGCTAAAGGATAGGGATGCCATTTATTTAAAGTGCTGTTTTATGGAGACCTCACATGCTTTTATCAAGCCTATTCAAGAGAGAAGCAAAGTAACTGTGCGTGTGTGTGTGTGTGTGTGTGTGTGTGTGTGTGTGTGTGTGTGTGTGTGTGTTTTGAGGGTTAAGGGTACAGGCTTAACAAGACCAAGTAAGAATTTGTTGGAAGTGAACATTGTGTGAAGAAAGCTCCTATATATCAACATATGTGACTATACCCTGTAGGATTGACATGAGAGGGTGTAAATTACAGCAGCGCTTCGCAACTGCCTCTCTTTCATGTACTGTAGTATGTACTGCAGTATGTACTGTAGTATGTACTGTAGTATGTACTGTAGTATGTACTGCAGTATGTACTGTAGTATGTACTGTAGTATGTACTGCACACACGGCGTGTGAAGAGGATGGGAGGGGCTCTGAAGAGAGAGGAACAATAGAAGAGCTAAAAGTAGAGCACTGGTTGCTATAGTGCCTGGTAGAGCACTGGTTGAGCACTGGTTGCTCTAGTGCCTTTATGCATTGTTACTGCACTAGCAGTCTCTTAATCTCTTAAGGCCAGCTCATGACCCCATGCACTGAGACTCGCTCACAAACCTGTAACAACGCCTCCCTTCCCATCACCTCTCTGTCTCTGAGTTACGGGGGAGACGGAGAGGGATCGGGGAGAGAGAGATGCCCCAGATGCGTTACACTGTAAAAAAGGATTTGCAATGCTTACTTGAAAAATGTGTGGAAATTCGTTGCCTCAAACAAGTTAAGTAAGTTAAGTCTCTTTCAAGTTATGGTAAAGATATTCGAGGCAACGAGCTTCCACCCATTTTTTAAGTAATCATTACAAATGATTTTTTACAGTGTAGGAACACACAACCAGAGGAGAGAGACAATGAGAAGGGGAGAGGGGAGACAAAAGAAATGAGAAATGACAGGAAGAGAGATTTGCAGACAGACGAATGGGAAGCCAGACAACATGTGATGGGTAAATTCTGTCTAAATTCACATACATGTATTGCTGTTTGTTTTTATTTTGACTATACTCTTTCTCCGCGTGTTCTTGATGCATATTCTATAATTCCACCGGGGGCAGGAGTAATTATTAGCTGAGAGAGAAGAGAAAGGGGAGAGAGAGGAGGATGTTTCAGGAGACAACAACCATCTAGGCCCGACAGAGAGGGACAAACTTGAGGAAAAGGCAAGTGTGAGATCTAGAGAAAGTAAGATAAAGACAATCAGACAGAGAGCCCAGAGTGGAAAGGGCGGAGATGAAAGCCACATGTGGAGCCGGGGGGAGAGTAGAGGGCAGTGTGTTGATTACAGAGGGGCAGAGATGGACATTCAGCAGACAGGCCAAGGGCCACACGGGGGAACAAAGAGCACAGAGGGATGGAGGGATGAATGGGATGGGGGAAAGAATAGAGGTGGACAGGGTGTCCTGGTCTGACCTGGCCTGTGTGCCACGCCTGTGCAGTGGAGCTGATGATGGGGACAGTGTGTGTGTGTGTGTGGTCTCGTCTGGCGAGCCCTAATGACTTAATGATGCCTTCCGTGTTAGCGTAGCTCTCAGGATCTCATTAACCTCTGCCACGCTGGGGAGAACTCATTTAGAGGACTCATTCACCCCGCCTCTCCCTCCTCTATTTCCCACTCTCTCTCTCTCTCTCTCTCTCTCTCTCTCTCTCTGTGCTCTCCTACCCACCCAACAGGAGATGGGTATGGAGTCGTCTGACAGGCATCTGGTGGGCTTAATTAATGTGACAAAGGTCTTTTTTGGTTTGCCATGTGTGTGTCTGTGTTTATGGATCTGTACAGTACGTGTGTGTCTGTGTGCGAGAGATAGACATTCACAAAGGTGTGTGTGTGTGTGTGTGTGTTTGTTTGTATCTAAACAGTACTGTACCACTGTATGATCCATGTGACATAAGACAAGAACAACTATATTGTCTCAAAGGGGGAATTTTTTTTTCGGGCATTTGTAACACTCTAAAGCTTCCGCTCCCAGACGTACATTAGACATGTCAGTACCTATGGGACTGAAGACACAGAGACGATCCCTGGAATTATATGCATATTTCCCAGGTTCATGGTATTAAACAGACCTGCAGTGTAATTCAGTGGCCCAGCATACCCCTGCATCAGCCAGGCTAACACCGCTCAATATCACATGTCGCACCAGCACAGTCAGGGATCTCTCCATTAGTAATAATAATTACTAATCTGACCACAGTAGTTGCTGGAGCTAAATGATATTGACTGGAAGCACTAGGTGGCGCTATGGCCTGGCTAGCCCAGCACAGCCTTTGTCAATATCTCAGACATTAGGAGTCATTTCAACTACAGTATTTTTATCATTCACACAAATAGCAGTAAAGGGCATTGTGACCCTTTGCCCTGTTATTCAAGGTCACCAGGGGCTGTTGGTTGGAAAAAGAATGATCAAATTTGACATTGGAACGAGGAGCTCCAGAATGTTCCTGGAGGTAAATCTCCAAACAGAAGAGGCACTCTCCTTCTTTCTTTTAACAGCACAAAGTCACTGACTGAGCTGTCCTATTAGGACTAATACCCACTTTGTCACTAGGCCACATTCTCCATCTCTCTTTCAGACACACTCAAACACACAAGCATCCACACACATGGACATGCACAGGCTTCTATACTGCCTTACTGCAGCCTCCTCCTCCTCCTTGTGTTTTTCTCCGGCTATTAATACTGAAGCTGCTGTCTGTGCGGTGCACTAATTAAAATGTCTGATGTGTCGGTGCTGGGGAGCAGAGGTCGGCTACTCCTCTCCCCCCCCCCCCATTTCACCTCCTCTCCTCTCCTCTCCATCTCACCACCCTGTTCTGCTCTGCTCTGCCTTGCCTGCCTCTGCTGGCTGTCAGGGTGGATAAATAGGCCTGTCCGGCCAGACCGTCCTCCCCGCTAACACCGAAGGGCGCCGCTGCCACCAATGCTGGGCCCAGCCAAATCAAATCACCCCAATCATAACTCATCCTGACACCCCTGACTCCGTGCACATACACACATACACACGCGCACACACACACACATACATACACGCACATGCAAGCATGTGACCCCACCACACCCGTTCCAGTTCCAGTTCCACCCGCGACACCCCGGCCAGGAAAATGAATTCGCTGCCTCACTCTCGCCTCGTCCATCACCGAGACACTGGCAGTTTATCTCCCTGCTGACCCGACCCAGAGAGGAAGCAGGAGGGGTTGTAGCCTCGTCAGGTGATTACGCAGGAAGGGGGATTTATTTGTGTTTCAGTAGCACCCCCCCAGCCACACACACACACACACACACGCACACGCACATACACACTCTTGTCACCTACCCTACAGCAAGAACACTTCTTTACCTCATTACACATGGGATTAATGATGATATATCCCCAGGTTAGTGTGTGTGTGTGTGTGTGTGTATGTGTGTCTGGGGATATTTCACCTGTCAACCAAAAACAGGGTTAAAGTTCTGTCAGACAAGTGCTTTCCAGAACATTCCTACAGGCCATAGCCGCTCAAGCAGGCTGCGCCTCAGACACCGGGAGACTAAACACTCAGGCAAAACATCAAGGCGGAGAGGGGGGAAAAAAGCAAAATGGAATAAAGAGGCGGCAGACATCTTTATGAGGTGTTTTAGTCGGCAGCGTGAAGTTGTCAGCAGAAAATGGCTCATCGATTGGTATTCCGAGGCGGCGCTCTTTGAGTCTGGCGTCGTCGCCACACGTGTCTCCGCAGCCGATCAAGAGCGAGAGACGCTGGGGGAATAGCAATGAGAAGTGCTATGCTATGCTACGCTACGCTACGCTGCGCTGTGCTCCAGCTCCAACTCCACTACTCTGTGCTGTGCTGTGCTGTGCTGTGGTGGTCTGATGCACGCCACTGTGATGTGGCAGCTCAATCTGAACTAACCCAACCTCAGATGATCCCGCTCTGCCCTGCCCTGCCCTGCCGCTCACTGGCTTGATGGCTGCGGGTGGGCTGCATCTCCTCCTCTGTTGCCATACCACACACACTCCCACACACACACACAAATACACACACTTCAAATGTCACACACATACAAGTACACACACATCACATGCCGTCACACAGGCACACACACACACACACACACACAAACACACACACCACATCTCACACACACACACACCACATCTCACACTCATACAAATACACACACATCACATACCGTCACACAGGCACACGCACACACTCACACACATACAGTACAAATACACACAGATATCACATGCTGTCCCACAGACACACACATACACACTCATGTCAAATGTCATTATATACAGATATCACCTGCTATGACACAGACAAACCCATACAGTACACACACACGTCAGATGTCATTATACACACACATCACATGCCTTACAGTATAATAACCAGGCTGGGTGAAGCTAAGTGTCAGTCTGCTGCGCAACACTGTGGAACAATTCACAGCTCCACACACATGGCTGACTGATCAGTCGATTGGTTTTGGCAAAACAGGTTCAGACATGGCTGCACCGTAGAATAGGGGTGCAGCACATGAATGTGTGAATGGCTGAGTGAGTGAATGAGTGAATGGTTAGGTGGATGTATTAAAGGTATAGTTTGGTATTTTACACTTAAAGCCCGTTTTCTGTATGGATGGATAAGTAAGTGTTGACGATGACTGCATGAATGTAAGTGTCCCTGCTGGACGAGTGAGTGTGTGAGTGAGTGTGTATGCTCTGTAATTGGCTCAATAAGGCAGTGAGGATGTGTGATTAGAGGTTTGTCATGTCTGCCCTGAGTCAGCCTTCCTGCTCTTCTTAATTGGACATGATCTGCCTGCTGCTGACTCCCTACCACATGACCACTGCAGGCTTGTAGTACACACACACACACACACACACACACACACACACACATGCACATAGACATCCTCTGCTCTCTCCAGAAGGCTAGCAAGCCTTTGAAATCCGACTAATTATTATACAGAAGGACCTCACAGATGGAACTGTTTAAAGAGAGAGAGAGATAAGAAGGCGATAACAGAACGTGACAGAGAGGAGAATAACACAGAGATGGAGGTTATAATAAGAAATGGAATATAGAGAGAGTGAGAAAAAAACGGAAAAAAAAACGACTGTGGACTATGGGTATGTGTGTTTGAGGATGCGTGGGTGAACGTTTGCCTTCTTGCCTGTGTGTGAATGTTTGTGTGTGTGTGTGGGTGTGTGTGTTCAGTGTGTATACACATGCAGGTGTGTGTCTGTCCATGTGTCTGCTCCCACATTCGCCCTGCCGGTGTGCTGCAGTCTCGTATCCGTGGACGTGGTTTCCCTGGTAAGACGCTGCGGGTCGAGGTGTCCTTTGACAATAATGAAAGCTGTCAAGAGCAAAATAGCTCCAGACTCTGCGCCGCTGTCTCTCCTTAGCTTTGTTGTCTCTCCATGGTTGCCTTGGCGATTTGCTGCCCTTGGGTCCAAAAACCCTCTTAATGAAATGACCTCTCAGAGGACTCTGACGCACAAAAAGAGCCATCAGCACCTGTAGGTCATTTTCTCTCTCTCTCTCTCTCTCTCTCTTTTTTCTTTCCATTTATCCTCCCCCTCTCTTCAAACTCTCCCTGGTCTTCTGTCTGAGGTGCCTCCTGTCTTTAGCTGTGATGAGTGGCTGAAGGATGGTTAGCACCATTGATTTATCAACTGTATCCGAGCTCCCACGGGGCCTTTGGTTGGTCGCCTGTGTAAACTGTCTTCTGTAGCTTATGTCTGGAGATCGATGCCATTGTTAAAGGCCTATTGCTTAACTCTTGGCTGTACCAAACATGACTTGTCCACTGGGTTCTCGCTGATTACCAATGGCGGTCTGTCTTTCTGTGCGTAAATATTGAAAATGTTCTGCAGCGATTGTTGGAATAAACTGTTTATTTCACCCGCCTGCCAAATGTTTAGTCTACTCAACTGCCTCACTCACTGACACTCTCACATCCAATCCCACACATTTCTTTTTCAGCAGGTCAGAAATGATTTTGTTCACTTACAGTGTGAGTGCTATTGTTCCACCTGCCTGTCGGCCAAGGGCTCTACAAAAATGCAGTTGCATTCGCCACCCATCTATAATAAATGAGCTCTAAAGCAAGTGCGACTCCTCAGGTTCCTCCTACCCAGAGAGGTCACTCTTTAATGAGTCCCCCTGGAGGAGGGCATGTGCATCCCCAACAAGGGAACGTCACTGCCAGTTTATTTAGGGAATGATTGCATTTTTTCAATTGTTTGTGTGTGTGTGTGTGTGTCTGTCTGTCTGTCTGTCTGTCTGTGTGAGAGTGGTAGAGTGATGAAGCTTCACTCAGATGTGAGTGTATGTGTGTGTCAGGGTTTAGTGTTTTAGAGATTGTGTGTTTGTGCGGTGGGGAAGGGCTGATTAACATTTCTGGTTGAGGCAAACAGGACCTGGGGGCCCTTAGCTACAGTACTGCTAACATCCTACATTATGTGGGATGTGCAGACAGACTTGTAGGGACAAGAGCTCTATTCCAGTTCATGCATGCCAGAAAGACATGCTACCGCTACTTATAACGTATAACGTATAACTAGTTAGCTGTTGACATTGACTAGCATAAAGATCAAAGATCAAATCACAGACATCTTGTTTGGCTTGGTGGGGCGTCTTTAGGGGTGCTTTCTTGACTATGTGGTTACAGTTTCCCACAGTACATAGAATTTAAAGGGGTGCTCACACACCCATATCGCTGCTATGGCCTAACGAATCAGCCATTCCCTTCGGGGCGGGGGGGGGGGGCGGG
>JASCQY010000071.1:2831008-2841186 GCA_030264315.1 Sardinella tawilis
TGTGTGTGTATCTGTGTGTGTGTGTGTGTGTGTGTGTATAAGTGTGTGTGTGTGTGTGTGTGTGTGTGTGTGTGTGAGGGGGGGGCATGCAGTACATGCAACATACAGTAAGCTTAATTTGTCTTAAAAAAGAGAAAGATGAATGTCTATTGTTCCCAAAATTGAATAATAACTTTTGTTAGAGTTTCATGTAATATAACGTGTGTCATTCTCATATTTACTGTAGGTGTCCTTTAATCAGACTTTGGAAGTGGACACCTGTTGTGGTGTCGGAGGTCACTGTGTTCCTGCTATGCAAGCTTATGGGACCATCAGTCAGGACATGACAACATGTCCTCCCTAGTTAAGGTATGATATAACACACCAACATATCTGGCACATGTGAACAACACATACAACACACACCCACAATATTTGGCAAATTGTAAATAGAAAAACATAACATAATTAAAGCAACATGCCACCATTTGTGGAAATATGTTCATTTCCCATCTCCCCTCGAGTTAATTAATTGAGCCATACCTGTCTCCTGTTCATCCAGTCCTTCTCTGAGTCTGGCGATACCATTTTTAGCTCCAAGCTAGCAAATATCATTGTATTGAATTAGGCCAGGCGAGATGCTAATGGTCCAATCCGATTCAATGATAACATGCTAATTTGGAGCTAAAAGTGGTATTGCCAGACTCAGAGAAGGACTGGATGAAAAGGAGAATATGGCTCAATTATTTAACTGGAGGGGAGATGGAAAATTAACATATTTCCACAAATGGTGGTGTGTTGCTTTAAGCAACTAACACGCTACAAGTTAAAAGTATAGCATTATGAATATGCTCATATAACCATGTTGATTGGAGTCTCTTTAATAGAAGACTCACCCTAACCATATAGCCCAAGATGAACAGAATGAGGGTCAACCAGGCTCAGAAAAATATTTGCAAAGAGCATTTTAAAAAAATGATTTTTAGCATCATCATAGCTTCTCCAACAAGATTTCCGTGTTAACACTTTAGTTTAGGAATAAAATAGGGCGTTCTGGCAGCATTTCTTCTTTTTTTTTTGCCGTTGGAACCGTCTACTCTACAGTATAGACCATTTCAGGTTCTAGTTCCATTGCTGGTCCCCCAGGACTTCCTGTTTAACATTCCATATTTTATGTTAATGTGACAGGAAGTAGTTGGGGACCAAGATAGAATGTTCAAATGTTGTTTTGTCCAGCTGTGGAATTAGAACCTGAAATGGGCTATATACACAGGGTATCGAACTCAGTGGTGGAATAGTGTTCAGGGGTGATACTGGTACTCTCTAACTGACTGCATGCTCTCCACAGCCCCACAGGAGAGGCAGCGGTGACGGAGGCCCAAGGGAAGGTCTGCAAGGGAGGAGCAGGGCTCGGGGCCTGTAACACCAGCACTTGTGGGAAAGAATTGGCGCCGAAAAAAGCGTTTAACAGATCGGCAGGCCTAAGTCCCTCCAATGCCATAAAATTAACACCTTTCCGGAAAGACAGCAGCGCGGCTGGATGGAGACCAGTCAGGGTGTGCACAGGCGAGGGAGCGAGGGAGTGAGCGAACGAGGGAGCGAACGAGGGAGCAACCGAGAGGGGGGATGTTTTGGCAGCTGCTGGAGGAGATGGTCAGTGACAGAGCCGATAATATTTCTGCTTTTATTGACCTGTCAGTCCTTATCAGAGACTTTCTCTAAAAACAGCCATCGCCTTTCAGCACTGTACCACCACCACCACCTCCACGTGCTCCAGCAAGGGATGCCCCCTCAGCTCACCACCAAGCCCAGCCAGTCCCATCCCTTCTGGGGTCAGTGTGCCACCGTGTCTGGGTGACGAGCTAAGGGACCCCCATGGGAGGAGAATGTACAGTATATATTTATTTATGTAAGATCATTATGGGTCGGGGGCGCAGTAGCTCAGTTGGCTAGGCGCCCGACCATGACTCCGGAGACCCGGGTTCCGGCCTGAGGTCATTTCCCGATCCCTCCCCATCTCTCTCTCCCAATTCATTTCCTGTCACTCTTCAGCTGTCCTATCCGATTAAAGGCAAAAAGCCCATAAAAATATCTTTAAAAAAAAAAAAAAGATCATTATGGGTACGTGACACATGCGTGTTTATTTACACCTGACCTTAGCCCTCCGGGCCCTGAGGACACCTTGTGCATGTGTGTGTTTGTATTCACTTGTTTATCATGCCATGTTAGAGGTTGTGTTGTTGGCCATCTGGCTTACTTAGTACAACAGCTACATAGCACTATGTTATTTTTGCCTTGTGAATGCCTATACATGTTTACATAAACAAATACACATAGAAAGATATTCAGAAAGACATTCAGTTGCTACTTACTAGTCAGCACACACACAAACATACACACACACCATTTCACAGGCGCACACCACAAACGTACAAAAAGGGGTTACGCTCCGTAAACAAGTTACAAATCCTGACAACTTTGCACACAAAGTCGCGCTCAATTTTAGCCTCCAAAGTAAACGTCGCCCAGTGGGCCAAGCCTCGGCCTTCACAAAGGCCCTGTGTAGTTATCACCTAAAGTGTGAACGGAGCGCTCTCCCCGGGCTTTATAAACAGCCGAGCCGCCGCCAAACTAAACACGCGCAATTCCGCCCATTTAGTTTTTAGAAAGATAGAATCTCTGGCAGCAGTAGATATCGCCAAATGTATCTTTGACAGTTTGGGTGTTGAGGGATTGGTGTGTGAGTGTGAGAGAGTGTGTATGTAGGAGAGAAAGACAGAGAATGTGTGTGTGTGACATGTGTGTGTGTGTGTGTGTGTGTGAGAGAGAGAGAGAGAGAGAGAGAGTGAGAGAGAGAGCAAGAAGTGCTTCAGGCCCTGTGGCACTTTGTACGTTTTTTCACCCCTCTCTCTCTGTGCGTCCCGTGGACACATTTATTTGGATTAGGAATTCTTTGGGGTGGTAAAACGGTTTGGAAGAACGCATTGGCCAGGGAGTTCCAAAAAACACCTTTTTGGGAGGGAAGAGGGAAGATTGGGTGGTGGTTAGATTTGAGGGGTGGTGTTGGTGGTTGTTGACTGGGGTCCTCGGGTGGGGTGGGGTGGGTTGGGGGATGGGGGGGGGGGGGAGTATAGTTCTGCACCCCAGGATTAGCGGACATTTTCTGTCAGGACGTCGTCCCTCCTAACGAGAAGCAGATTCACACCTCCGCTACCTCCCTGAGTGCTCGAGGGAGTCGGCCTGGCCTCAGCTCAGCTCACAGAGGTGCAGCACGCCTCTCTTTATTTATGTAAATAATGTCTAAATATTTGGAGGGCAGGAACCCAAGGCCTGGCCAGGTCATGCCAAGCTCTTTTCACCAATGAATTCTGGGAAAATAACGCTCACAGAAACTCTTTTTTTCGGCCTTGAGTGAGACTCAAAAAATTCTGGATTTAAGCGATGACCACAAGGAGGTCACAGAAACAACAACAACCAACCAGTGTTTCTATTCTTCATTTCGTACTAATAATCACATGAAACTAGAAAAAAAGTGAGTGAAAAACTATAAAAGATTTCATTAAACTCTACAAAACATAATAATGTTAGACCACTGTGTGAACTGGTGAGTGAACTAATACAAGCTACATTAAAACAAATAAATCCAAAACCACCATCACAGCTCTAACCCTCTCTTAATCTTTCATTGCACCCTTGTCAACCATTAAATGGGCTGATACAGTATGACTTAAATAAAATTATAACACACACACACACACACACACACTCCTCTAACCCTTGCATCTCATCACAGGCCAGAGCCCCCTGTTACCCCTCACTGATCATCCTGGGGAGAGAGGGAGAGAGAGAGGGAGAGAGAAAGAGAGAGAGGGAGGGAAGGAGGGAGAGAAAGACAGAGATTGATGTGCTGCCGGGGTGGAATCTTCATGTGATGTGACGATATCTGGAACACGTACCGTACACACATGCCGCCCGGCCCACACACACATGCCACGGGTGACTGCTGCCTCTCATTTTAGCCTCACACACATACGTACACACTCACATTCTCTCTTTCTCTTCTCCCTCACACACACACACACACACAGACACACACAGACAACACACAGAGTCGCCAGCGGCCCCCCTTCGGGTCTTTAATGTGAAAAGCCCACCACCGCTGTGAGTTGGGATCTGTTGAAAGCGCATGGCGATTCAGGGAAAGAAAAAATTAGGCCTAGGTGTAAAGAGACGTGAGGTTATGTGGTTTTAGACTGTGCGTGTGTGGTGTGTGTGTGTGTGTTTGTCTGTGTGTGTGTGTGTGTGTGTGTGTGTGTGGTTTGAAGGGCACATACACTGTAGGCAGGGGACATAGATGACACAGAAACAGAGACAACTGGTACTTACCGCTGACTTTATTTTTCCTTTATTCTCCTCTTCCTTCTTTCCTGGGAGGTTCGTCATTTCATACCAGGGCCCTTCTGCCTTGGCTGCAGGCCAGGAACACCTGTCACCAGGCAACATAACATTCACAAATACAGATATGCTCTCTCCGTCTCTCTTCACACAGCCCATTTCAAATACAAAAATGATAGGCTGAGCCTGGAAATTAACCAATTTAATTTAAAGATTATACAGTATTAAATATGTATTTGTTACACCCATTTTATGACACCAGCTATACGGCATGTCATGTGGACAACCACCCAAGTGGCTGTAAACCATTTTCACCACATTGACCACAATGCTGACAGTCAGCACACAATGAGACCTCCCTTTACACACAAACACACACACACTTCTATTCAAACAACAGGACATATATGCTTCATATAAATTCCAATCACACATATAAAGAATTATGCAAATACATACACACATTTTGTTGGTCTAAATTACAAAGGCTAAAAATACATAAAAATACACACACACACACACACGCAAACATCCGAAGTTGGCATAGCCAGCAACCACTGCCATTGCCACACTGACCCCACATCCTTCAGAGCTGGCCCTTGCCTGACCTCCACACCGTGTCACCCACCCCACAGGGGTCGGAGCAGGCGAAGCATTCCTGGGTCTCAGTGCCATCGGTCTTCTGGGCCGGACAGAGAGGGCATCACGGGCACGGCGACCCAGGAGAGGGTTTCTGGGAAGAGTGAGGAGGGGTGAGGAGACGCACACAGAGGAGAAGCGAGAGAGAGACTGCGGGCGCGGGGAAAAAGAGCATGTCGTCGCAATTCTCCCGTTTCTTTCGTGGAAGTGAGGAAAAAAAAGCACGACATGATTGAAGGATTCTTGCAACTGAGAGTGATTGATGCAGTGGAGGTGGGGTGGGGTGGGGACAGTGGGTGACGGGTGGTGGAGGACCCAGGGGGGCATGTGAAGGTTGGGATAGGGAGATGGGGGAGGGGGTGTGCAGGCTTGGCACCGGAATCAAGTGTTGAGTTCGCCTTGGGGTATTTCAATAATCATGCTCCCCGTTTCGTTTTGCGGTAAATTGAGTCGCCACTGGCTGTTTTGATTGACTTTTCATCTGTGAATCAGACCTCTCGCCAGTCAAAGACTCGGGGGCTGTCCCTGATGGTTGATGGACACATTTGGTGATGTCCTGATATTCTCAAGCCACGGAGAGCATTAATTAAAGATGGTGTCATCAGACCTGCGTCGTCCGAAGTTAAATGTAACGACCTGGTGACACACGAGAAGTGTAAACTACGAGATACATGGCAGCAGGACAGAGAGAAATAGAGAGAGAGAGAGAGAGAGAGAGAGAGAGAGAGAGAGAAAGAGAGAGAGAGATGGGAGGTCCATGCTAAAGAAGAGAGGCTAATTTGAGAAAGAGAGACAGTGAGAGTTTGGATGGGTGTACTGGAGAAGAGTGACTAATTCGATCCAGGGATATTATATTACATTGGTCTGCAGTATCGCAGTTTGCATGCCTAATGGACTGTGTTGCTGCACCCACACACTGCTGTGTATCAGTAGGCCTAAGCCTTGCGGTCTATTTTACTTTGATTTAATTGGGGACCTACGCTCTATCAGCTAACGTTAAGACCGCGCTGTTTGTAACGCTATCTCTTCACGTATCGCTAAGGTAATTAAAATCGCCCACAGCCAAACGGTATGACATGGAGCCTTCTGGAATGTTCCGCTTGACCATCCAGGACATACCGAGTGAGGACAAGGGGGTGTTTGAGTTTCATAGTTCTGTCCAAAAACATAGTGTTCCAACGATTTCCCCACTGGTCAGTGTATGCTGTCTAAGCAGGTCTGATGGGATATCAAGCTTTGGCAAGTCAGGCCATTTAAATTCTTATAGACTTTATATTTCATTTGACTGCAACTAATGATTATTTTTCCGATCTTGATCTTGGCACATTATCGATTTGTCATTTGGTCTGTACAGTGTTCGACAATGGTGGAAAAATTACCAAAAGCCAAAGGTGACAAAACGTAAAATGCTTCTTTTGGTCAACAGACTAAAAACATTCAGTTTACTGACATTGAGCACTAAAACCAGAAAAATTATACATGCACACTAACATAGTCACACATACATACACACTCACACACAGACCCACTTAACAAACTTTCATACAAATCTTCACTTTCAGGTGAAAATCTAGGCAATGACAGACACACAACTACATACAGTATGTCTATTACCATGAAATGTAATGTGCTAAATGATTCCAGAGTCATTTTCACACATTCCTCAGTGTTGCACCACTAAATTCATCACAAGGAGGCTAAAATTGTAGGTTAACAACAGAGGTGGCTGGGTATTTTCCATGATACCTTAATACTCTATAGGCCTAGGTAGACTGGTGTTTTATTTGTAAACATGGTAAGGTAACACTTTATTTGTTGGCATGTACACAAGGATGACACAAGCCTGTTATGATATTGTCATGACTGTTGTCAGTGAGTGTCATTTGGTTTTTGTATTGTCTGCATCCCAAACAGTGTCAACGTTACAGTGTCAGCTTTACAATGTCAACCTTACAAAAACTGAATGAGACTTAAAGACGATAGGCATGATTGAACATTCATGAAGTGTCAATAATGTTCATGATATGTGTCATGACATGATTATAACAGGCTTATGTAATTCCTATGTAGACACCTTCAAGTAAAGTGTTAACAAAAGTAAACTTAAAATTAGAAACTGCACACACACACACACACACACACACACACATGCTAAAAGAAGGCGCAGTAAAACAACTGTCATCAGGGTCCATGATTTCTGCCGGGCAACCTGCAGAGCAGCATTGTTGCGTTAATTAAAACTAAAGCCCATCTCTGCAAGACGCCGCTCCACGGCTCGGACGCTCGGAAAGCCCCCCGCCGAGGGGGACGAGTGGACGGGACGCGGGTGTGAAAATGAGCGCCTGATTTATTAACTACTAATTGTTGGTGTGAATGTCTCTGTGGCCGGCTCCTGCCTCGTCCCAGGGCAAGGGGAGAGAGATAGAGCTGGAGAGAGAGAGAGAGAGAGAGAGAGAGAGAGAGAGAGAGAGGCAGGGGGGAAAACACGGAGAGGACACACATGGGGGTGTTAGCGGTTGGCTGGTTGGGTGGGGGGGGGCAGTTTTGGTGGGGCGGGAGGGCTTCGCTCACAGACCAGGTTACCGACGGCGCCCGCTGAGTGCTAACGTTTATCGGCTGGCACAGTCGCCAGGGGAGCCCGGCGACAAAGCCCCCCGCGGCGGGGCGGAATAATTTCGAAAAGTTGCAAAGTTGTTGCCACCACTCGAAAATCGCCCCCCACGTATTGTTTGTTTTTTTCACCTCCAACAGGCGAGTGATTAATGAGCTTGCTGTCCAGGGGGTGGGGAGGGGGGGCGGGTGAGGTGGAAAGAGAGAGAGAGAGAGAGAGAGAGAGAGAGAGATGAAAAAGAAAGATGAGCAGTGAGGTTGAAATGTGGAAAAATAGAGGGGGATGAAGGGAGGGGAGGTGGAGGAGAAGGGGTTGATCCAGAGCCAGAGAGAAAGATGAGCAGAGAGGTGGAGAGGGTGATGGATGAAGAGACACTGGAAGAGTGAGAGATAGAGAGAGGATTGAGATGGAGGAAGAGAGAGAGAGAGAGAGAGAGAGAGAGAGTGGGCCTAAAATAAGACTGGCACTGGGTTGGAGAGGGGAGGGCCGCTCTCCAGTCTCAGACAGAGCTGTGTGTGTGTGTGTGTGTGTGTGTGTGTGTTTGTGTGTGCCAGACACTATGACACAATGAGACAGAGAAAGAGAGTGAATTATACAAAGAGAGTGAAATATACAACACCTGCACACAAGTGTCCCCTACTATATGTATGTGTTTGAGTGAACATGTGTGTGTTAACCATGTGTGTGTGTCTCTCTCTCTCCCTCTCTCTCTCTCTCTCTGTGTGTGTGTGTGTGTGTGTGTATGTGTGTGTTCTCACAGCGGTCCTGTCCCGCTCCCTGCGTGTCAGGGATAGCAGGCCAGCACGGGGGCCCAAAAAAGAGCGGCTTGCACAGCTATTTCCAGCGCAGAAATTCAGCCTCGGACACACACACTGTCAACCCATGATGGATCAGAGGGCCGGGGGGCCATGGCATGCTGGGGGGGAGTGGGTGTGTGTGTGTGTGTGTGTGTGTGTGAGAGTGTGTGTGTGTGTGTGTGTGTGTGTGTGTGAGAGAGAGAGAGTGTGTGTGTGTGTGTGTGTGTGAGAGAGAGAGAGAGAGAGAGAGAGTGTGTGTGTGTGTGTGCGTGTCTGTGGAGGGGGGTATGCTGGCCTAGAGACAGGGAGTACAGGGTGGGTGAGTTGGGGGGAATTTAAGGGAGGTTTGGGCTGTTGTCTTGTTATTGCAGGTCTGAAGATTTGGGGCTGGGCTGGGGGTTAGGAGGCATGGGTGTCAACATCCTTGCACCTGGTTCACTCAACTAACCCTGTGAGTGTGTGAGACTATCACAATTCATTACAATATTACGACACATTTGTAGATTATTATTATAGGATACATAATAATAATCTACAATAATACTATAATATACATTATTATACAAATGCCCAATAACATTACTATACATTTATTAATACTAAAATGAACTGCTTCAATGTGATCTTAAGTGCCTGTTGTCTTGAGAGAGGTTCACTGATTTTTTTTATTATTGATAGTATTTTATACAATTTTTGATTTTATTATAATTTTAAGGAAAAGTAAGTCTTACTGCAAACTTGAAATGTAAACCTTTGTGAATACTCAAGTAATCATAGCAATGTATCAGAGGATAGAACAAGAGCTCAAACTACAATATTGCCATTTTGTTATTACTTTGTTTGGTTGATTGGCGGCATTGCATACAAACATGCAGTGACATTGTCATACATGACCATTACTTGTTAATGCAAAACAGTCTGTGGGTAATGGAGCGTTCTGGAACAAGGATTCACAGAATCATCTGTGAATGATGATTGATTTGATTGGTGGAGCTGAGGAGACCTGTGGTTTGTGTGAAAAACACTGGCCACAGCTGTGCAAACATGCCAGCGAGAGATCGGATTCTCCCCCCGATAAGTGACGACGTGTGTTCATCATCGCCACAACAAGGACCGTTCCCACAGTCCAGCCCCAGCTCACCAAAACCAACCACCGGCACCGACGTCTACCACAACCTCCTCCCAGACCCGCGGGGACCACTTCAGGCAGACATCAGCTCAGGTTGGCATCCTGTCTCATCCACACGCCGAACCAGTCAAATCCAGGGGTCCGTTTTCCAAAACAAACACAGTTGCTAACTAAGTTAGCTATAACTCATTGCCAACCAACTAAGTTGCTAACTAGCTAGCACCTATGGATTGGATTGGATATGGATTTAAAATGAGGGCACAAGGAGGGCAATTTGCTGTAGTAATCTCCTTAGTTGCAAACTCACCATATTTGGATGGGGCGCTGGCAGCCCCTCCAGACTCATGTGGGTTGGATCACTCCTGCCAGGCATGGGCTGGTACTGATGGGTCGGCTTCTCTCTGTAATTGATTGATCTGGGCTGATGGGGGAGTCCCCCCTTCTCGTGTCTCTGCCATCCCCTGAAGGAAAAGGGAGCAGGTGTGTGGGGTGCCCAAGTAGTCAAACTCAAACCCTGATCTGGAATAGCAGTACTGACCCCCCGGTGAGGAGTGTGTGTGTGTATGTGTGTGTGTGTGTGTGTGTGTGTGTGTATGTGTGTGTGTGTGTGTGTGTGTGTATGTGTGTG
>JASCQY010000071.1:2868948-2882279 GCA_030264315.1 Sardinella tawilis
CCGCCCCCCCCCCCCCCCCCCAAACTCATGGCGACAAAAAGGAGAAAAAACAACAGTGACAGTAAATTTAATATCCTAGCACCTTTCAGCCCCTAACCTTTCCCACTCTGGGCTGTTGGCCCTCAGCCCTGCCATAGTACCATTATTGCCTTTCACTGCCCGAGAGGATCAACATGTGGGGTACACAGGATTCAGGCACATGGGGACGAAAAAACATGAACAGTAAATGTCACATTCTAGAAGTTTCACCCTTTGCATTACCCCAAACACCTAGAACATATATTTTACCCCCCCCCCACACGGACAAACTCCATTTACCATATTCTTGCTCTCTCTCTCTCTCTCTCTCTCTCTCTCTCAGTGTAGTAGATGTGATGTCTGGGATTAGCTGATTGAAAAAACAATAAAACCAAACTTTATTTACTTTATTTATTTACCAAAAAATAAATAAATCAATAAAAACTCTAAATACAAACATTTTTACTCTTTGTGGACACACTCCACCTGTTAACCCATCCAACAGCATCTCCAACATCACACACTTTTATCTTAACCGCTACCTCTGTCACCCTCTCCATCCCTCTATCAGACACAGAACACAGCTCACTGACCCCCCCCCCGCCTTTCCCCTCACCCCCAAACTCATCACCAGCACCACCGTCAGCCTGGGTGTTCTGTGGGGTTTGCCAGGGGTAAATACTCTGCGCATTACCGCCCGGCTTCCCAAAGCCACATCGCTAAAGCCCGACCCACTCGCCTGTTTCACGCACGTGTTGCATCTAGGCCTAGGGACAAGGGGGGGCTTGGGATTTGTGAGTGTGTGTGTGTCTATGTGTGTGTGTGTCTGTGTGTGTCTATGTGTGTGTGTGTGTGTGTGCGTTGGACGTTGAGAGTGGCTCTGCTTGTGTTCTGTGGGTCACAAGTTTTGAGTATATTGAGGGGTGTCTATGTCTACGTGGCGAGGCTGCTTCACTAGTGAATAATGAAGTGAGGAGCAGGCATGAGGTCTTTGATCCCAGCTTTGGGAAGACATCCCTGACATCCTGCTCTGGGCTATGGGGAAGGATTACGGCCATGTTGTAGTTAGCTGGATATTCTTAGCTGACCTCACTCCGACGGTCCGTGCCACGCTGCACTGGCAGCCCCTGGGTGAAATTGAGAGCGGGTAAGCCTGCTCGGGCACTGCCAGGAGCGGACCCCACCCCCACCCCCACCCCCACCCCCACGGTCACCCCCGCCACCCCCACCAACCCATGCCCACCCCATGCCTGCCTCTCCTGGCCCCCGGCTGAAACACATGTCCAGGGGTATTTGGGAATAATGCGGGTAATACAGGCGCACACGGTGACTCTGGGGGCGCAGCTTACTGGGAACACGTGCTAGAGGTGAACCTTCTGGGTCCCGGGGCAGAAGGACTTAGTCAGATGGAACCCTCACCTTAAGTCACCCGAGTGCATATCTACTCTATGAGTCGCTGGGGAGAACTATGAGACGCTGGGGAGAACTATGAGACGCTGGGGAGAACTATGAGACGCTGGGGAGAGCTATGAGTCGCTGGGGAGAACTATGAGACGCTGGGGAGAACTATGAGACGCTGGGGAGAACTATGAGATGCTGGGGAGAACTATGAGACGCTGGGGAGAGCTATGAGTCGCTGGGGAGAACTATGAGAACTATGGCTGTTCTTGTCCTTTAACCGCTTTTTATCCTCTATGCTTTACCATCACATCAGAGAGCAAACGGCTCAGCCTCCTCTGCGCACATTTCAATTGAGCTAACAATCATTAACAGAAGCAGGGTCACATGGTGTGGTGTGCATTCCTGTTCATCCAAGTCATCAGCAGGAGCGGTAGTAATATCAACAGCAGTAGCACCAAGTAGAGCAAAAGGCATCCGAGTCTAGTAGTAGTTATTATGTTCGCGTTGGAACATGGTCTGTAATGGGAGTTGATGTCTTTTTACTGTAATTATTTATGAGTAATGAGGAGGATGAGGTGACTGGTGGACAACAGGATGACTAGGCCAAGGCAGGGGCTCCCGCAGAACGTGCTTTACCCTAAGTTCCCGTCGTTCGCAGGCGAACAAATGACTTTTACAAGACTGTGGTTGGACACCAAAATAAGCCCGAAACAGTCCCGACATTTGGCTCGGCTAGCCAGTGCATTATCAAGCTCACGCCCAAAGACGTCTGTACATGTCAGGATGATAGAGCAGCGCAGACGTGAGGAAAAACAGACACCCTTTTCCCAACACGGAGGAGGTTGGGACGGCCATTTTGCGAGAGGGGAGGGGGGAAATCATAAACTAGACAACAAGACACTGAGACACTGTCTCACTCAATCACTATCAAAGGTTTAGAGGGTTCATCAAATAAAAAAAAAAAACCCCTTTCTATTGCCCACACGGACTTGGGCCTTGTGCCTCCGTAATGATAGATTTGAGAGGGCTTTGCAGAAATGGCTGTTAGAAGATAATCAAAGCAGTCTGGTCGAAGTTCTTCCCCTGACTTTGAGCTGCGACGCGTAGCCTCATCTCTCGCCGTATCGATGTCACAGCTTATCACCAGCGACATCGCCTCCAAAGAGGCGTTCGCCACTGGCGGTCCGAGCGGCAGTAAACGTCAACGTGGCAGCGGCCTCCCCCGTCTGTCCTCCCTCTAATCAGGTCTGAACATCAGCCCGGTAACCCAAGAACCGCTGCTTTGAAACGATCTGTGGCAGTGTCGCCGTCACAGGAAGGGAGAGAGTTGGAGAGAGTTGGAGAGAGAAAGAAAGAGAGAGAGAGAGGGAGAGAGAGGAAGAGACAGATAGAGAGCAAAAGAAAAAGGAATATACTGGCGCCGTTCCCTGGCACAGATGACGACAGCCAGATCAGACCGGCGCATCCAGCCGTCCTCGATGTGGGGGCGCTAGCCCTCGCGGTTTTGGGCCGCAGATTGGCCGCACCATATTGTTGTCCTCAGTCACTGTCACCGTCGCGGTAGGTAGCCATGGCGACACAGCATGACGGCTCCCTGGAATGGAACGGAAGGGAGCGCGCGAGAGAGAGAGCTGTCTGATGCTCTCAGTATAAATAGCAACCCTGGGCTGGCCCGCTAGTTCGAGCCGCTCACGCAAACAGACTCTCCATCATCGGAATGGGAGTCGGGGGTTGGGAGGGGGGAAGAAATCAGTCATGCGGACTTTGACGTTTCAAGTGAAGGGGGGAGCGGAAAAAACATGGGAAGAAGCTCCCTATATTCCCTTGCAACTTGCAAGCCCCTGGGACACGGGACAAGGGGACTGTCTCTGCACAACACCACTCACTCAATCCTATTCTCTCTTTTCTCACTCATTGTCTCTGAGCTGCATGACTCAGTGCCCTCAAAGCACATGTTGCATTTACTAAACCAAATGGGGCGAGTCTAAATTAATCTCCTGCAAAGACTGGCTTCATTTGATATGAAACAGGCAAACCGACAGCACAACACAACAACCACAGGGCTTCTATGGAGCAGGCAGGCAGGCAGTGCTGCTGGCGCTAAACTACGCTAAGCTAAGCTAGGCCGAGTCTGAAGCACGGCAGGTGCTCCTCAAGAAAGTGTTCCACTAAGAGAACTCACAAAGTGCTTGAGCTGAGCTGTCTGAGCTGCTGATGCACTCACTTCTTGGCCTGGGCTCACTAGCAAAAGAGATTTTAATCTCAATGTGATTTATTCTCTGGTATAATATTAATAATAATAAAAAGAACACATGCAACTAATTCAAAGTGTCGCATAGAGGTATTAAAAATGAACACCCTAAATTTATTGTGCAGAATGTACTGTTGTGCAATATACTGTACAGTATCATAGAGAGCTGGCATGAAAGACTAATGACAAACGACATGGCTTTGCTGTTTCATTCTGTTTGGCTTTTCATTCTAAGCAACTTATTTGAGAGATCGATTCATATTGAGGCTGTGATTGGTTGAACGAGCAAAGTGAAGTGTCTGGTGGATTGATTGAATAAATGGAATGAAATTATTTGGTAGATTGGATGGGTGCAGTGAAATGCTTGGTTGACTGAATAAATAGAATCGGGGAAGTGATTGAAGAATACAGCTGAGGTAAAATACAGTATGTCAGGTGTGGCAGGTAGCCATACTTACATGGCCCTGGTCGTCCAACTCATTGTTGGTGAGCTTGAGCTTGTCGAAGCTGACCACCTGTCTCATCCAGGTGTCCCCAGAGGCGAGCGAGTCTGGGTGGATGTAGACCCGAGGAGGGACAGGAGAGTCGGCGTTCCCCGCCACCATCCACTTGGAGCTGTGGTACACGTACCTGCACACAAGGTGAGGAGAATTATGGGCAGAATTACCTGTATGTTTCTGATCAAAGAAAACACATAGGTTACACAGATTACTTCCTACAAAACGGAGGTCTGTGGCTTCTTCAAAATTATATAGTTACTTTATGTTAGATCAGTTAGACCAGTGATCTCACATAGTATGAGCTACATTTATGCTCCCTCACACTTTCTACAGGTGTTTGAACTGCTGAGTTGTTTTTGTTTTGTTGGTGGAGTACTAACTTTTGAAAAATATCAAAATACAGATGCTTCAAAAAGTATTACATTGTGCGTCGATATCTCGTGTGGTGAAACACTAAATTAAACTTTAGCATCTGCTAACCTTGCTTAAGAGAATATTCTAGCAGGCCTTTTGGTCAGCCTCCCTCTGTGGCTGGCCTCAACTCGGGACAAAAGCCAATAGTCATCCAGCTCTATTGGCCCAGGCAAACAGACATGAACAAACTCTCTCAATGTGCATGTATGTGTGTGTGTGTGTGTGTGCGTGTGTGTACGTATGTGTGTGCATGTGAGTGTGTGTGTGTGTGTGTGTGTGTGTGTGTGTGTGTGTGCATGCACCACAGATCAACCACTGGAACACTGTTGTTCTACACTGAATACAATGATCAGCACTTTGTGTGACAAACAGCATAGGCATGCATGCCATCACTGATTAATTTAATTCCATTCATTTCAATTCAATTACATATCTGCACAGCGCCAACAACTAATGAAAATGCCCTAAGGCACTACAGATCCCTGCATCTGAACACAGACTTGCCAGTAAGACTTGCTCTGAGATGACAACTTTCTCCATTTAAGCACTAAGAACCCTTAAGCAGAATCCAACTCAAGATGGTGGTCCGGTCCCATACTGTATGCTGGGCTGATATAGTCATGAGTGAGCCTGTAGTGTCCTACAGCAATGCTGTAATATTTGGCAAGGTCACGAACCTTCTCTATCAGTAGATCAGCAGATCAGTAGACCACACTCATCCACTAAATAACAGCATACACGAACCCTGCAGTCAGGCCATGAACCCTCACACACAAAATAACACAGACACACACACACACACAGATGTAGACATACACACAACCGTAGACAGAAAATATACAAACAAACATATATATACACACACACACACACACACACACACACACACACACATACAACTATAACTATATTATATACTTCCTAGTCCTAATTTGAAGTCATGGTCATAAAAATCCTGATCGATGTTTGGGTTAGGATGTACCACAACACACCACCCACACACACAAACTCACACACACATACACACACACACACACACACACACACACACACACACATACACACACACACAGATGGAGGAAGAGAGGCCCTAGGGCTCCCCACAGGAGATGGAGGCCTGTGCAGTTGCTGCCTCCTGTGCCCTGCCGCCCTGCAGGCCTGGCTCCCACAGCTGTTTGGCTTTAGTTCTGGCCATGCGCGCAGTTGAAAGCGCTTAGCAGCGACGCCTCTGCCAAAGTCATCACTCAACGCTAAAACACGGACAAAACCCTCTCATTTGGGCCCCTTTGTTTTTACGCTCCGCAGCATTAGACTCCCCTTGTGTGTGTTCGCTCACTCGCTCGCCTTGCACTCGTACAGTAGACCCACACACACACACACACACACACACACACCAACACATGCCCATGCACACACACACACACACACACACACACATACACACACACACTCTCATATGCACACGCATATGCTCACTCTCACATACACACACATATACATAAAATGCACACACACACACCTTGCAGATAGCACACCTTCACACACAAACATGTGCAAAGCGCACACATGTGCGATGCAGACAGTGGAATAAATGAAAGCTCACACATGCAAGTACACACACACATACATATGCACACATCCTCCCGGCAAGCAAGAGCAAATCACTCACTCACTCACTCATTCACACACACACACACACACACACACACACACACACACACAGACCCACATGAACACACTCACACATGCTTACACACACATCCTCCTCCTGGCAAACAAATAAAGAGGTGCACACACACTCTCTGCGCAAATACATAGACACACTTGCACGTGCACACACACTTACTCTCACGTACTCATACATTTACTCACAGACACACACACACACACACACACAGATGCCAAGAAACTCTCTCTCTCTCTCTCTTACTCTCTCTCTCTTTCTCTTTCTCTCTCTCACACACACACACAGAATGCCAGGCGTTTCTGTAATTTCCTGTTTGGAGTGCTGTTTAGGGTTACGCTCTGTGTAGCAGGGAAAGTGTTAAAGAAGGGGGAAACCTTAGCTCCAAACAGGACTGGAAATTTGATTAGGCCCCTTTCATCTTCCATAAATCTGCCATCTGGCTTGAGCACAATCAATAAAGATCCCACTTTATGTGACACCCTCTCGGACCGGCCTCGACCGGGGAGGAGAGAGACGAGAGGCTGTCCAGCAGAGTCCATGCAGGCACAAACACACACACACACGTGCGTTAGCGCACGCATGCACGCAAGCATGTGTGCGCACACACACACGCACACACACACACACACATGCGTGCTGGACAGTGAAAATAATATGCAATATGCAGAGACAGTCTGTGTGAAAGAGACACATCTATGCACAAACACACACACACACACACACACACACACAAACACACACACGTGATTCAAGAACATTTTCCCCTTCTGCACATGGAGCACAGCTCAATTCAATATACCCCCAGCACACACCATTTTCTCTCTCACACTCACACACACACTCTCTTACAAACACACACACACACACACACACACACATACACACACACCAGCAGCCAAAACCAAGTCGTATATTGGGTTACCTTACTGACAGAGTAAGTATCACTATTACATTACCCTACAGGGTGGACCAGAGTGTGTGTTCACTGGTTGCCTCAAGACAGGATTTCTCATGTGCACATGTGTTATTCAGCATCATGTGTGTGCGTCTGTGTGTGTGTGTATGTGTGTGTGTGTGTGTGTGTGTTTGTGTCATGGTGGCATGTACGTGTCTCGGTATGCATGTGCATGCATGCGAGCATGCGTGTGTGCATGTGTGCGTGTGTGTGTGTGTGTGGCTTGTAAAAGAACAGATACTTCTGAATAAATTGATGAGGCCCGTCTAAGAGGCCGGACAAAGCTGTCGTCTGCACTTAGCTATTCGCGCTTTAGAGCTCAGGCCATGCCGGCCTGACCACATGAAAAGGAAGACGTAACACAAGTAATACACACACAAAGATTTTTACAAGTCTAATATAAACTCGGCTCTCGTTGAGAAAGGCATCGGGCCTAAGTAAAGCAAGCAAATACCAATAAAGCCTGCGTTTCCAGCCACACCAGCCACCCCCCCACCCTCTGGTCCCGACGAACTATGAGACATTCCAGTGACAGTTCTGTGCACAGCCAACTAAGGCTTGTGGTAAAAATCCCCAAGCCAGCAAGAAAATCCTATTTAACTTTACAAGATCTTCTGGCTTCTAAAATGCTCAGTGATATTGGCCTTCCCTCCAAATGGTCTGTGCTCTTTTTCGCCAGAAGGCTGTACTCTTCAAATTGTTTTGGTGAGTATTCATATTGTGCCTCTTGAGAGAGAAAAAAACACTGCACAGATTGACTTGAAGAATTACTTTCATATATTAAAAAGAAGGCTCAGATAAATGATGTTGGTGATGTATTTTTTTCCATAAGCAAATGACTGCAAATTGCAAAGCCATTTTCCCATGATTGCGCCTACAAAGCTGTGATGATGTTGCTCCCATGTGCCACTTAAAAAGCTGTGCAGTAAACTGGATTACCAACCAAACACATTTTTTTTTTTAAATACATTTGTCTTTTCCCCTCTCCTCTCTCCTGTCTCTCTGCTCTCTCTCTCTCTCTCTCTCGTTCTTTCCCTCTTTGAAATTATATCTGAGCTCCTCCGCGTGAAACTCTTCAATTCCTCTTTGGTAACTAGCCTCCAGCAATGATCAACAATGGCTAAGTCCATCCATGTGTAGTGGCCTTGGTAAACACTAGCCCCCGTGCTGCTCTCTGTGCCAGGGTCCGCTCCCTTCCTCCCTGAGGCCTAGTGCTATCATGCCATGCATCAGGACAAGCGTCTCAAGTCCAACAACATTTCCTCCTCGAACCGTTCAGGTCACTGGAAGCGGCGGGGGTGTTTATTGTGCTCAGATGGGATCAACTGTTTGAAACCACCCCTCCAAAGAGAGAAAGAAAAATAAAAAATAAAAACATCTTATAACGACTAAAATATAAAGCACGGCACGTCAACATGCCCTTGTTCAACTTTCGGTGACAAGAAAAGGAGAATTTACATGAAAGTAGATAACGGGCAGCTCTAAAATTGTATGCTATTCCTCTATCAGAGATGACAAGAAGAGGAGAAACAACAGGCCGGGTTGACAGCGACAGTGTGGCAATAATATTCTGTTACTGTGAGGTGGTATGTTGATGTTATTCTGTGTGTGCTCTTGTGCATTTTCCCCGAACAGAGCGTGTACCTGTATCTCTTGTTGTCCACTGGCACAATGTCCATGGCGATGTAGTATTGCTGGTGAGGATCTAAGCCCACGATCTTCACTCTCATGGCAGGGAACATCCTCCTGCAGGCCAACAGAGCAAGAGGCACGGTGTCAGAACAAGGACACTTACAGTCACAGGAGGGGGGGGGGGGGGGGGGGGGTTAACTATTGTGAACAGTTAGGAATTAACTGCACACAAACTATACACATGTATACTGTAGCAGCCAAGAGGAAGGACACCTATTTCAGATGGGGAGTTACAAAAGTAGAGTCTCTCAGTTCACCCATTTTCCTGCCATCCTTTTACAAATCTCCATTCCACTGGCTAATTTCTCAAGGAATTATTTAAAAGTAGCTTAATATAACACATAATAATTCACTCCCTTCTGTGTGAAAACATAATGAAAACAATTCAGACTGCCCTCTTTTATATATTCTGTGTTATTTTTTTTTTTAGGAAAACGACTGTAGGATAGCCTGTACGTCATTAACAAATATTAAATCATTTATGGTGACCCACTCTTTTCACGAGGTCAAAGGCCTCTCCTTATATAGGCCAGCTTTGGGCTAACAGGCCGAAATACATGGAAACACCCCAAAACGCTCTGTTTTCTGGCAAAGCTCCGACTGACAATATGCAATCACTTCTCAGAAATGTCAGAAATATGATACAAACTCTGCAAATAAGCTGAACTGCGAACAAAGGGGGCACATTAAAAGGACCAACGCCATACACAGAGACGTTTTAAAACAATTCCTCATTTTACACTTCAAACGCCGCATTTTTCGCATTTCTTTTCATTTTAACGTCATAAATCTTTCTGTCCATAATGAGAAAAAAGGACTGTTTTCGTCCTGTCCGTCTATAGGCTTATTATTAGCAAAGGCATGAAATACACACAGCTATTCATGTAAGCCTTGCGCTAAAACGAGGAGAGTAATTACGTTTCAGGGGCTATTGCCCACGTAAATCTAATTTATGGAGTATGAGAGTGATAGATTGTCAATAGGCCTACTATATTTACCTGACTCCATTTTACGAAGTAGCCTAGCCAGCGAGCAAAAGGGCAAACATCGTGGTGTGTAAAAAGCAGACAAACATGGATGCAAAAAATAAGAAAATAAGTTTTAATCTGGTTTTGCTGATAACATATTACACTACAGCCCTACACCACAATTACGCAAATTATTTATTAGGCCTATGTTTTATTATGCTGTGGTGCCAGCGGGTTTATTATAGGCTACATGTAAAAATATATAACTTGCCAAAAGGGCAAAAGGAATAAAATACTCTAACATTATTGTAATTCTTGTTTTGGTATGCCCTCCAGATTATCATATTGTAATCACAGAATTATTATTGTTATTATTATTATTATTATTATTATTATTATTATTATTATTATTATTAGGGCTATTATTCTTCGTTTTTATATTATAAATTGTGGGAACTGTTCTGTTCTTTTTAATTTAAATCCTTAGAGAGTTTGAAATAGGTCGGACAATAAATAACTCTCAACTGGTCGCCGATATCTCTTTACAACTCATGCCGACTCATATTTAAGACACCGAGGAGAGATCCATGCACGCACGCGCGGTTATTATGGGGGGCCGACAGAGGACCTTTGGAAAAGGTTGGACATGCAACATAACTCTGAAAAAGGCAAGTGTTCCGCCGTTACGCGGCCATGACACGAGCTGAACAACAAATGTTTATTCTCAAATTTTGTGATACTTGGCCAAAAGGGATCCCACTTGGCTTGGTAGGCTATTTCCTATGCGGCCTTTTTCCTTAGCTTTTTTTCTGGATTTATTAATATCCCTCACTTTATCGCCGTCTAGCCAGGCAAAAAAATATCCTGAACTACAAGTTTAGTCTGTGCTTCAGCTGAGATGAATGCGATTCTAATGAATGAGGACACGTTTTCATATCAGCCTGATCGTAAAAGGCCCGAACGACATGGGAAATGCCTGGCAGTCCCAGCGCGAGAATGAACGGGGGAAAGGTCTTCTTAAGACCGGTGTAGGTTAAGTTATATGCTCGGCTTGGGCTGTAATTACTGCCCAGAAGAGCCAGAAAACCAAAAACATATTTCAACGTTATTAATTAGAAACAGCTCTCCTTTCTGTGTCGGTTACAGTCCGTTCTGACATTAGTAGGCTACAGGAATACCCCCGCGCCGCGTCATGTATGGTGTGTGATTAGAGGCTGGCTCACGAGCGTCCGGAGCCCTTGCCCCCATGTGCAACACATTAGCACCCCCAAAAACATAGCGTGCTCAAGTTATTCCCCCAGCGCAGTGGACTTTCGGTGTGAGACGAAGTGTGTGTGTGTGTGTGTGTGTGTGTGTGTGTGTGTGTGTGTGTGTGTGTGTGTGTGTGTGTGTGTGTGTGTGTTCTTTCTTGCCGAAGAAATATGTTTTCAATAAGGTGGACTTAGGTAGCACCCTAATTACTGCATTTCTCCGTCGAACTTCATAAACAATTTTAACCTCATGTCAGCTAATTATTGCTAATAACCCCATAAAGTAATCCCTAAAAAATAAAACATTTTGCAAACACAATTTCCCATTTCGTTTATTTCTCTTGACGGACGCCGGCGACTGGGTTGGCCTACCTTCCTGCTTTGGTGATGATCATTTCCGTGCCGATATCATGGAAGCGCTTCCAGAGGTCAGCGCATTGAAGCTCCATCTGGATCTCCTCCATAGACGCAGAGGGCGAAGGGTCGCAACCGGCAGGGGCCAAGTCGGCAGGGGATCCGAATGAGCAGGACGTCCGCTCGGCCAGACCCTCGCCGTCTGAGCCGGGACTGGCCTCCGAATCTGCGAAAAAGTTGCAAATAAATAAACAGAGCAATAAAAATGACAGGAGGCAAGGAAAGACACATAAGCCTCGGGAAAGTTGGCCTGTTTTAAACGTTTTCGTCTTTGGAATTAATATCACCTGCAGCCAGGAAAGATAGCCTATGACGTGGATCCGTTTTGGCTGTTACAAATGGCAGCAACTTTCTTTTTTTATGTAGCCCTACAGTAAATAAAACTAATGGACGTTCAGTGGAGTAATTGTTGGACTTCAGATAGCCTATTGTCAATATTCTTTATAACCAGCGAATGTTTCATATTGTTGAATTCTCATTGGCGGAGTACCACGGAGTCTAGGCCTATATAAAACAAACAAATAGGCGCAAAAAAGACACATTTTATGACTATAAAATACAGAAAACGTACTGAAAAACCAAAGCTTATATGTGTTATATTTTCAAAACATAGGGACGTTGATGGCGTATTCAAATACAATTTAGATGGTTATAAATAACATTGAAATAAAAATGAATAATTAGAAATAAAGTACACTGACATATAACACAAGAACTGTCAAGATGCAAAGCTTTCGTCACTGTAACTGGGCCGAAGGGTTTATTAGCGTCTGCCGCATAAACTTCAGCAGAAAAAACGTGGCCTGCTAAAGTTTTGATAGTGTGGCTGTATGTTAACACAGACATACAGCAACCATGATATGCGCAATATAATTTAACAATGCAATAGGCCTACTTGTTTTGTACCTAATTATTTTAAGATCGATATCACAAAAGTCTAGTCTATGGTTCAGTTTCATTAAAAGTCATTAAAAACTAGGGAGCCTACCATCATAATTAAAATACATTTAAAAAAAAATTAAAAGATGAATTATTTCTATTAATACTTTTTGTCTTGTATTTCTTCAGGAGCCTCACTAATAAAATAAGTTTAAATTCTCCTCTTGCTGACACACCAAGTGTGTAACCTGGTGTCAATGTGATGAAAATAGAACACATGCAAAAGGCGCCCCCACCACATCAGTGAACCATCCTACCCTTTAGACTTCTAAGTACACTCAGGAGAGTCTTTCTCCATGCTGACACACACGCACACACACAGAGAGGTAAGCCCACCAAAACGATGGATCTTATGCAAGCCACAGAAACAGACAGGGTGGTGAGGCTATAAGCAATACTAGGATTTTCAGAAGTATAGCATGACTGTTTTAGGATGCTGTCACCAAAGAGGGAACAAGATAGAAAATTAAATTCTATTGCTCAGTTTCCATTGGGTGTATTGGTTTCTGTCTTGTCTGCGTGAACATTTCTCTGTCAGTTTGCCAATCAGAGCGGGTACCAACAGTCATCACTTCTTTTTCTTTGGCAGGGCTGATCCTGAAATTGAGGCAAGGGGAGAGAAGCATGAGGAGGGGTGCATTTGTGTGTGTGCCTGTGCATGTATGTGTGTGTGTGTGTGTGTGTGTGTGTGTGTGTGTGTGTGGAGAGGGGGTTGGCTTGGGCGGCTGGACACTGGCCCAGCCCAAACCACCAAGTCTTCAACACCCAGAACGCAGCAGGGCACAGAGGCTTCTAAGGACATGAGACCCATCCCCATGACACCCCCCCCCCCCACACACACA
>JASCQY010000071.1:2966663-2977420 GCA_030264315.1 Sardinella tawilis
TCTAACTTTACCTTGAACTCGCTTTAGCTTGCTTTTGCTACTGAACATCTGACATTACCTCCATAGTTAACAGATAAATTGCTCATGGAACGGCTTTAATACCCGATCCAGCTAAGATTGTTTAGATGACACCTCTCTGAACGAGTCATCTCACATCACTAATACCGATTTCAGGTATGTTTATTGACGTTAAACATCTTCAGAAGAACAGACTCGTCGTTCATCGCCATTGTATACATACTGTAGGAAGTAGCCTCACCGGAAGTGGAATTACTCGGAGTTGAAATAAAAATGGCGGCGTGAAATAGGCCTATTGTGTCTTACTCTGTACCTGAGTCAGTTGGGCCTATTTGAAGATGTTGTACTGTTGAAAATGAATGTGAAAATGTCAGTTAGTCCCCATCTTAAAAACCACACTCTGCATGTAGTATAATCACTTGTGGAAGTATCAGTTTCTCTTTTGTCAGTTGGTCACTGTACAGAACAGGAATAATTTAGAAGTGGCAATACGTTTCTGTTCATTTTATTAGCGTTTAACAGCATCACATTGTTACATCAGCATGGTGAAATAAGTTTTTACCTAACAGACCTTATGGCTCAAGATGGTGTTCACAAAACTTATATTGTTCATGTCATGTGCAATATTTACAACACATAAATATTCAGGTTTCAAGATTCAAGATTTCCTTATTATATCTCATTAACAGAGTAAACAGTTTTGGCAGTACAATTTACATTGTAACATTTGAATGCAGACACAGATGGCACAAAGCCAGCATCTACATGTACTTGAGAAAATGTGGTTAAAGTGTTATTCTAGCATTATTAAAATGTGGTTAAAGCGTTATTCTAGCACATTGTCACCCATAGGCCTGTTGAAATGAAACTGAAACTGTGTTCCACCTCCCTTATTAGTTAATGTTAGCTACCTTTTCACTATTCGTTCTATGCTGTATCACATTTTCTGATTTTTTTTTACTGTGGGTTGAAATATGTAATATCCTTTTATGGTTGACTGTCCATGACCAAAAATATTGTGAAGTTTGAAACGCTGTACAGAAAATTCATTTCAGTTAGTTATGTTCTGAAACGTTCAGTTTCAGTTACTAATTCCTTTCTCCCCCTGATCACTAGGGGGCATCACAAAGGACACCTTCCAGAAGGAGATGTGGTGTTACGACCCCAACAGTGACCTCTGGAGCCGGCGGGCAGACATGGTGGAATTGCGTGGCCTTCACTGCATGTGTACGCTGGGCGACCGCCTCTACGTGATGGGCGGCAACCACTTCCGTGGCGCCAATGACTACGACGACGTGCTGGGATGCGAGTACTACAGCCCTGCCACCGACCAGTGGACAGTGGTGGCGGCCATGCCACGGGGGCAGAGCGACGTCGGCGTGGCCGTCTTCAAGGGCCGCATCTACGTGGTCGGGGGCTACTCGTGGAACAGCCGCTGCATGGTAGACATTGTGCAGTGCTATGACCCTGAGCGCGACGAATGGGAGCACGCCTTCAATGTTCTGGAGCCCCTCGGGGGGATTCGGGCGTGCACCATGACCGTGCACCAGCCTCTGGGGCCAGTGGCTGAGGCCCAAATACAGGACTGTCCTCTAGCCACCACCAAGAACTGAGTGGGGGGGGGGGGGGTTCTTGGACAGTAGAATGCTGGACAGCAAGATTTGTTAGATGGTTGAAATGATGTCATCTATGGAATAATAGAATTACGGATTTGTATATATTCTAGTATTAGAGTCTGTACATATGTTTTGAAGGTGGACAGTCAGATCAGCTGCTGTTATTCAAACTCTGGTGACTGTGAAGTTTTTGGTAACACTTTTCTTTGAACCCAGTATTCATTCATTCAAGTCATAAATACATAATACCACTGCTTGACCAAATTTCCTATTTTGATGGCCGCACACCTATGGAGTAGTTCCACTTTTCTGTCTGTAGGTATTATACTTGTATATCAATTCACCAAACTCACTGTGAAGCTCAAATGAACTGTCATGTTAACACAGGGTTATAGTTCTGTGGCTTGACTGACGTTCACAGCACAGCAACATTGTGTGATGAGATTTTTAACTCTGTGAGTACAGCAAACAGCGATTTTACAAAAGCTGAGACGGAATACAATGTTTGGATATGGTGCTTGAGAACAAGAGATGGAATGACCTGCTTTTGACTATAGCAACCATCACGTTTAGAACGTGTTGCAGCAGTTTATCCTGGCAAGTTCTGATTGAGATAATGTGTGGCGGAAAGAAGTTCTGCAAACGAGCCTCTATCAGAATACTGTATGTAAGCAAAACCATTTTGCGCAGACATGGCAACAGTGGTATAAGCAGGAAAATGAACTCCACGGTGTTCGTATATCATAAATAATGCCCTCCGAAGTGTTCAACTTCATTTCGTGGACTTATTATGACTTTGAACTGGCATTATTTTATGATGTACTGTAGGCTTACAGTATGCACACCATACTGTGTTATCCATTATTTCCTAAAGGGCTATAATGCATTGATCGTTTTTATTGGACAAAATGACCAAAGGTAACAAATAGGTAAACATACTGTATATGGATTTTTTTTTTTTTAATTAAGCTTAAAGCTTTTTTTTCAGATTTTACCAGTTGAAAAACAGCAGTGTTTTGCAATGCAAAGCAATGCAAATTATGTATCTTTAAAATATATTTAAATTTAAAATATATTTAAATCCATCTCACTTATGTGTCAGAGTGTGCACATTTGTAGACAGACATCCTTACCATGGGCGAAACCAGTAAACAGTTTAATGCTGCATTGTACTGATGAGTGGAAGTCTAAAGCACAAAATCTGTCTCTGATGATGGTGTGGGTGGCTATTACAAAGTACAGTATAGTATTTATGTTTTTGATTGTTTTTTGTTTGTTTTTTTAGGTTGGTTATTTGTTTGTCTTTGCTGGGAACATTCTCAGTACCCCTGCAGACAAAACACTTCACCCTTGTGTTTTGTGTTTTTAACCACATGACTCTTTCGCAGCTATCCTTTGGAGAATTACCTATTAGAGGGGTAAAGCTAGCTACGCATTTATATTTAGGTGTGGGCCTGTCACAGTGCTACAGTACAGTTATATCACAACTGCATCTCCTGTTTTCTGTTCGCCTCTAACTGGGTGCTGGTTTGCTATTTAGAAAGCTGAAGTGAAACCTGCTCTCACCCTTGGTAGACTGTAGATTTTCATGGCAACAGCCTAGGCTCCGATATGCTTGTTTTTTGCCAAATGGGAAAGGACTGTTATAACTTAGTTGAAAATGATTGTGTGTATTTTTTAAACATGTTTATAGTATTTTTACATTCTACTGTTGTTTTACATTGTATTTTGCACTTTTGTCGGTTTGAATAAAAAAGACATAAATGAATATACAGTATAACTGCAGTGAGTGTACAGTATCTCTCATTGACAGTGGTTATCACAGTACCTTCAATGTCTAGAACAAACTCTCTCTCTCTCTCCCTCTCTCTCTCTCTCTCTCTCTCTCATTCGCTGTCCTTGAAGGGTGAAGAATCACTCATTGTCCTTCAGATTAGCTGTTCACGCATATATTTAACAGCTCTCTGTCAAGGTTCACACACATCACACTGACTAATCACACTTTCAGTCATCTGTATACACAAACTCAAGGTTAAACTTAGAGTTCTCAAAGGTCCAAAATGTTTCTGGTAGGCCTAATATAATCAAATCTATTTTCTCCTAAGGCAGCAAAGTAGTGTGATATGTATGAATAACATCACAAAATAAATTGACACGGTTTTAAAAGGTGATGTATTTACCTCAGTAAAGGTGTGCATCTGCTGTGCCTGCATGCATTTCAGTTTCCATTAGACTGAAACTGAAATGTCTTGTAAAGGTTAAAAAGTACTTTGAGACTCTGAATTCAGCACTGTTGGTCTGAAGAGCAGGTATTGGATATTAACCATACAGTACACTGTTTATGATTTAAATAAGAATTAGGCCTATAGTTGATTAAAGCCGCCTCCACCTCCTCACAAGTCTTATATCCTCTCTTGTTGATACAATAATTATTTAATGATGCAATAATACAACCATTTAGCCTGCATACTATAGTTCTTTCTTTTCTGTAGATGGCAACATTATACAACAGGCATGTTATACAGAACATGGCAAACTTGCTCACAGTATTTCAGCAGTTGAAGGACAAGATTCTGTTATTCTGTGATGAGTTGGAACCCTTGCTGATTGGCTGAATGATATACAGCACTAAAATGGGGATGCAGGCATTCACTGTCTGTGCTTCCAGCCCAGTGGCTTTGGGGCCGTCCTTGGCAGATTCCTACGCATAAATACCCAATGTCCTGCTTGCCTGCCAGCCAGTCTGCACTGAGGCATTCCTCTTCCGACCTCAGGAATTACCCGAGACTGCACGAGCAAAATACATCCAAGCTATTCAAGGACACTGTCTCAGCAGGAGATAGTCTTAAGTAGTTACAGATCTTGTAGGAGTCTTTTTGCTGGAGTCATCTTGGAGATGACTCAGTAGGACACTGAGTGGACTTCCTAGTATCCAGTCTAAAGTAGAAGCACCAGTAGGGAAGCGTTTGTGGTGTAGGAGGACTTGAGAGTTAGACGGCCATGATGCTGTTGGGGGAAGTGTGTGTGGTGACGGGGGCGTGCGGGTTCCTGGGAGAACACCTGGTGAAACTGCTCCTGGAGGAGGAGAAACTGGCTGAGATCCGACTAGTAGACAGGAACATCCGACAAGAACTCGTCCGGCACCTGGAGGGTAAAGCGCTTCTCATTCTAGAAGTTTTGGGTGGGGTGTGTATGGGGGATGGGTGTGGGAGTTTAACCTCAAAGCTCATGAGCAATGCTCAATGGGTTCCCTCTCTTTTTCACTGACAAAATTTCAAAACTTTTCCATGACTTTTTCATGACCTAAAGTAAATTTTCCATGACTTTACGGCACCCTAAATGTGTAGAATTTAGCATACCTTTAGGGCTAAATGTGAGATATTAACCCTTCCCTTCTCACCTAATGGTATAGTATCAGAGTTTTAAATATTCAAAATACTGTCAATGGTGGTAGACACAACTTCCCTGTCATGAGTCACATTCATGCTGGAGCGGTAATCATAACAGCAAATGATAACTGAACAGAACACTATAGTTGCGTTAAAGACAAACTAAAATTCCATGACTTATCCAAAACTTTCAGTGAATTTACAAAATTCCATGACTTTTCCAGGCCTGGAAAATTACCAAAATTCCATGACTGTGGGAACCCTTTCAGTTGCTCATACAGTATTTGTGAATGTGTGAGTGAATTGTGAATGCACTGTATAACAAGTGTTCAGACATTCCTCCGTGTGTGTGTGAGGTCAAGGATTTTTGCACTTAAGTGCCAGTGTGTGTGTGAGTTGGACGTTACAGCCCTGGTACCTGACCATGACCTCTTTTAGTGCCCTTAATTGGATGGCACATTCAGAACCACTTTCCACATTCCTAATCTCTATTTGATGTCTGAAAGGAGATTGGCACTGTCCCATGTCGGCTAGTTGCCTGGTATCGCCAAAGGCATCCATGCTTCTAGTGCATACGTGTTGCTGCTCCATGGGTATTTCTGAAATATATTAACTGGGGTTCACACTTATTTTTACAATAAATCTTGCATGACAAATGGTCAGCTGAAACACATTTCTGTTCACACACGCCACCAAGGTGTACAGCCAGCCTTTGCCTACAATTTGTGTAACAATTGTAAGTATTTTGATTGCATTATTTTCCACTTCCACTTTGATTCCACTTGTGATCAGATCACCCAAGATCCATGTAGAGACAAGAGTGAACAGGGTTTTAAGGCTTCAAATGGCCTCAAAATCTACTTTCCAACAAAGTCGTCTCAGCAGACAAAGACAAATGTAAAGATCAAGATGACTTGATAGTTGACTTAGAGTGGCTTCATCATCTCATAAGCTGGTTTATTCCTCTGATGCTATCGCTGACTGAACACACGTCTGATACAGTAGATCTCTGATAGATTGGATTAACTACAAAGTAATTGGTTACTCACTGCCTGATCTTTGTATACTTCCAGATAAAAGGGGTGAGACAACAGTGAGCGTGTTTGAAGGAGACATCAGGGACGCTGATTTCCTCAGGAGAGCCTGCCGAGGCGCATCCATCGTCTTTCACATGGCCTCCCTCATTGATGTACAAGGAGCACTGAAGTACAGTGAGCTTCATGGAGTCAATGTCAAAGGTATCGCCAAGGACATCAAGTCTAAGTTATTTCTACGGGTACCATGGGTGTATACTGAACAAGATGAATATATATTGCCAAGATACAAAGCAGTTTTGTTTTGACTTCATTGTTTTCAATGGCATCTGTGATGTTCATAAGTTTTGTTTTGATTTGTTTTTAATCTCAGTAGTGTAGTTTTTAGGTGATATTTCTTTAGCGCTGCTTTGGAATACTGCCGAGAGTGTCATGGTTATTATTGTTGCTTGTCCACCTCTTTTCACAGGCACACAGAAGCTTCTGGAAGCGTGCATCCAGGAGAACGTCTCATCACTCATCTACACCAGCAGCATTGAGGTGGCGGGCCCCAACCCCCGCGGTGACCCCATCGTCAACGGTAACGAGGACACCCCATACTCTGCCTGCCTGAGGTTCCCCTACAGCCGCACCAAGAAGGAGGCTGAGGAGCTTTGCCTGCGCGCCCAGGGAGAGGTGCTTCGCAACGGGGGCCGGCTGGCCACCTGTGCCCTTAGGCCCATGTACATCTTTGGCGCCGGCTGCCGCTTCACCCTGGGACACATGCGTGACGGTATCAACAATGGCAACGTGCTGCTTCGGGCATCGCCCCGCGAGGCCCTCGTCAACCCCGTTTATGTTGGCAATGCCGCTGTCGCCCACCTCCAAGCCGCCCGGGCGCTCCGTGACCCGCACAGGAGGGCGGTGGTCGGCGGGAACGTCTACTACGTGGCGGATGACACACCGCCAGTCAGTTACTCTGACTTTAACCACGCCGTGCTGGCGTCGCTGGGCTTTGGCATCCAGGAGCGTCCCGCTCTCCCGTACCCCATCCTTTACGTCGTCTGCTTCTTCATGGAGATGCTGCAGGCGCTCCTCCGACCTTTCCTGCGATTCGCTGTCCCACTGAACCGGCAGCTCCTGACCATGCTGCACACACCCTTCTCATTCTCCTATCAGAAGGCCAAGAGAGATTTGGGGTACGCGCCCCGATATACCTGGGAGGAAGCTCGCAAAGTCACCACAGAATGGCTGGCCTTAATGCTGGCCAAGGAGAGAGCCAAAGTAAAAGCCAAATGATTTTTTAAAAAGTGGGTGTAGTTTTTTTTGATAGACTGCACTGAAAGGAATGGCGGACTGTCTAGAGCAGGATCTTCTATCAAACCATTGTCCCTAAAACTTGTAGACAGTTTAGTGGTTTTATTGTCCATGACACTTCTTTTTTTTTACATGCTTTTACATTCCTTTTTTTAAAAGGCTGTATGCAGGAATGTGCCTTTTGGTTTACATTTGACTCCATGACTTTTTCTTGTGCCTTCACCTGAAATAGAGGAGGAGGTGCACTTGATAAGAGGGAGAAAGGTAAAGCAAAGCTGATCAATAATGTTCCCTGATCAATCTTAAAGCTGTGCAGAGACAGGGGATAGGAGCATATGAGAGGTGAAAATATACTAGTCTTTGTGCGGAAGGACATGGAAGTACTTAGTGTCCACTGAATGCAAACGTTTCAAACCAATGTGATGACCTTGCACTGCACCACCAGAAATAGTAAGATTGTTTTGAAAGTGAGAAGGACAGTAGTGATGATCTGCAAAAAAAATGTCAGCTAACCACAATTATGTTTAGGCTATCGTATGCCTTGTGTATGATAGCATAGGGAAACAAGCGCAATGTAAAAATGAGTAAACTGAAAAAAGCCTTATTCAGAGAGATGTGGTCCATAGGAATCCTGATGGTTTAGGTTTAAACTTGTATATCAAACATCAAATGAGTCAACCAATTTCACCTATGTCATGCACTCCACTTCTGCAGAGGAAATACGTCTCCATGCTGCATTATCCTGACCTTATGATTTCATAACCTGTATTCATGCCACACCTTGTTTCTGTTGTTGTTATTGTGTGTTGTCCCAGTGCGATGCAAGGACCCATGTGAACACATACAGGTCTGTTTGGTTTTCTATTGCTTTGTGTAAAATTAACCACTAGAAAATGTTCATCAGTGGTGGCACTGCACAAGCAGATCCAATTGTGTTGAAATATTACAGCCAATAAAGTGCATTTCAGAGGTTCTTGGTGGAGATACGAGTTACTTCTGGCGCAGGGAAGTTAGTTTTGCGGTAGCCTTGCAACTCCCTGACACGTCTGCATTCTTTTTTTTTTTGCTTCAAATGAGTCATCATGAACCATTTCAGGCCTCGGTGAATTTTAAATCACCAAATCTCCTCTTAACCCAATTCCAATTAAGCACAAGACAAAAAAAACTTTTTAACAACTCTCTCTCTCTCACACACACACACACACACCACCCCCACACCCCCACACACACACACAAAAAAAAAACTCTAATCATATGAGGAGTGCACCCCCAACGGTGCATTCCTGGACCATGATGCAGTTCCCACACACACACACACATACTGGTCTACGGGCCAGCTGTTCCAAGGGTCGCTAGCACCAGAGCGACGCTGGGACAAGAGTCCAGCTGCTGAGGGCAAACAAACAAACAGAGTCTTTCAGAGCCAATCAGAGCACAAACAGCCAGCTGCGACAAGGCAAATGGCGCGTGCGTGTTTGTTGTCATTGCCCAGCCAGCACTGGAGAATGGGATGGCTATGTGAGTGACTGGTTCTGGAGGGCGGATGGGTAAACTATTGGGGTTTTGCTTACCAGAGGAAAGAGACGTGTTTTCTTGGGTAATGATTTGAATGAGACTGGAGGACCGCACCTTCATACGGATGTTGCATTCACTTGCAGTGTCAGGAGTTGTGTAATTTCTGAGTCTGACTACAAAATCCGACGATAAGGAGATTTAGAGTGGTTTCAGCCACTTATTCTTTTTTCTCCTTTAAAGAAGAAAGTGGGTACTGCCTCTCGGAAGAAAGCAGATATTGTGTAAGCTACTATATTTCGGGGGGGAAACGTCATGCTTCCAAAGACTTGCATTTGTTAATTTAACATTTCTGTTACTCAGTCAGAGATCTTTCAGTTGGTTTGGTTTTGAATTGACCCAAGACAAATGGCCAGGAAATACAACACAGCAATATTTTTTCTCAGCTCCCTATTGGTCTGCATCTCCTTGGTGAAGGGTAAGTACTGACTCATGTCTGGCATCACCTGCCTGCCAGTCAGACTTCCTTTAACTACAAAAAAACTCAAACCGTCAAATTTCTAATTGTCAAAACCAATTCAGAGAAAACGACATATGTTGCAACATTCTGTGTAAGTGTGGACAGCAATGTTTCAGATCTGTGGGAGGATGGTACATTAGTCACTGTTGTCTGTGACAACAGTGGACTCAGAATGTCTGACAGACAGGAGTTCAGGATAATTATGATGAAGTTTGAGTTGTTGAGTCTGTTTTGTTCATTCCCACTCAGACTTCATGGGATGTCCACTACACATGCATTTTATACACAGCTAATTATGATCACACAGCATTTGTAGAATAGAGTAGAATAGAATAGACTATTGATCCTTTGCAGGAGATGTTTCCTCTGCATTTGACCCATCTGTGAAGAATACACACATATACACACAAGTTCTTCAGAGTAGTGAACACAGTCCACGCGCATTCGGATGTACACCCACATTCTTCAGAGCAATGAACACATTCCACACACATTGAGGTGTGTATACCCATGCACACAGAGCAGTGGGCAGCCATTTGATCCAGTCCTTTCTCATGCTTCCACACAAGGCAATGGGCAATTCTTGATCTGGCAGCCGGGGAGCATTTGTAGTGGTAACTGTGTGCCAAACGGCTGCTGATTGGAAAAAAAAACATGGAAAAATATCAATAGAGCACTTAAGAAAGACAATAATAAAAAACATACTGAATATGAATTGCTAGTGCAAGGGGCCCTTATAAGGGATAAAGTAAAAATTTCTTCTATGTTTAATGACTATTTTATTGACTCAGTCCATGAACTTGCACTAGGTTTTGGTGCAAGAGAGAAAATTATTACACTAACGAAAGATGATATGCCATACTTTCATATATCAGAAGTGTCAGAAACATCTGTAAATAAAATTCTAAGGCAGTTAAAAAATTCCAAGGCAAAAGATATTTTTGACTGTGACTGCATTTGTCAAACAATACGCAAATACACTCTGTACCTATCACCCACCTGGTCAATCTATCCATTACAGAAAGTTATTTTCCTGTTGCCTGCAGACAGCAGTAATAACCCCCATCTTTAAATCTGGGGATGCCACCAACATTACCAACTATAGGCCTATTTGCATTATTCCCACCATCTCTAAAGTAACCGAAAGAGTTGTATGCAACCAGTTGATGGCCTACTTAGAAGACTGCTCCCTACTGCATCCCATGCAGTTTGGTTTTAGGAAAAACCATTCAACAGAAACGGCCCTCTGTTACTTTATAGAACAAATAAAATCTAAGCTTGATGGAGGTGGTGTGGTTGGTGCTGTCTTCTTGGACTTCAGGAAGGCATTTGACACGGTAAATTACAATGTTTTGTTATCCAAACTCTCACA
>JASCQY010000071.1:3001059-3015746 GCA_030264315.1 Sardinella tawilis
TTGGGGCAGGGTTATTGAAGCAGCAGTCCCTACATGCATTGTGCATTCCTAAATCTTGTGTGGTTACAGACAAGCATACCTGGTTAATAATTAGCAATAGATAGTCAATTTAGATTAAATAGATTGGTTGTAACTTTAAAATTAAAAGTTTCCAAAGTTTCCATGGAAAGTTTCCGGAAATTTTCCGCCCCTTTGCAACCCTAAAAGGAACTAAGAGAATATGTACTGGATTGTGAATGTCCTGTAAGTATGAATGTACTGTATTAACCGGGCTAGCACCACCTAGTGCTTCTGCTCAATTTGTCAGTGCTCCACTACTGCGGTCAGGGAGCAAGGCATCAGCTTTGGTTCGCTCTGGCCCTGAGCTATAATGTTGAGTTCAAATGATGCATTCCAGTACGTTACATACGGCACGACCAAACAGTAGCGATTGGTTGAAGCAGAAAGCATCTGCCCATCGTGGAGCAAACGAATGCCTATGGCTGGGCTTCAGATGCTGTGGACGAAGTATAACAATGACAAAGCGGATGATATCAGGCTATGAATCTATGACTGTTTCTGAAATGTAGATTTCAGTTGCAAAGCCTACTTATCCTCAGAAATATGCAGAAATTCTTTTATTAGAATTTCCAATCTCTCTCTTTCCAATAACTTGTATAATAATATGTAATCTCTATCAAATTGTATTTCTGACAATACAATCCAATTGGAGTTGAACTGATAATCAACTTAATCAAAATTATATTAATATATTTCTGTAAATGTATTGCAAATGAATTCGAGACCACCATGTGGACTTGTGTCTGGGATTATGTTTGTGTGGAGGATAGCTATTTTGAGAGGAAAGTATGCTTTGTATGTACATGTACTGTATAAGGCTTTGTGCTGCACATGTACTTTATGGTAGATGCCAAATTGCACAGAGGAAAATGTAGCTTCCCTTATTTGTTTTTAATTGTTTGCTTTGTGTTTATGTGCTGACACTTAAAGCTGTCAGTCATTGAGCTGGTGGTCGGATGTCTGATAGTGTTTGGCTGGCGATGTGCGTCGTAAGCTACAATCTGTCCTATATGTGCTGTTTTGCCAGCATTAACGGACCTCTTTCAACATGTTTTTGGGCGATTCAACAACTTGTTTTTGCCCGATGTTGCTGGAATGCTGGATACAACCTCGAGACTGTTGGGGGTCTGTGCTTCTGAGCAATAGATGTGTCTTTAAACTGAAGATAATATTTTGCCCTTGTCCATCACCATATTTCGTCAATGCTGTCAGTGCAGACCATGCTGGTGTTATTTGCAACTTGCTATTAAACTTTAGAAGAATTATGATCAAGGGTGTGTGTGTGTTAATATTAATCTCAAAATGCAAGCTTCAGCTAAACCATAGCCTAAATTAGCATTGTTTACATTTTGTTTGCATCCACATAGCTTGCTAGCAACTTTTTGTGCAATTACAGGCAGCACAATGTGACATAAGCAGGCTTTATAAGTTTCCCTTGTTCCAAATGTTGCCACAGGGAGACTAAAGTAACTGAATTTACATACATTGACAAAGACTGTGACCTTATCTCATAATTAAGATTTTCTCATGACGATTCTCTTGTCTCTTTTCTGCTGTTTCGGCACGCTTCTCTTGACAGAGATCTGCCTGTTGACCAGAGGAAAGCGCGTGGCCTCAGTCACTGCCTTGACCACTTGCCGGCTCTTCTCCCTCTCTGTGGACAGTTTCCACAAGGTGCTAGACTGCTTCCCAGAGGTCCGCCGGGAGATCCTTTGTACTGCCTCGGCGAGACATGCAGACCTTAAGAGTGAGTGTTTTTCCCCACCAGGCCAGTCACTTTAAACTTACATTCATTGTGTGTGTGTGTGCGTGTGTGTGTATGTGTGTGTGTGTGTGTGTGTGTGTGTAATAATTTGTATCATACAAATACCATTGCATGTTGTTGGCGTTATGGACGTGGCAGTTTGCGTGGAATTGCCTATATATATATTGCATATAGTATATATTATATATATTACAGTATAAGAGTACATATAAGTTGAATGTCGATTGAATACATGTGTTTGTTTATTTGTTTGTGTGTTTGCTTGTTAGATGCTGAGCGTGAAAAGATAGCTGCCCTCCCTGCTCAGACGGAGACTAGTGACACTGAGGAGAGTCCCCGCACTTCAGGCTTAAATGACCCTGCTGAGGTGGAGCTGATGGTACCGAGGCTTGACGACTTGGAGCGTGACCTGAATGAAATATTGAACGGGAGCTGATCCATTTGTATGTAGTTTTTGTAAACAAATCCAGAGATGTTTTAAAGAATAACCATACATTTTTTGTCTTGCCAGTGCCATTGATATTGTTATCTAATATAATTAAAAAGTATGAAATTTCATAGCTTGATATGCACTTTTTTCCCAGAGAATTTATCAGCAGCATCCACCATATTTATCTTTTATGGCAGTAAACATCCTCATTGTACTTGTCTGGAATTTTGGAAGCTTCCAAAGTGGTTCACATACAGTAGTTTAGGGGTTCTCAGTATACTTTATGACTGCCTAGCTGACATGCCTCTCCCTTCTGTAAACACTTTTTGCTGCATGCTTGATTAGTTAGACCAGAGACGTTGGGTTTGGTCGGACATGAAGCTGAATGAATTTAGCGGACCATATTGTGTAAGGATTTTCTTTTGGTACATTTTCAGAAGGAAGACAAGTCATTTCAGTGCAGATGGGTTCCAGGGACATGATTGAAACCCTGCCTAATGCAGTTTGCCAGTTTTTAAATGCTAGCTGCTGCAGTAGAGCATCTTTCTTGGCAGTAGCTGATGCTAAGCCGGCCAAAAAAAAAAACATTATTTACAGGAGCTTTTAAACTTAAAATTATAGATAGTGACTAAGTATGCAATGTGATTGTGTGACCCTATGGACATCACTGCCGCAACGTTTAACAGCACACAGGCTGGGGACGCTACGAGTATCAGTCATAGAGGTCATCATTTATTCATTGCATTCAAGTCGCCCTTTGTTTCACACTATTGGCTTCTGGCAGCAGTACAAAAGTAGCTCAGCGTATCATACGCCTATGATTGTGGTGAATATGATAGGGGTTTCATTCATTTCTGATATCTCCCCTAATTTCTTACCTGATCACCTCCCTCTCCTTTCTCTCTCGCTCTCGCTCTCTCTCTCTCTCTCTCTCCCCCCCCCCGTTTCTTTCTTTCTTTCTGTCTGTCTTATTCTCTCAATCTTTCTTTCTCTCCCTGTCTCTCATTAGCATTGACCCCTAATCTCTCTCGTTATTAATTAATGCCGCAGTTATTCCCGTTACCCCAGACCTCCTCGGCCCGTGGCAGAGCGTGCACTCGGCACGCGACCCGGAGCCAGCTGTCTGGTTCGGATGACAATAATTGTGATATTCAAAACCAAGTCGCAGAGCGTGAGCTCTGGCGGGGCCAGGTGAGGCCGCCTGACGCTCCCCACACCTCCCCTCCCTGCCCGCCACCTCCATCACCACCACCGGCCGTTCAGATTCATCTGTGTGTGAAGCGAGGGCTTGCTGAATAGTTGATGAGCATGACAGAAAGATAGAAGGAGACAGAACGGAAAGTCTGGTGGCCGGCCGGCTGCCCTTTCTGAGACGTGCTTGCGCTCCCTCGCTCGCGCACTCACTCCTCTCTTCCTCCTCCTCCTCCTCCTCCTCTTCCTCCTCCTCTACTGCTTTGCCGCCGCCCTCAGCATCCGCTCAGAGGGGACAGGGCCCTGGGAAGTGTGATGGAAAATTACCCCCCCGAGTGTTAGCAGAAGACTCAGCATAAAAATAGGGAACTCGCATCTCTTCCATCCTCTTCCTCTTCTCTCCTCTTCTCCTCCCTCATCCACTCCCTACCCCATCCAAAAAAGAGAGAGAGGCAGAGTGGGAGAGGAGAGAGAAGAGAAGAAAAGAAAAGAAGGAGGGGGGGGGGCAACAAAGTTGGCAGAGGAAGCTAAAAAAGAAAAAAAGATGCCCAGGATAGTGATGTGACTAAATCTTCTGCTGGCTCCTGCTGCTGCTGCTCCTCCTGCCTTCTGCCGCTGCTGCTGCTGCTGCCGCCGCCGCTGCCGGTGCTGCTGCTATTACCGTCGCTGTCTGCTGTCCGGTGAGAGAAGAGATGGAGGTGTCCTCGACCCCAATCAGAAGACGCTCCCTGGCGACCGCCGGCGGGTGGAGGGACCTGCTCCTGCCCCAGTTGAACCGGCAGTCGCTGTATGTGTACGGCAGCGAGGTGGCCGTGGAGGAGGAGTGCGCCAAACAGAGGGAGAGCGGGATACTCGTCATCCACCCTTTCAGCCCCATACGGTAAAAGTCTGTCTAGTGTCTGTCTGTTTACATTCAGTGCTTGGGTTGTCTGGGCTGGGCTGAGGTGTTTGTGTTGCTGCTTGTAAGACTTTGGGTCAGTGTGCCGTTATCTCCTGTATGTTGCCAGATGGCCATGTGAATGAGTGGAGGCTGTTAAGTAAAGCCTATGAATGGAAGCAATGTAAAAAGGGTGACTGAAGGGATAGACTCCTAGTGAATGTAAATGCAGACAAAGATCCTGTGTGCCACTGTAATGTTAGACTAAGTAGGCCCTACAGTCGTTGCCGAGGGTAGACATGTCAGTACTGTTTTCAAGTGGAGGTAGCAGCCACTGTATTAAAGTTGCAGGAGCGGCTTTGTAGTAATTATGGTCTAATGCGCGTGCTTACTCCACCATTAGGAGTTATTATATCATGTGCATGGTGGCTATTACCTTTCTGAACCTGGTCGGGATCCCCATGGAGATCGCTTTCCTGGACGGCGAGAGCGGCGTGGGCTGGGAGGGGTTCAACGTGTTCTCCGACACACTCTTCTTGATTGACGTCGCCCTGAACTTTAGGACGGGTATCATTACTGATGACAGTGAGGTAAGGGCTATTCATTTCAGACGGGCGGTGTTTACAAGGCCGTCTGAAATGACCCTGACAAGCGTGTAAGCCTCTCAGTCACCACCTGTGATGGAACCTCTGACTGACATCTTTTAATGACCGCTATAGAGACATTGTGTCTTGTTTTAAGCTTGTCTGAACCTCATTTCATCACTCCACACCAAATGCACCATTGTAACCCAAGTCATCGGTACATTTATTGACATTCTACTAGTGCTACTAATAGCAAGAATATTAATGATGATGTATTTGTGGTTGTGGCTTTGATGGTTAAAAGTACATCATGTAACTGCCATTCATAAATGATTAATAAGCCACTACACTGCCTTTGTTATTTACAGGCTGCTGTTCTTGACTTGAAGAAGATTCGTATTAGTTATTTAAAGAGCTGGTTCATTCCGGATTTGATTGCTGCATTCCCAGTTGGCTACATATTACTCATTGCGGTAATGGGTCAATCCTCTCAATACTTCCCTCACATAAGCTATTCTAACACATCTGAGGTCAAGTGCTTGCGGTTAGTGTCGAGAGGCACTTGAGAGTGCAAGTGTGTTTTCTTTTGTCAGGACCTGACGTACAGCTCAGACAGTAACTCTACCAAGACCAGCAGAATGGTGAGAATCCTGATGTTTGTGAGGATCCTGAGTCTGGTTCGACTTCTGCGGGTATCCAGGCTGGTCCGCTTCTTTAATGAGGTGGAAAAGGTCAGCGAGTTACATTATGTGACAGAGCTGCACACTCTCCTTAGAGGGAGACTTGTGTGTTTGACAGTCATGTTCCCACCTACACACACACACACCCTTCATTGCATTCTATTCATCTCCCCCAGGTGTCTAATGCAAATCTGGAGGTGGTGCGCCTGTTATTCCGAGTGCTGTCTCTCTTCATGACCATCTTCCTCCTGTGCCACTGGAATGGCTGCATTCAGTACTTTGTGCCCATGCTGGAGGACTTTCCAGTGGACTGCTGGGTGAGGAGAGAGAATCTCATGGTAAGGTGTTAAGTACGCAGCCGGGGCAACAGAATACCTGTACCAAAGACCGTTGATAAAGTATCTTTGCTTGTATTGTTCAGAGTGGAAGTGTAGAACAATTTGGTCTGAAAATTTTAGTACTTAATGAAACTCTTCAGTTTGCAAAGTCACATAAACTGGCTTGCTGATCATTATTCTCTAAACATGTTTCCTTGTTAAGGAAAAAAAATGATACATACTCACAAATGCTTTGCCAGTGATGCACATAGTACTGTATTCTGCACTCTCAACAGTGAACAAATATAGCTCACATGACAAATAGCACAAGGAAAAGTCCAATTAGTCATCCTTACATAAAAAGGAAGACAACAGAAGCAAAATATGCTTTGTCAAGATATGTGATGCCTACAGATCACGGCAGAAGTGTATTCTCATTGTGATTTACTTTCTATAGCGTATCATGTAGCCTCTATAAAAAGAAAGTGCTGACTCGCGTCCTTGTTCTCAGAACGCCTCGGTGGCTGAGAAGTACTCCTTCGGCGTCTTCCGGGCCCTGTCTCACATGACTGCCGTCTCCTACGGATCCTCCGAGAGCCCCACAAGCAAGGCGTACTCTTTAACTAAGCCTCAAATTAGTGCCACATGCTGCCTTTTGCCTGTTGGTGGTGTTCTGATTATACTGACCAAGCCTCACTTCTGGTGTGTGTGTTTCGCCTAGATGAGACAGAGATGTGGATAGTCATTATCAGCATGGTTTCCGGGGCTTTGATGTACACGTTGCTGGTCGCCAATGCCGCAGCTATGATGACCAATGTTGACATAACGGCAAAGGCCTACAAGAGCAAGGTAGTGCACTGGAGACCACTAAAACTACAGTAACAGGAAAAAAGGGGAGATATTTTTGTCCAAAACTGTCCAAAAAAAAAAGGGGGGAAAAAAACTCTTCCAAAGCTGAATGATGCAGGTGTTGAGGAATGCAGCTGGTCTACTCACAGGTGCATTTGCCTGCAGATGAATCATCTCGACGACTACATGACCTTCATGAAGCTCCCCAAAGACTTGCGCGCTCGCATCAGCAGTTACTACCAGGCCCGTTACGGAGGGAAATGGTTTGATGAAAAGGATATATTGAACTGGGTGTCTACATCTCTAAAAGAGGTGTGGTGTGGCCATTCTTTATATTGATGAATATATTTTCCTGAATTTTTGTATTCTGGCTACTATTTTCTTATGTTTTTTTTTTTTTTTTTTCAAAATTTTCATGATTTATAATGAATTTGTAACAGCTGTCATTTAACACATTGAAACATACATAAATATTTTTTACGTGATACTTTTGTCTCTTTCTCTATACTTTCTCCAGATATTATACTCTCTCCCTCTTCTCTTTGAAAGGAAATCCTGACCATCATGTGTGCTGGGCTGCTCAGAAAGGTCTCGATATTCCGGAAATGCGACCAGAGCTTCATCTCCTCCATCCTGCCACACCTGCAGCATGAGGTCTACCAGGAGGGTGATGTCATTGTCCAGCAGAACGGGCCAGGTGACCGCATGTTCCTGATCGAACACGGTCAGGTCCTGGTGGAGAGTCTGGAGAAGGAACTCTGTGATGGAGATCACTTCGGAGGTCAGGCGGTCTTGGTCAAAAAAAGATTTCATTTGTAGTTTTGTGCATAATGTAAGCAGTCCGATGTATGTTTTGCTGATATTTTTTTTTTGTTCATGTTTAAACTTCTGGAATTATTTTGTTATTATGTTATTTTTTAGTTAGAGAAATAAAAGATTGCACTCTAGAATGAAAGACAGTAAACCCCTAACACAATAAATATTTTCTTTCATTATATACGCATGTACTGTAGACATAGCATAGAACTGCGTATATTAGACTAAGTATAAAAAGAATATCTTTATGAGTTGGGTGACTGCCATATTGTTTGTTTGTAAATGTTTTACTGCGGCATTTACCTACTGTATATGTGCTGTGCTTGTCCTCACAGAGATGTGCCTCCTTCATCAGGGCGAGCGCTTGTCAACAGTTCGAGCCCTGACCGTGTGCCAGCTCTTCTCCCTGTCTGTGACTAGCTTTCAGGAGGTGCTGCAGAGATTTCCAGAGATGAAGAAGGATGTGGCAAAGATGGCGGAAAACACCAATACCAGCTTTGTGTGATGAAATCACTGCAGAGCTGAACACTGAAGAGAAAAAAATGCTCCTTTCTTTTATACCCCATAAAGCTTTTTTCCAATACTGTACATTGAAAATTCAAAGAAGATTCACATGGACTTGAATCAATATCATATTCTAGGAAACTCAAGTAAGAGTATTTAAATTTTCAGTGACGCCACAGACTCGATTTTAGTAATTTATTATTTTATTTTTATTTTTTGCAGTACATCAAATAATCATTGTGAAAGACATCAATCATTTATTTTGCGAGAGTGCCCCAAAACCTTGAAAGATTAAAACTGTACTGCGCAGGTCTGTTTTGACCTTCTAGCGAACTATTTAGCAGACATACTTGGCACGCATATGCACTTCAGTGGCTCACGCACACTGGCTCTGGCCGAAGCCCATAACGCAGACCACACACACACACAGGCACACACACACATGCACGTACAAAAAAATGCATTTCCTTAGCCAAACACACACACGGTGCCCGAAGCCAGCCTGTGCTTGTACTCATACAGGTAGTAGGAGGCCTGGGGGAAGTTGCACCTCATCTCCATCTTGCCCGGCACCACGTGGACGGCCACTCCAGCCCCCAGCCCCTCACGCAGCTTGCGGAGCATGCGGGAAGCCAGGTAGAGGCGTGCTTTCTCCGGCTCATCTTCCAGGGCGGCGTAGACCTCTGGGGGCGGATTGGGGATCTTCCACTCCAGGTCCACGATCAGCTGGTGGATGCGGGCCTTGTCCAGGGAGCTGGGCGTATCCCGGTAATAGGCTACCACGTGTGGGCTTGGGGGAGAGGGTCCACTGGGGCGGACCGACAGGAAGTTGTTGGGCGGCGCCACCGTGGTGGTGGAGGTTGAGGGGGCGTTGCTGGTGTTGGGCTCCTTCTCCTCGCCTCCCTCCACCTCCTCCCCCGTTTCAGACGTCTCCTGAGGAGCCTCCTCCCCGGCCGCTGGGGCTGCCGTCACCACCGCCTCGTCTTCCTTCCAGGCGGCAGCGGCTGGGTGCACCATCACGGCCCAGCGCAACCAGTCGTAGTTGCGCTCGAGCGTCTTAAGGATGACCTCAGCCTGCTCCTCCGGGGGCTTGCCATCGCAAAGGGCCTGCTGCACCTGCTGCCGGATGTCCTCCTTGGCCTGCTCCAGGAAGTACCCTGAGCAGCGCCCCCCGGTGGTCTTCATCTTGCGGTACAGCGCCCCCATACGATCGGACCACATCTTCACAAGCAGCCCCTGGTCTCGGCCTGTCAGGGATGCTTGGGTAAAAAGGCACAGCAGCCCTGTGCCCAGGACGAAGTTCACCTGTAGCACACGCAGTAATGGAAGCAGGCTGTAAGTGTGTGTTAAGTGTTGCCACATTAACAATTCATTTTCATAAGTCAGGCTCCAGGTTAATAATTCAGAGCTCAAGATTTTCACCGCTGCTGTATTTTCTCCAGCATATTGCACCCTGGGGTACAGTATTCCCATAGAAAGAGAGTTCAGGTAGGGGAGTGAATTGGAGAAATCACTTGGTATGGTGAGTGAGTCTGTAATTACAGTGTTTATGGACTAATCATAGCTATCATAGTCATTAGTCAAGGGCCTATCACTACTCAAGGCCAAACAGTATAGTATAATAGTAAATCGTATAAGCTATGAAATTATAATTAGTAACACTACTGCTGCACTTTTGATTTGAACAGGAACACTTTAGATGACAATGCTGAACCCATATTGAGATGCTGATGCTACCAAAGTACAGTATAGTACGTACATAAATATTAAAATGTATCGACTTATGTGAGTCTGGTTTGGTGAACTGTGTTTTTTTTTTTTTTTAAAGCATAGAAATTAGTTTTATCATCAATATTCTATATTCTGTCTATGTTGTTTATGTTGAATAATGTACTAATATCAATCATTCTTCACAAACCTGCAAATTGAAGGCTTTTAGCACTTGCACTTTTGCATTTTTTCATTTGTTTCAGATGCCTTCTGTTCTTTAGGCAGTAACTTTTTTTTTAAGTATTTCCTTGTTTAAAAAATATTTGAAAACTAAAAAAGCTGCCTCTAAGGAAGGGGATCCTACACAGATGGTGTATCTTTTCAGTGAATCCATTCCCCTTTACCAGTTTATCACTGAGCAAGTCCTCTTGACAGACTGACGTCTTTGTGTCAGCTGACATTGCACATTGATGTTTGTTTTTGATAAGTCTACCAAAGTTTAAGAAGTACTACCTCCCAAGGTCAGGCCCCGCCTTCTCTTAGTGTCCATAGTTCAGATTGTGGATGAATGAATTAAAGAAATACTGTATTTTAACCAATTGTAGCTGAATCTTACAGTGATATTTGGTCATTAGTTTATAATGAAGATTAAAAACACACGTCTCACTGTCAAAAATGTTAGAGAACGCTAAGCTTTTACTCACTTTTTTCTTTCAGAATACAACAGGATATACTTACTATCTGTAATTATTGGTTTTGAAAATGTATAATTTTAATTGTTTAAACGTTTTTTAATTTTTACATCTCATTTTTCCATTAAAGAATATATTTATCTCATCCAGCCTTTTGTGAGAACAGTTTCTATTTCAATTTAAATTTGTTTAAGTCTAAGCGAATTCATCTTTGACTGTTATGTAGAGCCTACTGCCTGTTATTTCTCACCAGACAACTTTTCAACACCGTTTTCGCATAGTATGACCTCACTGACCTTGACACAGAACTCCCTCATTTCCCAACGTTTGGGTCGGCGGCTCTGGACCAGCTCCTCCAGTATAGTGGGCTGGTCCGTCAGTGCTGAGATGCCCATCATACGGCTATAGAGAGCAGTCAGCTGCCTCTCCAGCTGATGCTCTCTCACATACTCCAGAAACACCTCTTTCTCCCGCTTGGTGAACTCGGGCTGGGCCCTGATTGCTGTCCCCAGCTGGTTGTAAACCACCACCAGGTCATCTTCCAGGCGGTGGACCTCTTTGTTGCTGATCAGGCCGGGTCCAAAGGAGCTTAGCTCCTGGTCTATGTGATCCAGGTTCTTCTTCACCAGATCTGTGTCCTCGGTGGTGGCACTGCCACCCAGGTAGGAGCAGATGCCCTCTACAAGGACTTTCATGGTCTGCATGAAGCCGACTGGCTCCAGGACTTTCCCAAACAGTGCCATGGTGAAGAGGAGTGTTGATATCCCTCTTCAGTAGCAGAGAAGAAATATGTTACAACCATGACAGAAAAAAGAGCAGGAGTTTTCATTGAAACCAGTTTGCTTCCATACATTTTATCGCTGATCATTGTAAATATAGTTTGAACTGTATAACCCATTTTAGTCACACGTGTAGTTACTATATAATTACTTGTAGTGGCACTTCTGACATGTTATTGCATAAAATGATTAGCCACCTAGAACAGACTTACCTAGAATAGAAATTCTGAGTGTGGTTTCAGGCTGACCTTCACTAGCTGCTGAGCTCACTATTTATACACTGCAACAATCAAAATCTGATAAGCTTTTTTTTTTTTTCTTCAGACTTACCTCTGAGCCAAGGACAATGTTATATTAGGGAGAAATCAAAATATTATTTTTATATGAGAAGGTTGTTTAATAAAATTATTTATGATAGGGTTATATATAGGGCTATAATAGTGTGATGTTAAGAGATTACTTTATATAATTGACTTATGTTTTGTTCACACATCACACAAGAATACCTTGCCTAAATAGCTTGGGGCACACTAATTTCTGAGGGAGTGTGTAGACCACTTCATCGTACGTCGAACTCCAGAACTATTGGTGGCAGCCGTTCTCCGTACTGTCTGACTGGTGGTAAAAAAAAAAAAAAACGATTTCAGTGACGTACTTCCGTACACTTCCGGAAGCGCGGAAATTTGAAAAACATTGAGGCCGTGTTTTGGGCTATGGTTTTAGGTACACTTAATTTAACAAGCATATTTTTTTTACTCTAGCCTTGCATTCATAATTATTATAATAATGTTTCTATCGATGTGGATTTGTTTGTATGGTGTTAGTTAACAGTTAACGTTAAAGACCATGGGGTAACGTTAACATTAAGCTATCGTTAACTAACCTAACTTAAGTTAACGTGTTATAGCCTATTTTAAGTATTTAAAGTTGGCTCTTTTCCTGAACATATTGTCATCACAGAAGCTTTTTTGGTAATGCTTTGCTGTGGCTCTTTTATTACCTTTTTCTTCAGTCTTTAGTCACGTACATTTGCGTCTGACAGAATGGAGCCGCGGGTGAAGTTTTTCGCTAAGCTGCGACATTTAGTGGGACATTTGGAGAAAGAAACGTCACATCTCCAACAGAAAACCGAGATCCAAAACTGTGGTGAGTAGTTAAGGTTGTATTTGTTTTTGGTGTTTTCATCAGGAGATTTCAGAGTGATGCTAAATTATTTATTGCTTTTTTTCAGATGACACTACCGGTGGGGCTTGCCTGTCAACATTGCATGAATTGCAGACAGATGTCAGAGCGTTCAAGGTATAACATTATTTCTCAACCGGTTACCCCTTCTATTTACTCTCACATGAAATAGCCAATTTCCATCGGTGACTGTTAACTTCATTGTGAAAATAATATTAATCTGACATGAAATGTAGGCGCAGATACAACAGGAGCTTGTTACAAGCAGAGAGGAGAGGGAAGAGGCGGTGAACTTTATACAGACATGGTCAGAGAAGCGACAAAAAGTCAAAGAAGCCCTTGACACATTGAGCAGCTACCTGGAGCAGTATGGCTATAAACCTAGACAGCCAACACAGAAACATCCAGGTAAGACATGTAAGACAAATAAACCTAATGATGCCATAAGAAAGCTGGAAACACCAAGTTGTGTGATTATCATCTTGTGTGTCATCCAACCTCTTCATCTTTTTTGACCCTTATTTGCTCCTTCTCTGGTATTCCAGCTGCAGGGACTGAGGACTCTGTGTCTGAAACTCAGTCTGAGGATGGAGAAGAGGTTGGGGAGGAGGAAGAGGAGTTGGAGCAGGAGACTGGGGAGGAAGATCAAGATGCAGAGGAGGAGGAGGAGGACAAAGATGAGCATCTGAAACAACATGAGGACCTGGACCAGCTCACCCCAGAGAGGATAGCCCCCTCCTTGTTCACAGCCATGGCCACCCCGAAGCTCACAGACTTCGGCCTGTCGGAGCTGCACCTGCAGAACATGCTGAAAAACTATGGTGCTGTCCAAGATCCCACCCCAGTGGCGCCAAGGGGACTCCTGTCACCCCTTGCTGCACCTGTACAACCTCCGGTGCCCAAGACACCCAAGTGTTACCTCAAACTGGATGAGGATGCACCCACTCCACGACTAGAGGACTTTGGCATCTCAGAGCACACCATGTGCTTCAACAATGACTTCACCATGGACCTCCTGCGGAAGCCCCCAAAGCCCTCTCAAAAGTAGTTTTTTTAGGAAACGCAATAAAAGATGTAGAAGTATATAATTTACTTAAAGTGTACTATTCACTGTAAGTATACTTAAAGTCTGTTTTCTATTGTTAGCAGAGTGCCCTCTGATGGACCTGTGGAAAAGATTCCCCTCTTGGCACCGTCTAACCTTGTCTTTACTGGTAAATATTTTTTGCATTGATTCATTTCATTTTGTCATGTAACGTCAGTGAACCATGTTACGGACAGTTATGGACAATCATTAAGTCCTAGACTATACATCAGCAATATCAGTAAGTCAGTGTTCCAAAATTAGTTTGAAGTGATTATTTGAAGACAAAAGAACTAGGCCTACATTGTTGCATTTAATAAAGGATGGTGGCGCAGGTGGTACACGTGCTGTTCGGCAACCAGAGGGTTGCAGGTTCGTGCCCCGCTCTGCCTGACCCCATCGAAGTGTCCTTGAGCAAGCACTTAACCCCAAATTGCTCCCGATGCATAAATGTAAATGTAAAGGGATATCACAGCAGTAAAAGTCAAATATAAAACATGTATAACTTTTATCACCTCAGTCTTGATTTAATATTCTATGTAGAGTATATGGACACCCCTGAAACCCCAGAGATTCGAACACCGGGATTCCGGATTGTGAAGAAGGCTTCACCACGCACCCCTGCCCAAAGACAAAGTGACAAACAAGATTCCCATGCCAGCCAGTCCAGTGATCTTGTCTCCCCTGAACTCCCCACCTTTGAAACACCATATGTTCGCAAACTCCTGAGTGTTAAGAAGGTGAGTAGGCTACAGCAAGATATGCTCATATAGTTCATATTATATCAAAATAAATAGGCGATCCTTATTTTAAGGGTCCTCTGTACATGATCCTCAAAAACTCATATAAAGGTTAGAGATCATATTACAACATAGCTATTTGATGAGAATCTGATGACTACAATGCATGGTCAAATTAGGGCTAGCCCACTTGTTTGATTGCTTATGGCGATATTAAATAGATGTTCAACAAGGATTTTGCATTTTGGACTTTAATCTCAACAAATAATCTGTAGTCTCTCTTGGCAGACAGACCAGCCAGATAAAGTGTTGGCAACTAAATCATTGCCATACACTATTAGTCTCGTCTAGGATGCCGGGGTTACGGCCCGCGGGCCGGACCCGGCCCGATTGTAGATCACATCCGGCCCGTGGTTGATATGGGAGA
>JASCQY010000071.1:3138548-3157708 GCA_030264315.1 Sardinella tawilis
TCAGCATCATGAAACCACTTGTTGTGCCGGAACAAGTTTCTAGCTTCTCTCATTGTCATTCAGGAGGCTGTGAGAATGACCTCCCGTATCCTTGGTGTAATCACCATTGTGGTCTGAGGGGAGGATAGGCATGCACCCTGTGACCTGGGATTCACTATAGGGTGACCTGCCGAGGGAGGAGGAGGGAGGCAGTTACAATCTGCCACTCTGGGGCAATAAATGGATGATGCAGCACCATTAGTCTCAAGGCCATCCCAACGCCTGACATACTTACCCAAGAAATGTGTCCATGTAAACAGACACACACAGACACACACACTTTGTGGGTTTCTGTAGGACTTGCCTGGCAAAGTCAAAGTTGGCTTATTTGTAAATTGGAAGGCACAATAATTTGTGCCCTTGAAGAATCCTGTCAGTAAAGTGGGACGGAAAAGATTTTTCTTTTCGTGCCCTCTCCAATTGTTCGCATCGAAAAGGATCATTTGGAAGACATTTATTGTATTAAAGCCCCCAGAGCAGGGGTGGCCAAACTTTTCTGCTTGAGGGTCGCATACTGAAAAATCTAAGATGCCAAGGGCCAGCGCAAAATTAAGAATCTAGTTTTTAACCAGTGTCAAGTGAGAGAGCAACCGGTCGTCTAATGCTATTTAATGATATTATTGACAAACATGTAACACCAGTACTAAAACTATGAAGTGTGATGGAAATATACCAGTAATACCGGTAGATTAATGTTACAAGTGGCCACATTAGATTAGATTATTTTTTGACTTCGTGGCGGGCCGCATGAAAGAGAGCAGAGGGCCGCATTTGGCCCCTGGGCCTTAGTTTGGCCACCCCTTGCCCCAGAGTATCATAAATATTATCTGCACATGAAGTAAGTCCTTTGTCATGCCTTGAGGATACAGTAGCACTTTTGTGCGGGGAGTATTTTTGAGTTCCGCCAGTTCCGTTCAGCTGTAAGATGAGTGCGCACAACGAGACATGATTTTCTTAATCATTCATTCCGACTTATCGAGCTGGCCCTGTCATTTACTTTCAGGATAGTTGTCATGATGTGCACTGTTCTGTAACTTTTAACTGTAACTGAAGCCTCATCCTGGAATTCACATTCCCCTGCTGTCATGTAGACACATGCTGGTGGTTATAATTGCACTCTAGGCTTTGGCTAAATCCCAGTGTCCCCCCTAACTCTAAAATCTGAGCCCTCAAAGACTTGAGTCAGCCAATCATGATGGTGATCCAAGCCAGGTTAGGGCTTGGAACAGTGGGATTTAGGCTTTATGTTTTGTAAGAGGTGGAGGAGGGACCTACTGTATTCACGTGCAATGAGGCACCCCTCTTCTACTGCTCTCTGCTCATCTCTCCTCATCTCTCCTCATCTGAACCTTCACCCATTAGGAGCGACTGAGGAGGATTTGGCCAGATTAATTTTTACTGTTTATGCAACATCCCCCATTCACCCACAATGCACTCACATGCACGCACATGTACATACACACACACACACACACAGACACACACACACAAATGTGGACTCTTGTCGAAATGATCTCTGATATATACTTCAATTTAGAATCAGATTGAAGTCTTGAAGGCATGCCGAGCAGAATGAACTCAACCCACTAGCCCAGTCTGGCCCGTGACAGTCATACCTCTAGCACGTGTGTGTGTGAGAGAGAGAGAGAGAGAGAGAGAGAGGATGGTAGCTCTCTCTTATGTAGAAGGCCTGGAGCAGTCTTCTCTTAAGTAAGTTGTGATGGTGTATCTTGGACCCACAGGAGTTTCTGGAGTTCATAACATTGCAGAACCTGTTCACTCCAGACAGTGAATTACTGTAGTCATTGCTTGGACTTGCTATTAGCAAGGTTTCCAGTAGCCATGGAATTTCAGGAGTAGAATTTCAATACAGCCTGTTCTAGACAGTGAATTGCTTGAGTTGTTGTGGGTAACGTGCTTACAAACTTTGCAGTAAAACACATTAACATGAAAAAGAAGTATACAGATTGGTTTATAATACCTTTTTTTGTTTGTTTGTTTGTTTGTTTGGCTCCAAATCCAGGCGGTATATTGTACACTTACAGAGAAGGTCATGGAAATTCTGCTTTTTAGTCAAGGATGGTCATGGAAAAGTCAGGGAATTTTTCATGTTGAAAATCTGTGCAGTTTTCTGTGACATTGATTGTCTCTGTTCTATAAATGGATCACACAAGGTCAGAGTCAATTAACTGTCAAATCAACTGTTAAGGTTTTAGGTCAGTTGATTAAAGGCACTCCAGGCAATATTTTACGCCGTTTTTAGGTTAATTTACCAGCTCCATAGTCACTTGGATGGTTAAATGGCTCATTGTGAATATCCGCATGACGATTTCATTACCGTTTATGACGACTTTTCAAAAGTGAAGAATCAGTGAGTTCCTATAGTGCAAGCAGTAGATACCGTGTGAAAATGTTATTTGTTGTGAACAGCAAATGTTTGTTTGTTGTGAATTTGTTGTGTTTATTTTACTTAAAACACAATGATTAGAGTAAAATAATGAAAATGACTTAAGAAAAATTAAGAAAATTATGTGTATTTCAAATTAATTATATTTCACAGCCTAGTAAGAATACATGGTGAATGCAGAGTCTTTGTGACAACTGTGTAAGTGGGTTTTTACAGACTTTGTTAATGAGGCCCATCAAGTTATTTTCCTTTCATGTAAGAGAGTAATTTTTGTTTGTGGTGTCAAGAAACAAATGTTGGCAATAGCAACTGGTGATTGTAGACCCCCACAGTAGCCCCTAGTAACGCATTTGTTCTTTTTCAATAGCCAATAGCCACTTTTAGCATGTCATACTTTGCCACAGGGCAACGTGTGTACGTACTTTCATTTAGAGAGATCCCTGGTAAAAGCAAGGTATGACATGCTGAAGTATGAAAGGAGGCAAAACACTACCATGTGACCTGAACAAGCTCCATATAGGAGACAGGAGATCCAACCACAGATACTGTAATCTTGTCTCTATCCCAGTTGAACTGGTGAATTGTTTACTAATCCGGCCCAGGACTTCACACAATCAAATCATTCAGATCTAGACTGGGACAACAAGGATTCATTGAACTTTTCTAGACATTTTTCAGTTCAGATTTTACATGGTGTCTGTCAGTGAAGGACAGAATCATTGCATTTGTCATTTTTTTCTTTTCTTTTTTTTTATCAGAAAGCGCTGATAATGAAAATCATGAAATAAATGTGTGATGCATAAAAATGTACAACTGCTGTTCGAACAATGGACACACACACACACACACACCACACACATGTAACTTTTCACTGAGTTGAGGGAAGTGCACAGGTAGATTAAGGAGCAGGATTGGGGTCAAGAATGTTGTCTGGTCTGGTGCTTGAGGAGCTCACCTTTTCCTCTGATGTGCAAAGCCTCTGTGCATCACATCACACTGAGACATTGATGGGGGTCCACGAGGGTTAACGTTGAGAACAGGCTCCCTTTAAGCCAACAGAGATGTCACAGTCAGGTGTACGCCTTCAGGGGATGTTTAATACCATCTGTTTGTTCACAAACAGGTTTAAAGTAGGCTCTCCGAATAGGCCCATTTTCTTATCTAGTCGTATATTACCTTTCCCTTGGTTTATAAGAAAGCCGTTCAGAAAGAAACGCTCTGTACCCAATAGATAAGAAATGCAGTACATTTTAACTGTTTATGTATCAGAGATGTAGCAGCCGTCCGTCATTCTGGAAAGATCTTGTCACTGTCAGTGGATCAAACATACACACGCACACACACACACACACACACACACACACACAGGTAACCCTCATCCGTGTATGTACACCCACACACACACATTCACGGTCCAGGATGGAGCTTTGAGAGAGAGCCAGCAGTGGAAAGTGGATCAGCTGAGAAAGCCGACTGCTGTCCCCGGTCATTACTGCAGAGGAAAGGCCTCTTTTCACGACCCCCACCACCCACCCCCCCCATTACACACACACACACACACACACACCCCCTAGCCTGGCTGCCGTCTCGCAACGGTGAGATAACAGACTCGTTGTTGCCCGCAAAAAAAACATTGGAACAAAGACCACCCTGTCCCCCCCTCTGCCATCCTAAACTCTCTCTCTCTCTCTCTCTCTGCTCCTGCTCTGTGTCCGAGCTTTGATTTCACTCAGACTGGCCAGCCGGTATCCGTAACCTCAGGTAATCGGAGTGGCAGGTAGGTCCTGTCCTGGCACAGTGGCCCGGCTCCCCCCAGAGTGCCCTCCCATTATTCTACCAACACAGAATCAGATGATTGGTGAAACCCAGTATGGTGGGAGATGCTTCAGCGCCACACTAATGGGATGAAAAGGGAAGGGTGTTGACCTTTGACCCAAAGAGACAGACCCAATGTAGGCTACAGGCAGAGGTTTTGTTTTTGATTTAAGGCCTTGATGACCTTGATGGTAAGTAGATGTGGAGAAAAGCTGTTGATTTGATGATGATAACTTTTTTAAATTTAAATGATTTGTGTTTTGTCTTTGTATATTCATTCCTAGGATGGAATAATATCTGTGGAGGACATAGACCTGGTGATGACTGAAGGATTGGGCATGCGTTATGCCTTTATCGGCCCCATCGAAACCATGCATCTCAACGCGCCAAAAGGCACGTCAAACGCTCTCTTCATCCAACCACACAAATGTTAGCATATTTGAAGTCTTCAAGTAACATAAGCGTCACATAGACTGATCACTGCACGTTTTACTGTATGGTGTCAATGTAAATACTAAACTATTCTATCACATTGACACCATACGGCTCACATGTCCTGTGCACAGGCCTCGGTGCATGACGGGGTTAACAGCGATGTGTGACTGAGAGGGAGAGTAAGCATGCAAGAGTTATTATCTGAGGTTGTGCTATGCGTCTCTATACGTGTTTTGTGTGGGTTTGGGTGAGGGATGGTGGGGCAGAGCGGGGAGGGCTGGGGGCGACCTCACAGACATGGTGAATATCAGAGGAGGGTGTGAAATCTGGAGAATGGCCCTGGGCCTGGACTCTCGTCTGGCCACGTGAGCGAAGCCGTGCCCCTTGTAGGTGCAGATGAATGGATGGCCTCACATTGACACGCTGGTTCCAAGAACAATGCCAAATGTCTCGGAGGATTCAGTGCTTTCAGTTGCGTTGGTTGTGCCCGTGGGTTGCCTTCTTGTTTTTGGAACACTTAAGAATATGGCTTTGTTTTTGTTTCTTTGTTATTTTATGACTTTGTGTTAAGTAAACGTCCTAATAGCTCTGGAATGTCAGGAGAGAGAAGTCTTCAGAGTGTACAGACCATGACCGTTTGGTAGATAAACACACACAGGTCATGCTTTAAGGTTTTGGCAAGAAGAAGCATCCTTTTAAACCCAGCCACTGGAAGAGGCTGCTCCCAGCCAACACTGCTTAGTCACGATGAATAAAACAAATCTGCCAAGGGTCACATTAGTAACACATTGAGCTTCTTTGTGCCTTTTTTGTATGAAATTTGTAATATATATTTAAATTGATTTTGTAAACTTGCTAGTAATGTAAACTGTGAATATGTTAATGTCACCCTTGTGACACCCGTCTATCTATTTGAGCTTCGGTTGTGACAAAGATGTCTTGCCATATTTTTGCCTTCATAGGTCATTTTTGTCCGTGTAGGATGATTTTTCTCATTAATACAAACAATACAAAATGTATTAATGATTTTACAACAAAACAATGCCACTCGAGTGTCAATATTTTGTGCAGTTATAATAGTTCTCATGTGAAAATGTGCACGTTGAAATTGAAACAAAAAAAAGATAACCGTGTTGTGGTTGTAATCAGTGACCTGGGTGTAACACTTCCCTTCTTATCTGGTTAGGTCTAGAAGATTACCTGGAGCGCTATCGCGTGGGAATGAGGAGGGTACTGTCGTCGTTTGGGCCTATACCTGAGTTTGCTGGACAAGAGGCAGCCCTAGTCAACAAGGTACATGTGGTTGTGCAAAGGCCAGTTTCATATGATTTCATGTTTATCAGGTTTTTCCTTACAGTGCAGATGTGAATGTGAATGGGAGAAAGAAACCCAATACATTGTAGACAAGTATGCACAAAGAGGATTATTTTTATTTGGTTGTTATTTAGCTGACTAGACACTATACTTAAGAAGAATTAAGTAACTTATAAGTCACAAAGCTAAGAAAACCCCAGCAGAGATAAAATGCTGTGCTCTCTTTGTGTGGTCCTGTCCCGTAGGAGATCTGTGAACTCATCCCTGCGGATCAGGAGCACCTGTCAGCCAGGAGAGAGCGAAGGGACAAGCTCCTGATGGCCTTGGCCAAGCTGAAGAAATGAGCTCACTCTACTCCACTGATGACCTCCCCAGTGTGGGCAGGGGAGCGCATGGGGAGGGGGGGGACTATAGGTCTTGGAACAGAATTCCATCCGGAGCCCTCCTGGTCAACCCGGCTGCGGACCAGAATGCAATGGTGCTCAGCCCTCTTAGTGATATCAACACTAAATGTGACTAGCCTTCAGGGAAGCCAGCCAAAAGCGCTCTTTGGCAAAGAGATCTATCCACAAAATGAAATCTGATTCAATTGCAAGTACATAGCCAAGCACTGGAATGAATCGGATAGTTTTAATTCAGTGATTACAGTGGTTCATTATGTTCTTAGTATTAATTCACTGTTACAGAATGAAAATGTATCACTATGTAAACTAATAAACAATCATGGTCTTAGCTTTTTGTCAGGCTGTTCATTGTGTTGTAATTTTGAAGCTTTCATCCAATTCCCTGATCTGCAAAGTATGTTGTAAAATGGCATATATTATTTTGATATCAAGACTTGAATAACAAATAAAATTGGTATTTCACCTAGAATGGAACAAGTTACTAAAAATTATGAGATTTATTTGTGATATTAAATAACGATCTCTTTAACCAGTTGGGTTGAACAAGGCTGTTTCACTTAACCCCCAGATTGTTTGTAGGAAACTTCCACCGGGTGGGACACCGTAGCTGCGCAAGAGAGTGGGGACTCCACCCCTAATGATCATCCTCAAGACAAAAATCAGGTGCACGCCGTGAAGAAGCTCAGACGCCGTCTTGTCACGCAAATTCCCGCTCTTAACGCGGTGATAAACCATCTATTTGTGGGGCTATAACGTCAAGATTTTACCAATGGAGGTTTTTTAACAACTTTCCTGACTGTAAGGTGAGTTTCTGTGTATTTATTAGTAGGCAAGTTAATAAAGACAATTAGATTTTCTAAGAGTGCTTGAACTCTGAGTCAACTCTTGTTAAACCTTGTTAACTAGAGTTAAACTCATGTTAAACCTTGAGTTACTACTTCTTTCTAGAATTGGCTCACACGCATAAAATATTTTTAAATCATTTTTATTCTTATTCGAGATTAGCTTTCGATGGGAACACCTGAAGCCTGTAATTTCCATTTCAGGATATTCAAAAATCCTAGAAAATTTGTTCAACCCAACCAGCGTGAACTTCTGACCACTTAGTCTTATTTATTCGTCTTATTTTCAGGCTGTAGGCCTATATTATGTTTTGTACATTTAATATTTGGATCATCAATTTATTCATCAGTTGGTTTGATGAACAACAGTTGAGGTAAAATGTTGTTACTGTATGTTGCTGTGCATCTTCCGGATTTTTTTTTTTCTTACAGTTGGGTTAAAGGAACCGTATGTAAGAAGTCAATGTAAATGAATCATAAAATGGCCCTGATATATCATAAGACATTAAGAAATCATGATAATTCCAAATACTTTTATCATTGACAACAGTAATCCAGCCTGAATATTGCCTTTACAAAAGTGAATTTGCTGCCCTCAACTTGTCATTATGTGTTTACTATGTGTATATTAGGCTATGTATTTTGACCTGTTGCACCACCCTACACCCATCTGACTAGCTGGCAAAATCTTGTCTGGGAGGAGCAGGAGAGGATTTTATGATCTGTAGTACTTTGAATGTTATTGCAGTACCAGTTTTTGGCCACAAACTTACATACTGTTCCTTTAATGTTTCTTTTATGCAAAATCTCTTAATGGTAGCCTATAGGGCTGAAAGAAAGTTGTCTCCTTCCCAGTAAACCAAATGTGAGTTTGTTGTGGCAAAACAGTATTAACTCATGGCTCCCTATTTTCAGGTGGCCTGAAGAGAATTAACCAACATGAGCTGGGGGGCGTTGTATGCCCAGCTGGGTGGCGTGAACAAGCACTCTACCAGCCTTGGCAAGATATGGCTGTCTGTCCTCTTCATCTTCCGCATCACAATCCTGGTGCTGGCTGCCGAAAGCGTGTGGGGCGATGAGCAGTCTGATTTCACCTGTAACACGCAGCAGCCCGGCTGCAAGAATGTCTGCTACGACCACTTCTTCCCCGTTTCACACATCCGCCTCTGGTGTCTGCAGCTGATCTTCGTGTCCACGCCAGCACTCCTGGTTGCCATGCACGTTGCCTACCGCAAGCGGGGCGTCAAGAGGGATCTCATCGCCACGCGGGGCGATAAACCCAAGGAGGACGACCTGGAGAGCCTGAAGAAGCGGCGACTGCCCATCACTGGCCCCCTCTGGTGGACGTACACCTGCAGCTTGTTCTTTCGCCTGATCTTTGAAGGCGGCTTCATGTATGCCCTCTACTTCGTCTACGACGGCTTTCACATGCCCCGGCTGGTCAAGTGTGAGCAGTGGCCTTGTCCCAATAAGGTGGACTGTTTCATCTCCCGGCCAACCGAGAAGACCATCTTCACCATCTTCATGGTTGGCTCCTCGTCCATCTGTATGGTTCTGAACGTCGCAGAGCTGGGTTACCTGATCGTCAAGGCCCTGATGAGATGTTCGGCGCGCTCATCGAGGAAGGGGAATTCCTACACTCACCCAGAAAATGCAGCCAAGGACAAGGCTTACTTGCAGAACAAAAAGAATGAGATGTTGTTATCGTCCTCCACGGACTCTAGTACTGGCAAGGCAGTGTGAAAAGCCCTAGCAATGTGACCTCTGCCACCTGTTAATTAGAGGCCACAGAAGATTACGTGAAAGTGTTCAGTATTTTAACAGATTTTAGTTTTGTTTTTCTTTCTCATTTTGTTATTGTTTTAAAATTTCCAGTTGGCATTTGAAGTAGAAATGCCAAATTTGGGACGATTACATGAAGGTTTAATCAACTTTGTTACTTTTAGCTTCATCTTTTGTGTAGATGGAGTGTATGGATTTAGACAAGCAATGAATGTCATTATGTGGTTTACATTAATGAAATGAAGGTAATTTATGCAGGGCCCCCTTACCCCCCCCCCCCCCCTTAGGTATTACATGACTTTCAAGCTTGTGTGTGAGATGGACTAGCAGTGTCATCTAGTGGCAAATATCAGCCATAATCATTTCACAACAGTAGAGTGTTGTCTTTGTATGAGAAGGGTTGTTAGAGGGAAAAAAACGATTCTATCATTTCATGTCGCCTACTGAAATATTATAGTCTGTGCCTTAGAGTTTACCTGGACACCAACTCTCATCAAGGGCTGTAATATGAGTCTTTTGGAACTTTCTTTGACATGTACTCTGTTAGGCTTTTCAAAGATATTTTTCAAACGCTCTGTCAGTGTCATTTTTTTTAACTAACTCCAAAGAAGTATTTAGTTTCTTTAATAAACTAAAAAATGTGGAATTAGTGTTTGTCTGAAATGTAGTTATGGAATGTATAGTCTTGTGTAATGGGTCAGTTGGGAAAACACTTCAAAATATTGTTCAAAGGTTATTCCATCATATTAGGCTGGCCATCTTGAGCTGGTGCAAACTAAAATTAATGTAGTGAGTCTAACCATTTTTTTTAATAGCTCAACAAACCCCATCTGGTCATATGGCGTAAAGTCAAATGTCAAAGGCACGTCATCTTTAGGTAGGCCTGCCACTTGCCACGCTCAATCTTCTTTCTCCAATCGAAATGAGCTAGGTTACTGTTATCCACTTGCCCTGTTAGTCAGGCGACAGCAAGTGTAACAATTGCAACATGTAGCCTTGAGAAAGGTACAGGCTTCACCCAGTTCGAGCGTCAGCGGATCACTTTTCAGGCCGTTTATTTTAGCCCTGCTGCACTTAAGCTACTCTGTTTGCTGCCATGCGTTTCTTTGAGCGCTCGTCACTAACGTGAGTAGGCCATGGGAATACGTGACGGGAAGTAACACTGCCGTAGGCTACCTGTGCCTTATAATATGGATTTTTGCCTCAAACCACCCCAAGATTTTGCTGGGGCACTTGGGGTGGGATGTGATTATCTTGTCACGTAAGTTTTCATTTGTCCAATGTTAGTAAAAGTAATGGGTTGCACAATATACAACTTGTTCAGTTTTTTTTTTTATTTCCGAATGGCACTGTGTCTGTATACAGTCACTTGAATAGCACTTTTTTGTTTGAGTTAATATCTTGAAATTATTATCCGCCCCACCTGGGTTTCATGACTAATGAGGCATTCATGTATTCTAAGCTTGCGCAGCGATGGAGAAAATCAAGTCCCTTCAAATCATAAGATTGGTGAATTTAGCCCATACGAAGGCTAACATTTAATGTGTAGGGCGAGTAGTTGTGCCCTAATTAACCTGCATTTTGCTTTCCATAGAATCAATGCATTTAACAATTAAGTGAGAGAGAGACACATGTTTACCTGTGTACCTGTCTCTGTGATGGATATCCTTGACTGGGTCAGGGGCTGCCCATTTGCTCTCGCTTTGTTCTCCCCTTGTCTAGCCGGGTGAGGGCGGTGCGTTTCTAGTCTGGTCAGAGGTAGGCCACTTTCAAAAGTTTAGCTCTGGCTTTCGTTATTCAAGATGTTTGTTTACGGTCATTTCTAATTTTGAACTTTGTAAAAGTGCTGTTTAAAGTTACCTACTTTTAAGTACATACATTAATCTTGGTACTTCAAACACACAAGTGGACTATTTACGATCATTACGCACGCATGAAGGCCACCCTTACGCACACATGCAAAACATAGTTCTCTTTTCAATAAGTGTAAAAAGGCAAATTTGTATAAATAATCAAATGATTATTTTACTTGATAGTTGGTGGGTATTTGAAGTTTGGATTGACAGGGGCGTGGCGTGCGCTTGTTCGGGATGATGACTTTGAATTCACTCATGCATGGCCACACAATGTGACAGTCGCGATGGCTGGGACCGGGAGGCAGCAGCGTTTCGCGAAACCAAATCTCCACGTTGAATTTGCTATGAAAAAATAACTTTCCTTGCGCAAGTTTGGCCTCGAATCCACGGGTGAAGAAGTTTGCATGATTAAGGTGGCTGGCTGCTATCAAAAGTTTGGTAAGCTGGCAGAGTTGCCAGGATTTGGGGACCGGGGACAGGGGAGGGCTTCAGCTACCTTGGGAAGTCTGTATATTATCCAGCGCACTCAAAACTCGCCAGTGGCCACCGGATATTTCTTTCGATAGATAACTGCAGTTTAAGGTATGATTTAGATAGATGCATTCTTTTTTTATCACATTACATCCTGGACAATAGGTGATGCTCTCGCCATAGCCTTTCTTCTAATTAGGCCGGCAACATTTCAAAGTTGCTTTAAAATATTGAAAAAGATACGTTATGGAACTCACGGCTATAATTCTCATTCAACAAAGAGTCACTTACAAAGGCTTGTTGCCTCAATGGTACAAACGGCCTCAAAGGAAATCTGGCACCTTCCGCATATTGTTAGAGTGGCGCATGCACTGTCATCGTGTCTAAATTTTACAAACTTAAATATAACTGACAGTACAGTACGGTGTTCCAGGTCGTCAGATCAAATCACCGAAACAGAAAATAAAATGCACACCTGTATTTCACAATAGATTAGTCCTCTGAGCAAACAATGACTGTATGTGGTAGACTACATTTCTTACAGTAATTGCAGCCAATTAAGACATTTTCGAACCATTTCATTCACGAATTCAACTTGCTCAAGCTCGGTTACATTGTAAAACAGTTCAGATGAAATAATGAGATTGATGAGACAAACATTAATACTAGAGGGAGGCAGCGTTCCATTTGATAAAGTCCAGAAATTGCATTTTTATTCGTGTGCCAAATTGCACGTCCAAAACTCAGTCCACGTCTTATAAGATGCTGTAAGTGTTTACATCAATGTCAAGTGCACTATATCACTTTCTTGCAAAAACATAATTTCTGAGTGCTAAAAAAGATGGGGCAGAATCAAAGCAAACCCTCATGATGCAAAAGGCCAGCATAAGTACACAGACAGTCAGCATCAGTGGTTTGGAGTTGTAAAGCCAATTATTGAAAATCAACCTCTTACACTTCTGTTTAAGAAGAACTGCTCTAAGCTCTATGCTGTTTTAATGCTTCTTTTATTCTTCAGGTTTCTAATACATATTGAACCTTAGTCGATGGATTTAATACCAACAACACAAGAGCATTTTTGTAAGTTAATCCTTCCCTGCATGTATGTGGTTTGCTTTAAACAGCTGTGGTTGAGACAAGTTCATAAGCTGCTGCTTCAACCATAGCTCTCAAACTTGTTGCACACTGAAACACAGAAGCCAGCAAAAATCTATTTCCCGACTCATGGGTGCGTTGACATGCTCAGCCAAATAATGAGCTGTTTTTTTTCTCTCTCTCCTAAAATCAAAACTTACAGTAATATTGAAACAACTATGGGTAGGCCTGGGGTGAACAAGGAATGTTATGATGGTATCTATGTAAAAATTGAAATTTGGACGACCATATTAGGAAGACCCTAATTCTGTAAAAATAAATGTCAAAATTACCATTGATTGATTACACTCTGATTGTTTCTGCATTCTGTGTTTCAGTATGTACTGTAGAGTTGTTTAGGTAAGCCATTGGTTTTTCAACACTCTTAAATTTTGATTTGAAGTGGTTCATGTGTATCCCATACACCGTCCTGTCCACTCTATGCTCACGGCTGTTTTCGAACATTATAATGTTGATCTCAGCACATGCCAGCTGAGCAGTGGAGCGAGCAGGTGAGAGCGTGTGTGTGTGTGTGTATGAGTGTATGTGTGTGTGTGTGTGTGTGTGTGAGAGAGAGAGGGAGAGAGAGAGAGAGAGAGAGAGTGCAGAGAAAAAGTGAGTGTGTGTGTGTCTGTGTGTGTACAGGAGTGTGTATGTGTATGTGCGTGTATGTGTATGACAGGAGAGTGAGAAAGAGTGCGAGAGAGAAAGAGGGAGAGTTTGCTTACACGGTGCATGCCAGATTCATAGCAATGGATGGATAAATAGGGGGGGTTTCACCAAATCCTTGAGCTTAGGGGATTTTTTTTAATGTAACTCAGGTCTATTTCGGATGATTTGCAATTGGCTGAAATTTGGGATCATCGAGATCATTTTTTTTTCTCTGTCCAAGACTGTGTTCTTTCATCAGAAAGACACCTGTTGTTTGTCCAAAACGGACCGATCGGACCCTTTTCTTACACGTTGAAACTGTAAATGTTACCAGGGTTTGGCGTTGAAAGTATGTATAGTTACACTGACATATTTGTTAGCGTTGAGTGCTCTCTGTGCCTGGTCGCTGCTCTGTGTCCATTGCTCTGGCCGGCCGGCCGGGCCTGACGTGTCTCCGCTACGAGGGATACTATCGAGGCTGAGCCTAAAATGTGCTGCTGCTTTGCTGTGTGTCTAAGTGTGTTCCTGTTTTGTGTTCACAGCTGTTGTTGTGTTTTGTTACAATTCCTGTCGTCCTCTCTCACATCCTTTTTATCCCCCTTCTTCCTCCCTCCATTGTCTCCTCTTCCTTTTCCTTCTTTCTCCTCTCTCTCTCTCTCTCTCTCTCTGGCTGTGTTCACTACTACAGACTGTACTTTCTCCCTAGGCTAGAAATCGTGAAGCATGGGTGACTGGAGTTTTCTGGGGCGGCTGTTGGAGAATGCCCAGGAACACTCAACGGTGATCGGCAAGGTCTGGCTGACTGTCCTCTTCATCTTTAGGATCCTGGTGCTGGGCGCGGCGGCGGAGGAGGTGTGGGGTGACGAACAGTCGGACTTCACCTGCAACACGCAGCAGCCCGGTTGCGAGAATGTCTGCTACGACGAGGCCTTCCCCATCTCGCATATACGCTTTTGGGTGCTGCAGATCATCTTCGTGTCCACGCCCACGCTCATCTACCTGGGCCACGTGCTGCACATCGTCCGCATGGAGGAGAAGCGGAAAGAGAAGGAGGAAGAGCTACGGAAGGCCAGACTCCAGGAGGAGAAAGAACTCCTTTACAGGAACGGGGGAGGGGGAGGGGGAGGGGAGGTCAGCGGCGGGGGAGGCGGTGGCGGTGGAGGCGGGAAAAAGGAGAAGCCACCAATCAGAGACGAGCACGGGAAAATCCGCATCAGGGGCGCGTTGTTGCGCACCTACGTGTTCAACATCATATTTAAAACCCTATTTGAGGTGGGGTTCATTCTAGGGCAGTACTTCCTCTACGGCTTTCAACTGAGGCCCCTCTACAAGTGCGCACGGTGGCCTTGCCCCAACACTGTGGACTGCTTCATCTCCAGGCCTACAGAAAAGACCATCTTCATCATATTTATGCTTGTGGTGGCTTGCGTGTCCCTTTTGCTGAATTTGTTAGAGATTTATCACCTCGGATGGAAGAAAGTCAAGCAAGGCATGACTAATGAGTTCGCACCCGACAACCAGTCACTGCCGCTCGGGGAGGGCAACGAGCCCGAGCCCATGAGCTCGGGTCCCAGAACTGCTCCTCCCACCCTCAGCTACCCGCCGACCTACACGGACGTGACGGCGGGCAACGCGGCCTTCCTCCAGGCAGTGGCTCCGCCGCCGCCGCCGCCCTCGGCCGACTTCAAGATGGATCCTCTCCACGAGGACCTGCGCGAGCCCTCGCCCTTCTACATGAGCAATAACAACAACCACCGTCTGGCTGCCGAGCAGAACTGGGCCAATCTGGCCACCGAGCAGCAGACTCGGGAGATGAAGGCCACCTCCCCTTCCCCCTCCTCCTCCTCCTCCTCCTCTTCTGCCGACCACGAGAGGCAGCCCAAAGAGGCTGCCGCCCTTCCCACCACCAGCCCCAGCTCGAGCAGCGGCGGCGGCGGCAGCTTGAGCGACGGCAAGAGCGAGCCCGATGAGGGCCACATCGTCACAACGGTGGAGATGCACGAGCCGCCCCTCATGCTCACAGACCCACGGCGGCTGAGCAGGGCTAGCAAGACCAGCAGCGTTAGAGCCAGGCCCAACGACTTGGCAGTTTAGTTTACCCCGACTAATGAAACAACAACATCAACAACAACAACAACAACAACAAAAAACACCATGCCCATCCCCCTACCCCCACCCCCGCCAGAATTTTATATATATTTATATAAACAAAATGCCAAACAATCTATTGAAATGAAAAGAGGAAATGAGAGGCAGGTTGCTGGAAACTAAAGAGATCTTGACAACAATTCCATTTATCTTCCGGTGAGTTGTAGAGTAACTTCAGTGAGTCTGAGTGTCTCACGTGATGATTTTTGTAAACACAGATGAGTTTGTTAACAACTGTCATGATGACTGTGCTTTGACAGATTCTAGACAGGGGTAACGCGATACATGTCTTCATGTCTACACTTAGTTCTTTTTTCTTTTTTTTTTTAAAGAACATTTCAATTTTAGTTGGGGGTCATGTGATACATTCTGACAATGTGAATTTCTGTGGTGTGCATGCTGTCTTAATCAGGTTATTTAAATAATTTATTGAACACTGGATTGTTGTGGCCTGGTTTAACTGGGACGAACTGTTATGTCTTGATGTTGGTTAAGGAAAGGCATAGGTGATACTAGCCATTAGGCTGTGACATGAAAATTATGGAGAAGAAACTATGATGTGCTTGCAAAGGCATTGAGATCTACAACTACTTGCCTACTGCAGTATTGACATATGACACTGTTTGTCTTTTTGTGCTGTTGATACAGTCCCATAAAGGAAAACTGGATCAGTCCATATTTCATGGTACAAAATCGGAAATCTGTAAACCTGGAATACATGTTTGATGTTTGCAGTGTATCAGAAAAAAAAATACAGATCTAATGAGAGAAACTTAATTCGGCACTGACATGCTTTTTATTTTCTGTATTTACAATGCACTCCAAATTGTTGACATGAGCCTGAATCTCTAGCCTAAACAGATTTTTCGTTCTACATTTCATGTCCCATCTCCAACAACCCCACATCCTCTTCATCTGTGAACTGCCATGGACTTCACAATGAAGGGCATTAACATCTCAAACTGACTTTAGGGACTAGGCTACAGCGGACTGGCTGCAGGCTTGCACTCACTGTCACAGCTAACTCCCATCCAAACTAACTAACAAAAAGTAAAGAGGCTTAACAAAGCACTGAGCTTAATCTGGCTATTGAATAAATGCTTTACCCGCACTTTTCCTTGCCTGTAAAAAGCATGTTTGCCATCTCACATTTGAGAAGACAATTGACGTCATTTTCCACTGTTCATAAAGTAGGCTACTGACCGAGACCGATGCTGACAATAGACAAATATCAGTCAGGCATGTCATAGAACACTTTTTTTTTGTAGGACCCTCTCTTCAACCCATACAGTGACCCACACAAAGCTCCGGTGTCTAAACTATGTCAAGGTCAAAAGTTCAAGTTAGGCTTCGAGACCCCCCAGAGTGTTTACATGGCCACTGTACAAGGTCACCTTTAGTACACCTACAGTGGTGCATTTTGGGTACTGTCATTCCAGCTCCTGCCTCTGCATTTTGCTCTGCTGGTTAAATTTTTTTAATTATCACACAAAAAAGTACAAAGAACAAGTAAACCCACTTCCATAAATTAATATATCATTTTAATAAACCTTTAAAAAAGTCAGTATTTTTAAACATCTTACCCAATCACTGATACAGAGTATAAAATTTCTTAAAATTAGACTGAGAAAATGTTTTGCAATTTTCTGGCCATGAATACAAACTTTCTAAAAGTAAATTTAAATTGCGATGTAATTCAAATTCATAAAGCGGAAACAAGTAAACGAGAGTTGACATGAGCAGGTTGAGTTTTGAGAATATACCTGTGTTCTCTGCTGTCAAGAGCAAACAGTCACTTTTTAGCTATCTACATGTAAGGAATAATTATAGATGGGGTACTTTCTCACATGTATCAGGTGTGTGACTAAAATTGACCCTAGGTTTTATTCATATAACAGTTCTGAAAAAAAAAATGTATTTTGAAATGATTATTAAAAATTGGTTTTCTGTAGTCAGTTTGTGGTTACAGTATGCAAAGTGTACAGAAGCGAAAACTCAACAGATGTCCAGATGCAAAATACTGTATGAAGTCTGAGCCCACCTATTCTGCTGTACCGTTTTATTTCTTTATTTATTTTCACCCTCCCCCAACAATCTTACTGACTACTACCACTGTAGTAAGCAAAGGTATGCACTGTCCTCTGTCTAGAAGACATAAATGCATTACATTCTTGCTGTAATATGCTTTAAGCAAAACCACTGCACAAAACAACTACTTACGACTACTTACATACTTTTGGTTAAGTAATTAACTGAGGTTTTCAAAGCCCAGAGGAGAAGGTTTTGTTGAATGATGCAATAGGAAAACGTTTGTGTTCAAGTATCTTGTAGTTGTAAAATTTAGGTTTGTTTCTTAGTTTATAGTCTCAAAGGGACTTGTAATTGACATTTTATTTCCATACATTTCAGCACATACTTTGAACACACAGTATTTCCCAAATTATGCTCTCGATGAGAGACTAATGCATATCTTTGCTTGTGACAGTGCCACACATATATACATCAAAACGATAGTGTTTCCTGATGTTTGTGAAATTTTATTTTCCGCTATTTTCACTGTACTCATAACAGAAAATGTGTGTTCTGTCAGATTTTTTGGTTCTTAAAGTTTACATTTTAGTAAATAGATGATTTGCACATTTAGGTCAAAAACAACATGCTGTTCTACAAGGCTTACGGTAGCAGAGGGGAACAAAGCACCAGACTCTGCCAATATTTGTGATTGGCAGTGTTTATAATCCTTAAAGGACTATGTCTTACTATGAAAACACACTGGCTCTTCACATTAAAGACACTATCATTATGAAATAAAAAAAAAAGAAAAAAAAGAAAAAAAAATCTAATGTGATTTTAATGGCTTCTAGGATATAATAATTTAAGTTTCTGATTTGTTGATTTTAGGACACTTAACCCGGTCTGAGAGGAACTGCAGAAAGTTTGGCTATTTATAAGGAGAGAAACTGGGTTTAGAGACTGTGAGTATTTCCCGTGTGCTCACTACAGTGCTTATTTCACAGTGTTCTCGCTACATTCCTGTGATTCTCTGGTGTTACAATGGTGTTATGCCACACTAACGTTGAAAGAATGTTAGCTAGGTAGCTAAACCCCTCACCCCAAACCTTACTCCCTCACCCCATTTCACACCCGCCACCCCCACCCACTCACCCAAAAAAACAAAAAACAAAAACACACACACACACACACACACACACACACACACACACACACACACACACATAGACATACAAATACCCGACCACCAATCCTCCTATTCCCTTGTGCCTAAAACACATTTTAATAACAATGTGTCTTTTTTTTGAGTTGCCATCTAGTCAGTCACCCTGGGATACAAAAAAAAACTGATTTCTTGAACTGTTGGTATCTCATGCAGAGCGTGATTACACTGGCCTGTCAGAGAGAAGGAGCCGCCACATGCTCAGAATCAGAACAGCAGCCCGTTGCAATGCTGTCTTAAGAGAGAAGTGCCTTGTGTTACCCGAATTTTGTAAGAACAAGTTGATGTAAATGTTCATTTACCTCAAATGTTTACAAAACTGTTACTAAATAAACTTTTTGTACCATATATATATCTACCATGTCCCTGCAGTTGTTCCTTTGGATCTGCTATTGAAGTTTGCTGAGAGGATCAGACACAGGGAACCACTTGAGAATGAAACCCATTAAGAGGAGCTTGGCATGTTAGATGCTATATGAGTATTTGCGGGTGTCAAACATGGGTTTTATCAAGACTGATAGCCTGACAGTATTACTTTAGAGCATGGAGAGGTTCACATGACCAAGAGAACTTACTGTGCTGATGACAGGAATCCGTATCGGCTCCAGACACACACACACACACACA
>JASCQY010000071.1:3171347-3182823 GCA_030264315.1 Sardinella tawilis
GTCAACACCATGTTTCAGGATGTGAACAGCAAAGGTTATAATCACAGGACATCTCTGCTCAGTAACTCAGCACGAGAGGCTGACTAGGTTTAGATGAGACAATGATGTGTGGCCTTGCACACATAAATAAACAAACGTACAAGCATGCACACACACACACACACACACACACACACACACGCAGTTGTCTAGTAGCAATTCAGCTGAAGGCTTTTGCATACTGGGCATAGATATCCCTCACTCTGTTCCCCAGTGGCAGGTGTAACACGAGCCCAGGTGAAGACGGCAGAAAAAGCTGGCCTAAGCCCAGTGCCACTGCCTGCAGTGTTACAGACTGACCAATGCCTGTAGTGTTACCGACTGACCAATGCCTGTAGTGTTACCGACTGACAAATGCCTGCAGTGTTACCGACTGACAAATGCCTGCAGTATTACAGACTGACCAATACCTGCAGTGTTACCGACTGACCAATGCCTGCAGCATTAGACTGACCAATGCCTGCAGTGTTACAGACTGACCAATGCCTGCAGTGTTACAGACTGACCAATGCCTGCAGTGTTACAGACTGACCAATGCCTGCAGCATTAGAGACCACTGCCCAGAAGCCCAGAGGGTCAGCGCTGTTCTTGCCAACACATGACGCACGCTGTTGCATAACGTCACAGAAGCACGCCGGAAACCCAGCCCTTCTTACGCTTCCACTGTGGAATCCATCTCTCCCTCTCTCTTTCTCTCCCTCCCTCTCTCTCTCCTTTCTTCCCTCCCTCCCCCCTTCCCTTCTGTCTTCCCATCAATCTAAATCAGAAGTCCACAGATGACTGGAGGCCTACAAATAGCCACCCACAGAATTTTAATGGGGAGATGACTGTACCCTCTTCCAGGAGGCCGAGTCCCCTCCCTTTTCCACACCACCACCACCACCATCACCACAATAGCTGCCATTATGCAACACCTCTTTGCCAAGTGGCAAAGCGTTGCCGCGGCAACTGGTTAGGGTAACTGACAGCTCCATGGCAACAAAGCAAGGCAAGGCAAGGCAAGGCTAGGCTAGGCTAGGCTTGGCTTGGGGGTCTGGTTGATCTAGTGTGTGTATTATGTGATCTATGATGATGAAAACCAACTTCACTTCATAAGGTAGAGAATGCGGGTGCATGTACCTAATGGGAAGTCGCTTTCTAGATCCAGGTCAGGCTCGTACTTGTCTCCCTCTTCTTCACTGTCCTTCTTGCTTTCCTCCTCTTCCTCTTCTGAGCTGCTGTTGCCTCCATCACTGCTGCTGCTGCTGCTGCCACCACTCTCACTCTTCACCCTCTCCCGCTTCACCTGCTGTCCTTCTCCGGAATGTTCCTCCTCAGACTTCACCACTGAAACACACACACACACACACACACACACACACACACACACACACAGTTTTGTTGAACATGTATGCTCACTGGAACATGAGTAAGCTCCTCTCATACTCCAGACAGAGAAGCTTGATTGGAACCAACTCCTACACAGGAGACAAAGAGCTCCCAATGCTAAATTAGGTATTCTCCTAAAGAAAATAACCAACAATAATAATACCAACACTAGTATCATTACTACCACTGCTAATGAGTAATAACAATAATCACAATGCCTAACAGAGGGGTCAATTTGATGTGATCAGTTGCTTTTTGTATCTAGTTGTATTCTCAGTACACCCCAGATTATCTGGGTGATGAGTGTTTTCTCTCAGGTCCTCCTCCTGCTCACCTATGAGGTCGGGCTTGGTGTCTTCCGTGGCCAGCAGGTCAGGGGGCAGCTTGGCCTTGAGCTCATTGATGGCCTCCATGATCTGATCCACATTCTGCAGCGTGGTGGGCAGGAAGACTGGCACAGGCACCTGAGGGGACACACAGCACAGCCAGTTAAGAGTCGAGGAAAAGAAAGGAAGGAAAGTAGGAAGAAAATAAGGAATCGGAGAAAAGAAGGAAAGAATAACTTAAAATGAAAACAGATGCATAGACCAGACTAAGATAGAAAAAGGAAAAGAAGAGAGTAATACAACAAGCAAATTTGCAAAAATGCTAATTTCTTTAGTAAGTAAGAAATATTTATATGTATAGCACATTTAAATCCAGTTTTAGCTGCCCAAAATGCTGCACAGAAGAGTCAAAATTTAAGTGAAATAAAACATAAAAATAATCTCTTAATAAAAAGTATAAAACCGGGTAACAGTGAAATTGAGCAAGAAGAGACAAACTGTTTCTTAATTCTGTTCTGGGGAGGTCAGAGGAAAAGGAAGAATGTGGGAGTTGTGGGAGAGGGGCAAAGGTCAAGAGAAGCCGGAGCGCTTACTGGGACGGGTATGGTGACGGGCGCAGGGGTGGTCTGGGCGTAAAGGTTCATGGGCACAGGCACGTAGACGGGCACCGGGATAGGCACAGGGACGTATTCCTTCTTCACCAGCTGATCCGTACCGGCCTCATCTGGACACACACACACACACACACACACTTGTTAAAGCTGGGCAAACCGTTTCACTCACCCACAGCCCAAGGTGAAAAGTTGAATAAAACCCAATGTGAAAAGCTGAGCTGTACAGCATCTATGTGTTAGATGGGCTTGTGTGGGTTTACATGATACTCCAGTGAGCACAGCAAGACTCTTTGCATGTCTTTAAGGAGCGCTAACTGAAGTGTTCCACAGGAGTTGATGCATTTCACACACTGTCAATGTAATTAAAAATCAAAACCTACAAACGCACACATCACGCACAAACCACACACACACACACACACCTGTCTGCAGCTGCTTGCTCTGCATGTGCGGCTTGCAGTAGGTGGCCTTGGTCATGGTAAGGGGTTTGCACAGCACAGCCTTATTCTTCACGTCTTTAAGGATCCCTCCGCCCGCATAAGACACCGGACCCTGGTTGAACAGCTGCAGGAACAGATTTTATCTTATTAGGGCGACACAGTGTCCAGCACCATCCACTACAGTTTACTTTCTCTCAGTTTGACTGATCTCCACACCTTGTAGTGAGTACACCAGCAGACACACACACACACACACACACTCACCGTCATCTTGGTTCCCTGCGTCTGCACACCTATTCCTGCAAGAGACAAGAGACAGCACAGTGTCAGACCATGCACTTCACACTCAGACAGGTGAGCATAGGTGAGCACAGGTGAGGGGATTACTGGTGGTGAAGGTACCTAAGGCTGTGTTCTCTGGGCCCTTTTGGGTGGCCATGTTGGGCTCGTTCTGCTGGCAGTAGAAGCGCAGCAGACATTGCTGGTCGCAGAAGTGCTTCATCTCCGAGCGCCACTGCACCGACTCGGTCAGGTTGCCCTGCACCTTGCAACAGTCGCAGCGCGCCGCCTGGTGGACAGATGGAGGAAGTGCAACGCTGCAGTTATGCTACACGCCGAGTAGCCATATGTACAAAATGATGGAAATCTGATATAATGAATCTCTATCAAGGGTGCTATTAGTTTCAAGCTTACACTTTCTAATCTTGACGAAGAGGCAAACCATCTGAGTACATAATGTGGACAAGTTAATTGCAGGCAACAAAAATCCCAAACACATTTCCACACTTCACTTCACACACTAATGACCTTTCTTTTTGTGCCATCGCACATTTAAACTGGCCATTTTTTGTGCCAATATCTGATATGATGCTCATTTCTCGTTCAGAAACGTTGACGACTGCTACTGGGAGTAAAGGATCTAACCCAGTAACTCCTCTCTTCAAACCAATCAAGTTTAGATCTTGCGTCTGACCTTGTAGTACCAGTCGTGGAACTTCTTGGAGCAGGGCTCGCTGCAGAAGTCCCTGGTGACGCCGTCGATCTGCTTGGTGACGCTCTTCTTGCACATCTGGTTGCAGTGGTTACACGTGACGCACTTCAGGCCCAGGCGTCGGGCGAAGCTCTGCTTGAACAGCAACTTACAACCTTTGGGAGGAGATGACAGGAGAGGAGAGGAGAGGAGGGAAGATAAAACAGGGCGTCTTTTTAGAAAGCGTTGCAAAAACAGGGTCCTAATCATGCAAGCCCTGTGTGATCGAACACAATCTGATCACACAAATATTCACACTTGACAGGAAATCAAAAGGGAAGGCATGATGGGTTGCTGCAGCCGTGTAGCTGTAGCAACCCTCGCCAACACTCATGCTGTTGAGCCACATGGTTGCACGATTAGTTTAAGTCCATATAATAGGTGCCAGTACTCAGGACCAACAAAGGGAACTACCAGCCATATAACACTGCCCTGCAGTGTCAGTGTGTGGGGCTTATGGTCTTGGGGAAATGGGTGGACAAGGGCTCCACCTAGAGGCAGCTACCAAAGGCCCACTGACACGTTGCTGAAGAGAGGCCATCAGGATGAGCTTTATAGGATGCTGATTAATATAGGCCCTAATGTACAGTAGGCCCTTGCGTATTCAGAGATAGTCACTGCTTAATTCTGTTGGCTGTCTGTCAGCCTTAAAACAGTCAAGTCTTTGGAGGCTGCTATGCTGCACATGTTTCCTTGTACACTAGAAAAACAGACATGGGCAAGCCTAAATAAACAGGAAATACATAAATAAGACAAATGCATAATCAGGAATGCACAAGACTGATAAACATAAGCACATTAAACACACACACACACACACACACACACACAAATACAAAGTGCCTTGTGCATCATGCCTTTACTGTAAGTATTGGCATTAAACAATTATATGGAAACTGAATTCTTCATGTTGGTAAGAGGGACAAACCCACACCGTGTACTGGTGCAATGTCTACATGCTGCGGGGGAGACTGCGCTCTATTCAGGAGCGATGGGGAAGGGAAGAGAAGGGAGGTCTCTGTTGGCTAGCTGCTGCTGCTGTTCCTGGTGCAGACTCGCAACTAGGCCAACATTGACAGCCTGGCAACTAATGGAGTCTGAAAGCCTAATATATAATGCACCCCAAACACACACTCATTCACATAGTGATTTCTAGTTCTTCTGCTAGCCGTATAAAAGCATTTGCAAAATGCTAACTTGAGCTGAATGGCCAATACAACAGAATGATCCGAGTCATTTCCCATTGGGTTTGTATGTGAGAAGCAGCAGGGCATTTCAGGAAGCCGTTCCAGGAGTGATGTTAATTTCTGCCTTTTTCATTGACAGCAGGCCAGAACCAATGAGAGCTATGAAGTACAACAGTGCAAGCAACTCACAGGTCAGGATGGGATATTTATTTGATAATGAAGTAAATAAAGAGTAAATAAACTTTATTATCTGGCTTAAAATGTTGCATTTACTGCTACTCGGCTGGTAACAAATACAAAGGTATGACATTGAGTGGACTAGTGTACAGCTTCTAAAAGCTGCTGAAACACTAATGCATGGGTAGGGGATTATTATATGTTATTCATTTTACGTGAAAAATATCCACAAAAAAAAAAGGCACCCAGAGAAGAGGTACAGACCTTCACCACAGAAAGGCCGGCTGACCCCCGAGAACTTGGCCGTGTCGTGGAGCGTCTTCTCCTCGTGACAGTATTCACAAAAGGCCACGATGCAGTGGAGTTTCTTATAGTCCTCGCAGCACGTCTTACTGCAGAACTGGTAGACTTTATTCTGTAGTGACACACACACACACACACACAGTATATATATAAGTCTCACACACAGTGAGGATGAAACATCTGACGTAGCCGAGACGTAAAGCACAGCCCAAGATCATCCACTCCATATCTCTGTCCTATGCGCTGCTGCAGGCAGGAATCTGAGGATTCTCCATCCATGTCCTACATGATGCAGTCATGCAATTTCCCACCACAAAGCTATTAGCAAGAAATTAGCACTCTTTATGAACTGTCTATTTGCAGCTCACTATAACCATTATCTGCGGGCTTAATTTCTCAGTATCTAATAAGACTAATAAGACTAATAAGCACTTTCTTGAATTTATCCTCAGATTCTGAACTTCGAACATGATCAAATTAAAAAAATCTGAGCCTTTCTAAAAACACATCAGCAGCCCTTCTGAGCCGGGCCATCAGTTCCACTGAACACGCCAGTGCCAGATACGAAAATAACTAGATTGGATTCCTTCTACTTGGCTACAGCACCAGCAAATCAGCCACCAGCAGCCTCAGCATCTTCCTCATCCTCAGCAATGAAACACTCACCTCCCACTCGAGCGTCTCTGGTTTGAGGCTGAAGGCTCCGCGGCAATAGTTACACTTGAGTTGGACGTTGTTGCCCGCCGCAGAGAGGGGTGCCTGGCCGTTGGTGGACGTCTGCACCGCGGCACTCTGGAGAGGCAGGATGGAGAGAGGGTGGGTGGGTGGGTGGGAGTAAAGATATGTGTTAGATAACCATCTGTACAAAGGCATAGAGACGTAAGCACATGTGCGGCACATGCACGCACACACACACACACACACACACACACACAGACAGTGCATACATACACAAGTAACGTGCATACACAAGCTTGCTACTCTGCTTGGCATAAATCATTTGTCAAGAGGGACTTGGGCGATGCATCTTTGTCTTCCGCTGAAGAGACTCATTTTCTATTTCTGCCATCATTGCTTCTGGTGCACATTTCAAAAGAATATTTTTTTTAAGCAGTAAAATATAAAACAAAATGCATCACAAAATGGCTTCTGAATGTAACAGCAGGTTGCAGTTACTCATTTCAGGCAACATTACTTTCAGGTATGGTGTGGCGTGTCGTGTGTGTGTGTGTGTGTGTGTGTGCGTGTAGGGTGATGTTAAAATGAGAGGTGTGGGAGCTCGTGCCTGACGCACCTGGAACTTGGTGACGCAATGTGAGCTGCAGAAGTTTAAGACCTTCCCCTCGGGGAGGGTGGCCTGATACTGGGGCAACGCGTTCCTCTTGCAGAAGTGACACGAGGGCTCCACATCTGCACAGAGAGAGAGAGAGAGAGAGAGAGAGAGAGAGAAAGAGAGAGGGAGGGAGGGGGAGAGAGAGAGAGAGAGAGAGAGAGAGGGAGGGAGAGAGAGAGGGATGTGGTTAATGAGAGACAGAGGGGGAGAAAGGGCAAAGTGAGATTGAGGGAGAGAAAAAGAAAGCGATAAAACAGAAAAGAGAGAGAGGGACAGGCGAGAAAAAGAAAAAGGAAGAGGAAAGGAGAGAGGAACAGAGATATATTATTAGAGACATTTATAAATATATGCTTGAAGCAGGTAGAGATTTTCTCTCTCAAACTCACACGTATACCATTCAGTTAAACACCTCAAAGGTGAGCACATGCCTTGAGTCACACACTGCAAACTGATTAACATCCTTCTGCAAAAGCAAGTGTGTCCTTCCTGTGTGCTCTACACATACATGTGTGAGCGTGTGCGTGTGTGTGTGTGTAAAAATGTGAAGGTGTTTTCTATTACCACTGGCACGCATACCCATTCTTGTTAAGTAAGTCTGAAAGGCTGTAAAACACACTATAAAACCTTGGAATCCGACTTGTGCCAAAAAGCTTTTCGATTCCTCTGACTGCTAAAGACCATCAGTCAGTCAGGAGGTCCAAGTCTTGCTTATTCGCCACACGTTTCTCCCCTTGGTGGAGACTTGGCTAACAGGAACTACTGTGGTTCCATGTTACTTTCCACTGCAGCAGGACTCCGGTCTGCCATAAGGTCCAACTGACCTGGGTCACCAACGGATCATGGTTAGGGGTGGCAACTGATTGGCTTTGACCACTATTGATGCCGCTGTCAGTCCTGCTTACGGGTGCGAGTCTTAATCAATGCTCTTATCAACTCCTTACAGAGAGCAGAGAGGGTGGTCTACACGGGATTTCAATACCAACGCATGAACCAAGAATGTAGCCTGTATTATGGTGGCGTATTAGAATGTGTTAAACAATGTAGAACTGCGCTGTTAATTTCAATTAATCAATTCAATTTAATTCAGAAGGTTCAATTGCCCATGACCTCAAACACATGGCAGCACTGATAAGAGCAACTGATCAGAGGTCAAAGGGGGTCAGGTCAGGGGAACAAAGGTCAGAGCCATACGATCACGTTAGACTGATGCATTCGATTCTTGGTTCTACAAGATACCAGGTTCTCAATATCCACCCTTAATCATAATTAACTATAATAGCAAGACTTAATGTGTCACTGAAATGAGGAAGTTCTGTGGGGGAGAAGCATTAAGGAGTTCCTGTAAGGCCTGTGTGTGTGTGTGTGGGGGGGGGGGCCTTCCCCAGGCACAGCACATTGCATTGGTGCTCAATGTGTAGCCATGTAGTACAATGTGCAACAGGCCTGGCTAGCTATCGGCCCTTTGCTCCTCCTCCACAGGCCCCCTAGTGTAGTAGCCATCTCAGAGCAGTACCCTACACATCTAATCTCTTGGCCTCAAGGGCCCTAGTGTAGTAGCCATCTCAGAGCAGTACCCTACACATCTAAGCTCTTGGCCTCAAGGGCACTAGTGTAGTAGCCATCTCAGAGCAGTACCCTACACATCTAAGCTCTTGGCCTCAAGGGCACTAGTATAGTAGCCATCTACGACCACGTCCCCTCTTCTCTCACCTGATTGGCCAGGGGGTGGAACTCCACCTGATCCCCGTGGTAACCGGATGAAGATTGACAGCACAGCTGCCTTGTTGCCGTAGCAGGGCTCCAGGGCGATGGGCTTCGGAACACTCTGCAGAGAGGAATGAATAGAGTGAGACACACACACACACACACACACACACACGCACACGTACAGTAGCTATCAGAGGCCCTGAGTACATGTGTTTGAGCAGACTAGTTCTGTGTAGAGTGTTAAGTGTGGCTCATGGTCCAACTTAAAAGAACACATCCTGCCCTCTGTGGAACTGAAGCCACGGCAGGGCTTCATACAACCACTACAGGGCAGGGGCAACTATGAGGTCTGAACACACACACACACACACACACACACACACACACACACACACAGTAATTACATTCCATCGCTGACCCACTTTATATTTCTGTCGCTTTGTCTGTCTCCAGGGTTTATTCCTCACAAACTCACACAGAATTGCATTAAACGCAGGTGTGTTTCTCACCCTCTCTTGTTCTATTTGCGTGTGTGTGTGTGTGTCTTTTCGTTTGTATACTCACAGCAAATCAATGAGAATTGTTTTCATTTCAAACAAAGAATTTATTTAGTGACTTGTTCTGCCTTCATCTATAATGTTTATGACACACACTACAGTTTAGTGAACACTCCCCATCTGATGGGAAACTGCTTCTAGCAACACTATGCCATTAATCCTTGCACCACACACACACACACACACACTCTCTCTCTCTCTCTCTCTCCCTCTATTCTTCCACCCCCTCACTCTCTCTCCGGCCGCTCATTTCTTGCATTTTCTTGCTCTGCTCTTTCTCTTACCTTTCCTTCATTCTTTCGCTCGGAATTCTCAGAAAGACAGAGAGCCTCATTTATCTTTCCGCCCACCCATGCCAAGTGCACACGCACACACACTACAAATACTGTAAGTGCACAAACACACACAAACACACACACACACACACACACAAACAATAAGAAATTATAAAATTCAATTAAAACTAAAGAACTGTGTGGGGAAGTCTGTGCATGTCTTTGTATATGTCTATGTTTGTGAAAGAGTGTCATTGCGCGTGTGTGTGTGCGTGCGTGTGTGTGTGTGCGTGTATGTGTGTGTGTGCGTATGTGTGTGTGTTTGTTATCTTACTTGGCCAGACCCAGCCAGTAGACCACAGGTTCGGTTTAATTAACTTTAACAATTAAAATTAAGAAAACAAGAGACACAGTGCAAGAGCAGGCATGAGTATGTTTGTGTGTGCAAGTGTGTGTGTGTGGTTTAATTGTAGGCTCCAGTCCTCCTAAATTTCCATAAAAATATATATTTGCTTAATAAAATGTTCTGAATCAAATGATGGGTCTTTGATTCAATATTGGTGGATGGAGTGTGTCACAGTGACTGAAGAGCAACCAAGGCAGACCAACAGACAGACACACACAGACTGCTGAGCATAATGCATTATATTACATCCTCCATATGGTAATCAAATGTGTGTGTGTGTGTGTGTGTGTGTGTGTCTGTATCCCTGTGTGTGTTCCTAACCCAAGAGGGATCGTAAACTCCCTGAACGATCTTCAGCCGCAACGGGAGACTGAGCGCTGAAACCATCATAGGCAGTAATGATCATGCAACCCACTGATAAAACACAGGTGTGCGTGCACGCTCACACACACACACACACACCCATTTGAAGGCGGTGCATGGGGGAGGAGAGCGAGAGGGACGAGTGGTTGGAGAGGAGCTGAGGGAAGAGCAGCAGAGAGAAAAGGAGGGAAATCTAAATTGAATCTCTGCCTGACTGAGACAAGATGTTTCTAGAACAAGACTGAGGGAGAGTCTAACTGCATGCACTTGCACACACCCCCACACACTCACACACGGACAAACACACACACACACACACACACACACAAAACTGTGGAGAGATCCAATATACAACACTATTTATTGAGAAGAAAGATTTGGTGCCAAACACACACACACACACACAAACACACACACCCAGTAGGTTAATGGAATTATGATGTATAAATGACCAAGTGGCCCTGGGAATGATGCCGAGTGGCATTTCCCCAAGCTGACCAATCTCTCTCTCTCTCGCACGCACACAGTGACACTCACCCTCACATTTCCACCAATCAGGTCAGGCGGCTCCTCGTCTGTTTCCAGGGCGACGCTGACACTTGCAAAGGGTCGACTGGCCATCTGCTGCATCTCACGCAGGAGTTGCTGAAGGAGACACACACACACACAGACTTTAACTCAGCATCCAAAGTCAACACACCAACTAACATAGCACTTACAAGTGATTCATACACGCGGTGGGACTAAAGTTGGACAACATCCCAAGCCACAGACACACATGTTCAATAAAACTTCAACATACACCCTGTGTTAACATGGATTAACTTCAAAATCCTTATAACACATACACACACACACATCCAAACTGCAGTTAGTACACTGCACTCAAACCCATCACACACACACACATGGAAAAATGAAATAATAGAGAACAGGAAATATCAGTGCCTCAACAAAAACCCCTTTAAACTGCCAGCAAGAAAGCCAGTCAGAGAGAGAGAGACAGTGAGTGAGAGAGAGAGAGAGAGACAGTGAGTGTGTGTGTGTGTGAGAGAGAGAGACAGAGAGAGAGAGTGAGAGTGAGAGAGAGAGAGAGAAAGGGAGAGAACCATGGAGAGGGAGGGGAGAGAGATCAAACGCTGGATGCTAAATTATCATAATTGATGCCCCCTCTCAAGCAATGACTCACACCCTCCACACACATACTCCAAAACAAAGACGCACAGTTTGGGGTGTGTGCGTGCTTGTGTGTGTGTATGTGTATGTGTTTCAGAAGTAGTGAGATACCATCTATTATGTCTAATTCATATAAGAGAAGAGTGGAGACAGATGGACAGATTGAGAACAACAC
>JASCQY010000071.1:3186079-3201392 GCA_030264315.1 Sardinella tawilis
GGGGAGGGAGAGACCAACAGAAGGATGATGTCAGTGAGACAAAATAAGGGGTGGCAGAATGAGGTGGAAGTTGAAGAGAAAGCAAAAGAGAGAGAGAGAGCGAGAGAGTGAAAGAGAGAAAGAGCGAGAGAGAGCGAGAGAGAGAGAGAGAGAGTGTGTCATAACGAAGAAGTTTACATGAACATGCTGCCTACACTAACAGAGAGAATGCACAGAGGCTGACAATGTGCAGAATCCTTCAGTGCTCCTGATAACATAAGCCTGTCTATTAGTAAATGTATCCGCTGGGAACCCTGGAACCCATGAGCCTGTTAAATGCGTCATGTTGGAACTCCACCAAATAACACCTAAAATAGCCAATCAATTTGATGAATACTATAGATCATAGCTATTGGTGCATGCAAGTGAACCGATTAAGTAATCACTTCACAGAAGTCCACAAACACAGCACGCACCACCAAGATATGAATGTCTCACACACACACACACACACACAAAAGAGGGAGCACTCACTCTGCACGGCGGCCATCTTGGTCTTGTTCATGCATGCTGTGGAGCAGTAGGGCTCCATGGCTCCGTTGGCCCCGATGCAGTGAGTCACGTCAAACGAGCGGCACAGGGTTTTACAGCCCGTGCACGGCGTCATCTTCCCGTGCGTCTGCAACACGCAACAACAAACAACTGAGGCGCATTCTAATTGTTTAAACACAGGGGTGGCCAAACTTTTCTGTTTACAGGCCGCAGACTGAAAAATGTAAGTTGTGGGCCAATGCAAAATGAAGAATGTAATTTTGAACCAGTTTCAAGTGAAAGAGCGACTGCAGACTGCCTAATGCTATACTCTTTAATGATATTATCGACAAACACGTCACACCAGTACTGAAACTATGACATGTGATGGATACATAATAGATTCATGTCACAATGGGCCACATTACATCTTATTTTTTGAATTCATGGTGGGCCCCATGAAAGAGAGCAGAGGGCCACATTTGGCCCCTGGGCCTTAGTTTGGCCACCCCAAAAGCAAAGGTTTGAGGTGAACACATTTTCTTTTTTTTTTCCCCTATCTTTTTTTTTTTTTTACTGATAAATAAGAATGTTTAAACCCCCTAATTATCCCACTTAAACGGTAACTCTGTGTCCAATGTCCTCTGTGTATGTCTCTTCTTAACAACTACCTCCTCATTTGCAAATACTTGCATCAAACTCGATCTCTGTTGTTCCCCTTTAATGAGAATTGCCACCTTTGGTCAGGGAGACTCTTAACACTGCAGTTCACCATGGCAAGATTAGGGTGGAGGGGAGGGAGGATGTCACCAGTGTTCTCTATTTCATGTTCAGATGCTGTGTTTTGTAGCACGACCAGCACGTCCAACTATGACCTTGTTAATTGCCAATATTGTGCTGCACATTCTAAAAGGCTAACATCCACCTGGGAAAACTCATAGACTTATAGTATTCTATGTCTATGGGAAAACTCTTCTCCCACCCCCTCCCTTTCCTGGACCAGTGGACACACTAACCTGCTTGTAGTCTCGGATGCAGTTCTGGCTACAGAAGCGTTTCTGCTGTCCGTCCACCAGTAGGTAGTGGTTTGCGGTGGCGCGGTTGGGCAGGTAGTTGCCGCACTGTTCGCAGCAGTTCATCACCAGCCCGTTGGCCATGCGGTAGCGGTTGAAGCAGGCGTCACTGCAGATCTTGTGCGTCACATTCTTGAAACTCACTTCGTGCCGGATCTAGGAAATAAAACACACCTTTTCAAAACCACACAAAGACTTGAAAGGAGGGAAGGCATCTCAACCATAAGTTAATAATTAAATAATGATGAATCAATACTAGACATTTGATATAAGGACAAAGGATGCCATTTGTGGCCTCGTGTGTGGGTGTCAATTGTGCACTACTGTACATCTTACATTTACTCTCACACACAGAAACACACGCGCGCACACACACACACACACACAGTTTCATGGCAGATAATGAATTGAGACGGAATATGGCAATAACAGAGCATTTCTGATTTGCATTGAAAAAGTCTCCTCTTCCACATGTTTCAGACTGATTCACTGATTCACATGTTTAAGAGTGATTACGAAGTTTAGAATGCAGTCCAAACCTTTTTTTTTGCGTATCTGATCAAATGTTTTATTTTTCTGACTGACGTTTTGTGTTGCATATTTTAAAGTGATCTGATTCAATGTGCGTGTTTGTCTCCAATCCACATTGCATGCTAGGGTAGCCTACTGCATCATGCACAGAAATGACAGGAAACAAACCACGGTGGTTTGGAACTTAGTTTACTTTTTTCCTCAGATGGTTAGGTGAAGCTGTGTTTCAAGGCAGCAGTTAACAAGAGTGTCAGACACTGGAGAACTGCTTAAATTTACTTCTGTGCATGCAGTGCAACAACTGGTACTGTGTTTCAGACTAGCATTAGTGATATCGCTGTCAATTTTGCAAAGTAACATTCTGGATAATTCACTGTGACATAAAGAAAAAAAAGAATATATCCGCACACCATACAGCTCCCAAACTTTTTTTATTCAGCTCACAACGTTTCGACCGAACACTGGTCTTCGTAAAGTGTAATTCACTGTGACAAACATATCACCCACTGACACAAAGCTATGGCAAGCAATATATTTTAACTTTTCCTATTTAAGTGGCTTCTGTAAAAGTCAAATCTGAATTTATATTGAAACCCCTTCATATGTAGGCTGAATCAGATTTGGAAAAAATCACATTTCATGTGGTTTTCGGATTGCCTGGCAAGCCAAACTATACACATGAGCTGTATAGTCTGGAATCGGACCGTTCACAGCGCTGAAGCCTGTGGATGAGATCAACAGTTGTCGTTCGAACTGTCTCTGCACGTAATAGGCCAGCGCTACTGACCAATCAGAGCTATCAGGCAGCCATTTCATCCAACAGACAGCCCTTTCATCATCGCGCTAAACCTGCCTCAATGACTTGCTACACAGATAGAGTGTTCTGATTGGTCAGTCCTTGAGACAGGCCAGGATTTGCCTGTACCGTGCGAGACTAGACCAAGTAGCTAGGCAAGAATATATTCTGCCGCTAGGTTAGTTTTCTGATGTCCAAAAATTCTAACTAGATACTTACTAGATACCATACTAGATTGGGTATTATATGCTATCTTACACACTGTACCTTTAAAGGTGAAACATTGGAGACAAACTAGTGCTTCTCATTTTATTTCAAACAGAGTCCGAGTTCAAGATCAGTAATTAACATGCATGCGCTAATGACTCCCTAATACCCCTGAGGCAGTCGGCTGTTCTGAAATGGCATACTGCTGTACCTACTTATCTTGTACAAAGACTGGGACCAACCATTCTGAGATTTTTTACCATACCGAGAAAATATGGTCAGTATGGTCCTAATATGCTGATTTTACAAAACTGAGGCCTCGTTGCTTCGTAAAATTAAAGTTAAACAAGCATTCTCTTCATACGAAAGATTCTTGAAATTATACCTCCCATATCTTATGCATTAAGTATTACAGTAGTAGGCTCTATGCCGTTTCAGAAACAGTTGCAACAGTCCACTTCGGTAAGTTTTACCATGCGTTTGCTCTACCTGTGCTGCACTCAACACAGTGGATTCCACTGATTAGCTGATTCACCTGGCTAGGACTGTAATTAGGACTAATTACAATCAGCTGATTCAGTGACTGGCTGGGGCAAATGTATGGCAGGATTTTTGACTTTCTGGGGCCCTTATATTCACACCTCTGAGGCCCTGAGGCAACAACATCCTGCTGAAGCTCTACTCATGGGCAAGACACTCACACGAGGCCTGATGTTGTGAAATCTCGCTCCTGAGAATTGCTCGATTTTGGACACACCTTTTGGAGCGGAAGACAACACAAGGCGGTGCTTGGGAAGCACGTGGGAGCTTGCAGTTGGCTAGTGGAGCGTCACATGCATCCACCTGACTGCTTCCAAGAGCCTCAAGGCTGTGGAATTTCTGGGCGCAGAGATTTATCTTATATTGGATACTTGTGCCAATCTGATGGCTAACCCCAGGGCTACGCTGGATGTTATGGAAGTGTCAAATCACGTCAAAATACATTTAAAAGACTGGTCTATTTTTTATTTAGAATGTTTGCTACGCTGCCATATTGATTACAGTGAAAGCTAACTGTTATGGCGGATGCGTCCTTGACTTAACACATCCGTAACGTATCTGGTGTAGCCTCCCTGTAACTCACATTGGTTCCAATAATAATCACAACTCATCAATGTGATTATATATACAGCAGGATGTTCCGACGATTTTGAATGGGCTGCTTTGTTTTGGGGACTTTTTTTTTTTTTTTTTTACCCATGATGAATAGCTGACAATCCATTATCCCTTATGTGCTCCCTGAGACTCAAACCCATGGCCAGTGTTTAGCATTGGGGTTCCTCGATGGAAGGATTGCTGACTCACCTCTGTGAGTTTGCCGCAGACGGTGCACTTGGTCTTGATGGCGCTCTTGGGGGGCAACTGCTTGTTCTCGTAGGCAGCCAGGCAGCCAGTGCTGCAAAACTCCTGGAAGGACTCGCTTGAGTCCACCTGGGCCACAATGGTGCCCTTCATACTTGTTATGTCCCTGCGGATCAAGGAGAACACACATTTAGGAAGAGCTAAGGAAGCTGGAGTTGCTAAACCAGACAATCTTGCCAGACTTGCCTTCAAATCACACAGACAATGCATAGACAAATTGAGTATTTTTGCATTACATTGTTTTGTACAATCTAATCAATTTTTTTTTTTATTATTCGCCTATACCATTTGTTACACATAAGAACCACCAAGATTAAGCATAACCTGAATAGCATTAGACTACATTTAAAACTGTCAATAGTCAATAACAGCGCTCTGGGCGACAGAGACAAGGCCGTACTTCTTGCACATGGTGCAGTTCTTCTTGGGCTGGGGCTTGTGGGAGAAGGCAGAAAGGCAGGGCGTGGAGCAGAAGAGATGCGAGGAGCCCTTGCGCTGGTACGCCGTCTGGCCCTTTTTCAGCGGCTTCTTGCAGTTGGCGCATGTGACCTTGACGGTGCGCGGGGGCTGCTGGGAGCCGCCTGAGCCTGACTGGCCTGGCGGCTTGGCTAGGGAGGCGGCTGGCGATGGCGAGTCCACGCCCGGCTGCTTCTGGTTCCGGGGGAACGACGCCGACTGAGAGATCCAAGAGTCTGTTGCCATGTTGGAACGGATGAGAGGAGGCAGAAAGAGGGAGGGGGAGGAGGAGGAGGAGGAGACAGAGGAGGAAAAAGAAGAGAGAGAATGGAAAGAACAGGATTGTGATGAGGGCTGAAGGTTTGCATATGCTTCCACATGTATTGGTTTTTCGCAACAACCTAACATTTACACTCGCACACAAACAAAAATAAACGTGCCTTCCTTTCAGTAACACAGTTGAAAATGAATTAGCTGCTACAACCATCATTGCAGTCTGAATCAAAGACAAATTCATGGTGTGTATATATCTGTCCCTCACAGGATCATCTTGCATTGAAATTAAATATGATGACTGAAGGGTTAAATCAAAGACACCTTAACCTTTTGGGGGGCTGCAGACTGTTGCTTTTTCAACGCCGTCAAGATGGGCAGTGAGCCACTGACCCTGACTCTGTCAGTGCCACTGACGACAGCGCCATAAATACCAGACCAAGCTCAGGGAGATTCAGCGAGCGAGCGACTGTAAAATACAGGCCGCGGCCACAGGACGACGTGCACACAGATGTGATAGAAGGACCAGTGAACAGACTGAACACGGTGGCGAGGCAAGAGATTGGACTGTCTAGGGGGAAATTGCTGGACTGCATCAGAGGAGAGGCTTCAAGGCTTCGAAGGTCTTGAGCGACATCATACTTACTCATACATATTCAGGGGGAAAATAATTTACTCAGAACCTTTGAAACTGGGTTATCAACCTCTATAAAACGTCTGATCGTATCTGCTGACATATGTGGTGACATGATAGTGCTGTACATTAATGGTCTACTCTAGCCTTTGTCTTGACAAATTTCACACAGCCATATGAGCTATAATGCCTTGCCCTGGTTATACAAAATGTCAGATTCTTAATGTCAGAACACACCCACAGACAGCTGATGTCCAAATTCTTATGTTTAACAGAGGTTAAAAAGAGACACACAAGCCTGAGAATGAATCTGGGTCAAATATTGTCCACCGATCTGGGATTCAATCGTAAAAAATCTAGCAGGGTCTACGAAAATCTCTTCCATTAGCACCAATTACAAGAGCATTCCTCAGTGACCTCTCTCTTTGAGAAGGACACTTAAAAGTCAGCACTGAAACAGGCATCTGCTCATCGTCGACTCGCTCCCCCAGGGGTGACGAGAGGACCTGAATCCCAAATGCAGAATTACCAGCATCGCTTCAGTGCCAATGCTCTCTCCTGCCGCCTCCTCCTTTTCTGCGCCCCCCTGGCCATCCCCAATTTATTCTTGCAGCCAAGTCATCTCGCCCATAATGCAAGGGGTTGAAGAGGGCGACAGAGCTAATCTGATTGGAGCATGATGTGTCTGATTAGGCCAATCAGGCGGCCTGTTCTTAGGCCTAGTCACTGGGCCTGCTGTTCCAGAGTCAGACACGCAAGTCCAATAGCCACTGCTCTTCATGAGTCATGCGATCTCAAAAACCTGCATATGCAAAGAGGACACTTCATGTCAAATAAGTTCATATGTGACCTTGCCAGGTAAAACCCAGTTGAAATTGATATGCCATAGATTTATGGTCAAATGTACACATATATTTTAAACACATTAAGTATTAAATCAAGTATATTTTGGGGCTTTCTGCCTTTGTTGAGAATAGCCAAGAGAGAGCGTAGGTGTATGGGGGAGAGAGTGATGGGGTTGGATCGGGCAATGACTGCAAGTCGGACCTGAGCCGGGGTCCCCTTGGGCACCTGCCTGCTAATTGTACAGGCGCTATGGCCACCTGCGCCACAGCAAGCCCATTTTGAGGACTACTGGCACTCTGTGGCAGCTAGCAGCTACTCCACATAGCATTGTTTTGCCTAGTTGACCAAACACAGTTAGTATAGTATACTACACTTTGTCTTCACAAGACCACTCAACTTGCCTTATATGGTTGCCAGAATTTCAGTCATAAAGGCATGGTGGACCTGCTAAATTACAGTCAATATTGGCCAAACTGACAATCACCAAAACAAAGCTGGACAATGGGAATGCAAATCTATTGGCCAGTCTTAAGTAAAGATCACGCAAAGACAGATAGCCACACTGGTAACAAACACATTCTGTCAATTCTCACTTTTGCCGACCTGCGCTTAAAGGAGAAGTTCGGTGTGAATCAATCCATAGCCCTGTTGTTCAAGGTCACTGAATGGTGTTTATTAGCCTGGCTAACACCAGCCTAAATCTCAAGTGAGATTTAGTCTGGGGACCAGCTATACATTTTCTCGTACAGGATTTCAGGTTTCGTTTGTCCAAAAGTTCACGCATCGTCTTGCCATCTCTCCCCGTTGTGTGATTGGTCCCCAAATTCATGCGAAAATTTTGGCCATGGTCTCCAGGCTGCCGTGCAGTTCGGAACGAATGCGCAAGGCAGCATGGGTATTCCCAGGCTAGGTGTTTATAGGAAAAAGAACGAAAACATTTGATACAACATAGGCTGAATAATGAACCAGGCAACTAACACTAAGTAAATGGGGCATAGTGTCTTACTTTCAGTTTCATTTCGCTATGCCCCATTCAGTTAACAATAGTTATTGGTTTATAACTCTGCCTATGTTGCATACATTTTTTTCGTTCTTTTTGCTACAAACAGCATTCAGAGACCACTAACAACAGGGCTATGGATTGATTCACACTGAACTTCTCCTTTAAAACAGTTCCACAAGTTAATTTTAAAAAATTGACCAATGCAACTGGTTTTGTTGTGGACGGTCACATAATGCTAACAGAGGCAAGTACCCATCCTCTATAAACCCACATATAAGTAATGTAATGAGCCAATGAGGGCACTTTCCTCATCAGGGTTCTGGTCCTTTGACTCGTTTGCTTTTTCTAGCTACTGGACTCAAGTTTACCATTAGGCTACCTACTGCACTTGTGTCAAGATCGCCCCAAGCTCTGCTTTCTGTCTACAGCACTTCACAATAACTCTCATATTACCAATTGCACCCCAAGAGGTCATGACCACGTGGATCCTGACCAAGTTTTATACTTTAATGTAACAACTTCATAGTAATTTTGACAGCAAATCAATTTACGAAGAACGGCACACATCCCAGACCTACAGCCAACCCCTCTATGGAGAATTCAGTCTCGCAACTTGCTTGCATAAAGACTGTCCTTAAAAATATGTTTGTACTTGCAGGGAAAAAAAACAATCATAATTTTTAACATGGTGATGAGTCTCACTGATTTGCTCGCTGATCATGCTTAGGCTAATGCTTATTATTTCAACCTACACCCTAATGTTAAGTAAACATGTTAATTACATGTTTCATGTGCTTTTGGTTATTAAGAATGTCACTTCCTCGTGCTCCATGGGAGGATGGCCAGTCACCTAGATGGTGTTGTTTATCACCAGAAAATAATAAATAAAACATAATAAACATGATTACTGGCATTACTATGGCTGTGGCACTGTGGTTGCAGTGTGTTTGTGTATGTGTGTGAGCAAGACAGCATGACTGTGTGCGTGTGTGTATGAACAACCAGTCTCCATATGTCTCTAGGTCAACTTATTTATAAATGGAGTCTTCAAAGAGAAAAACAAACAAAAGGTTGTTTAAGGGCACACCAGAGCCAAAACAGTAAACATGTCTGTGATGTCATTCTGATCCAGCCTTTTGAGGTCTGCATTCCACTGTAGAATCATCTGAACTCAAAATATGTGCAACAGTAGGGATAGAGATCCCTAACAGTAGGGACAGAGATAGGCATGCAATAAACCTTGGAGTTCTATAATCTGTCATTATCTACCATTAAACCATTTTGTCACAGCTCTATCATGCTTTTGATCCAATCTAACCCCCCCCCCCCACCTTTCCTCATTGCCATTTTCCAGAAATGGCATCATTTTACATCACTTCTGGTACCGTTATCCCCATGCTGATTGGTGGCCTCCCCCCTTTCAGCTCATGCCCCACCCCACCCCCACCTGCGAGATCATCCAATGGCCATCAATGACATAGCCTTGTGCCGCCCTTACCTCAATTAGTAACAAGAGACCTAATTGGTTTAATAAATTTGTCCTGGAAATTTTGAAACCTGAAAAATATGTTTAATTCTGGCTGGATTCACTAGCCTAGCATTTCCCATTGAAATGAATAGGGGTTGGACTTCCTCACTTTCTCCAGTTTTTAATAATACCTCCATGTCCCTGTGAGATTGTCCGATACGCATCAATGGCACAACTTAAAAACCACTGAAAACTGAAAAAAGGGGGTGGGACTTCCTTGCTTTCAACAGTTCTTATAAACTAGAATCCCTCTTCTCATTCTCTTTGATAGCACATCATCAAATCAGCAGATGCTAACAGTAGATAACTTTAAGATCGATGATCATACATGTTCTCATAACAAACTTTGGTTAGCATACTGATTATAAAAGACTTTGACCACTATAGTATGTAGATTAGTGTGGCAGTTGAATGAACTATGTCTATGAGTAGCAATAAGTTACATGAGAACGAGGTAAGGAAGTCAGGAGTTCTATAGTAACCATGGATGCTTGTCTTGAGTCCGCTTTGCCATTCACAACAACGAAATTCTGTAGTTCGCTAGGTTTCCTGCTTTAGCTTTCTGGTTGCAGCATTGTGATTTTGACTAAAAAAATTCAAAAAATTAACGACATGCATTTCAACTCTGACAGAATGCTGATTCTATTGCTTACATCTTATTTGCGCTGGGTCAGCAATTCAAAACACATTCATTTTCCCACAGGAATTTTCACCTTAGGAACCACTGAATGCGAACACAAAAAACTCAAGCTTCCAGGTTTCTTCACATCTCTATGCATTTGTTCACTGCAAGGTTTCTGCTTTCCAATTACTGCTGTTTGGTTTTGGCATTTGGTTGTTACATTTGCATTCAATGTTATTGTTTTCAGCCCTCCCTCTATTTGGCGATTGGCCTGTCCAAGCTCTGAGGCATTGTGACCCATAGATATACTGTAGTTACCATGTATTCATGGTGCAAACTGAAGCCTACGGACCAACCCCCTATTGCAGTGTGGAGTTAAATGAGAAATTGAGCAGAAGCACTAGGTGGCGCTAACATGGATAAGCGGAGATATATCAGGACACAAATTAAACAGATGTGGACAGAGTATCTTTGCACCATTTCTTAAACGTGTTCATGATGATATGTTTGCAAAAATAGGAATTTTATGATGAACACAGTACACATATACTTGGACAAGGGTTTTAGTTGTTGGCTATTGCATTTCTCGCAATTCTGTGGTGATGGAAGTCTAGAATATGTAATGCCATGTGTGCACTGAAATAATTTTGGACATGGTACATGCAAACTACTGCCTTCTGATGCTTCATTCACGAATTTGCTTTTTAGACCGTCTCAGAATTAGATGCTAGTTTTAGCGCTAAATTTCTTTGTGAATTACTTTGTCGAGAAAAATTTCTAGAGTTACGATAAGTGCTACGTTATGAACAGATGTAAAATTTTTATATCAAATTTTCTGCCATAAATTGACATTAATGTAATTTATCTCACACACTGCTGAGGTATTAACCTATAGATTCAACCAAAGTTTCATTCTCTCTATGTCACATCATAGAACAAGGAACAATACCCTGCTCAACCATACTGTCACCTTCAACGATCTTCCATAGCAAGTTTCATAGAGAAATACAACTTCTGTCGTCTTTTATCAGATATTTCCTAAATCCTGGAACTACTTTTTTCAGATACGTCACAACCGTGTATAAATTTCCACTCTTTATTTGAATCTGAAGATTACAGACAAGTTGTATTTTTCTACGAAACTTGCTATGGAAGATCGTTGAAGGCCAGTAACCACTTGGTGAGTTGCACATCTTTTAAAACTAACGTTTAGGGGTGTTTTAAGGACAGGATCGGCCTGGCACATAGCGAGCAATGCTGAAGCCCTAAAGATTCTAAAGTGTCAACCACTCGATTGCATCCTGGGCAATACAGAAAACGGGCTTAAAGTGTAAAATAGCAAACTACACCTTTAAACTTTTTACAGATGGCCTGACTTTTACTTCCACTGGCAAAACTATTTCAGCCAACTGCTTAGAGATCTATGGTAGCTAATTGTAAAGACAGTTTTCAGGAATCAGAGCACTGTACTTCCAGCCATCATTAGCTGGGTTTCCATCCAACTTGCTACTGCACATGTTAGTTAGTAATGGCTAGGCTACTATGAAAGACATCAAAAGCATCATCATATTGCTTTGGATGAAAGCATGCAAAGTAACCGTAACCATCACCACAACAAAATGCTAGGCTAATGCTGGTCCATCTAACTAGCCAAGATATAAAAAGATATATAAAATACAGGAGACAAGTTTACTTCCTCTTGTACAGCATGCACCTCTATAGTCACAGTATGGCTGAGACAGTGAACAGATGAGTCAAGCCTGAAGAACACCAGCCCTACCCATGGTGTTGCCTCCTCTCAAACACATCTGTGTTGTGGTCAGTGTACGTGTATGTTGTCCCTTTGAAGTGTGCCGAATACATGACAAATAACTGTCACAGATGCAAATATAACTGAGCACACAAGTGTCTAAGCATTGTGGTGTGGCGTCTACTGTAGCTGAGAGGTTTGCCCTCTTCCTGACCCCAGGTGCATGCGCATCATCATCACTCTGTTCTCTGACGTGGGTAGGGAGGGCCTGAGCAGGATGGGTACATAAGCCTAGGCTCTATGCTGGGTGCATGTTTGGTCTATATGGTGTGTGTGTGTGTGTGTTTATGTGTATATATCTGTGCGTTGCATTTCCTACCTGGCCTTTGGTGTGTGCCCGTCTCTCCGTTCTGCACGGGCTGGCTGGCGGAGCTGGAGCTGACGCGGCCAGGGTTAAAGGTTGGCGAGGGCCGGCTGGCTGCGGGGCTGGAGGATGAGGCTGGCGTCTGGACCTGACCTGGGCTCTGGCTCTGGTTCTGTTGCTGAGCGTCCGGGTTGAGGCTGAACGTGCTGCTGATCTGCAGCCCGTTCTCGGCCGCCACCTGCCCTGCCTCCCCCTGCAGTGATGTCACGCTGGTGATCATCAGGTTCATGTCTCCCTGAGGGCTCGTCACCGCTGCTGCTGCTGACGACTCTGACAAAGAGCCCGCTGCTGATGCTGATGCTGCTGCCGCGGCAACAGCCGAAGCTCCACCAGAAACGGAAGCGGAGGACAAGGACGAGGCGGAGGCGCCAGCGTCAGCGCCTAGTGTGGTGACGCTGGCGATCTTGATCTCCGAGTCGGGCTCCGTGCTGCTCAACGGAGCCGCCAAAGCCTGCTGCGAGGATGACGAAGAGGAGGAAGAGGAGGAGGAGAAAGAGCCCCTTTGCTCGGCCTCCTCCTCATCATCTATCACAATGGGCTCGCTCTGGGGCTTCGCTGTTGCAGCGGCGGCAGCAGCAACAGAAGCTCCACTGCTAGTAGCAGCAGCTGCTGCAACAGTAGAAGGGGAGGCAGAGGCCATGGAAGATGCCGTCTCCGCTGTTGCCGTGGCAGCAGGCTCTACGCAGTCTGTGGCTGTGGTCGCCGTGGCGCTGGCAGGGGCGTCCCCACCTGAGGGGGCGGGACTGCTTTGGGGTTCCTGGCCGTCCTCCACCAGCACCACATCATCATCATTGTCCTCTGCTGGCTTGGGTGGGGTCGTTGCTGTGGTGACCACCTCAGTTGCGCTGTCGTTGCCATTACCAGCTGTTGTGGGCGTGTCCTGTGTCTCTGGGGGAGTGGTCTCCATAGGTTCCTCCTCCTCCTCTGGCTGTTGCTGCTGTGGCGACTCCGCGGCAGTCGAACCACCACCCTCTACGTCTGACTTGGGCTCCAAATCTCCATCCATTACTTAGGCAACCACCTGTCGCCGTAGGGGGAAAAAAAAAAAACACCCATAAGAGACAGGTGAGAGTGTGACAGCTGGAGGGCAAACAGACGGCACCACCCCCCTCAACACACACACACACACACACACACACACACACACACACACACACACACACACCTTTTGTTTCTAAGGGCGCCAGACCAACACCTGCCTTACCAAACCAAAAAAAAAAAAGGGCTCTAAATTCATATGATCTTCAATAGGCTACGTTGAACAAAAGAAAACCTGGCATAAAGAACAGACAAGGTAGACAATGTGGTTGTTAGAGTATTTGTTTTTGGTGGGCTTGGATGTCAAAGGGTTAATACATTTATTTGCTGATTCGTTCAGAATTTGTTTCCATTATTGCAGAGATATGCAGAACTCAGAGCCAATAAGCTTACCATGTGATCACCAAAAAGCTTAGCAATGAGCTTAGCAAAGTGGTTGCCATATTTTTATGTCTTGGTTAAACAATATTATGATAGGATTCCAAATTATGCTCTCTGACTTTCAAAGAATACCTTTACAAACATTTTTTTTTAGATTCTGGCAAATGCTATTTTTGCCATGGTTGTTCATGCTCCCCCCTGAACAAAGCAATGACCCTATAGGCTAACCCTGACTAGGCAGAAAACAAACACAAAACCTTGCAGCAGTCAAAGCATTTCTCTCCATCCCAGGAGTTGTGATTGGAATCAGGCACGTCAAGCACAAACAGATGGCATCCCTAGCCTGGCTGAAGCAACTTGTGCTGCTGTAATGCAGAATGATTGATAGGTTCAATGAAGGAGGGCAATCAAAAGCAGGTAGTCATTTTCACCTGAAGCTAAAGCCCTCCTCTTGGCTGTAACAGGGGAGGAGGAGGAGGAGGAGGAGGAGGAGGAGGAGGGAGGGGGATCAACAGGCTCTCCTCCCTCTTTCCGTCTTTGTCTTCTCCACCATCTCTATTCCTTACTGTAGTTCCTATTCAGTCAATTCTCCCTCTCTCCCGTCCCCTACAACCTCAATTTCTCCCTCTAGTCCCCATTCAGCCAATTCTCTCTTTTTCTTCTCCCTCCTTCCATGTCTCTCTGTAGTCCCCATTCAAATAATTTTCTCCCCCTCTCTCTTTCTCTTACACTACCTTCAATCCTCTCTGCACTCTCCATTCAACCAATTTTCTGCCCTGCATGCATGCTCTCTCTCTCCCTCCCTCCCTCGCTCGCTGTAAGATCGCTGCTCTAACACTGATGCAACTCCACGGTTGCCGTAGTGATGACACCACTGGAGGGATTGTATTTCTGGAGGTAGACATCAGGTTGGAGCCGTTGGATTTGAAGATCAAGCCCCCCCCCCACCACCCCCACCCCCCCACCCACACACCCCCCCACACCCCCCCCCACACACCCCCCCCCCGCGCGCGCGCGGGGGGCGGGGGGGGGGCGGACAGCGAGAGGTGGAATGACAGTAGAGGAAAGAGAGAGGAGGGGTAGAAGAGCGGGAAAAAGAAAGACTTGAAAAAAAAGAAAACGAATGCAAGAATAGTGGGAAAGAAGACCGGAAGAAGGAAGAGTTTGAGAGAGAGAGAGAGAAAGAGAGAAAGAGAGAGAGAGAGAGAGAGAGAGAAAGAGAAAAAAAGAGCTTGTACTCACCACCACTTTGGGGCTCCTCTTGGCAGGCACCACTCCTGTGAAACAGCGGCAGAGGGAGAGAGAGAGCATTAAGGACCGGCAGCGAGGGGGGAAGAGACAGCAGGAAAAAACAAGAGAGTCTCACAAGATAAAAAAAAGACAAATAAAAAAAAAAGAAAATAACGAGTGCAAAGCCGCCCCGGTGCAAACTGCAGAGCCACGGACCGGTGGAGTCTGTTCACTGTGGCCAGCAAAACACCAGCCTTCTCTCCGCTCCGCTCTTCTCTCCTCTCCCTCTCCCTCTCTCCCTCTCTCTCTCTCTCCCTCTCTCGCTCTCTGCTCTGTCTGTAGGCAGCACGCGGCAGGACAGCGTGGGTTCTGTCTGCAGTAGCCTACTGATGCTGGCTGCAGAGTCTTCCCTGGATCCTTTATAGCCTTAGATCCCACTCAGTCCAGTGGCGAGAGAGAGAGGGAGAGGGAGAGGGAGGGAGAGAGAGAGAGAGGGAGGGAGGGAGAGAGAAGGAGGAGAGAGGCATGAGCTGAGAAGAGCGTAAAAGAGCAGGTTTTCAGCTGCTATGGAGCACAGCGTGTGTGATGTGTGCCGTGCCAGCGGAAGCAA
>JASCQY010000071.1:3203703-3216065 GCA_030264315.1 Sardinella tawilis
ATAAACACTGAATTTATTTTAAGGCTTTTAACACATCTCAACCAGGGGTGCCAATAATTATGGAGGGCACTGTAGGTTCCTCTTATGTCCACTGTGCAATCAGTCAGTTACTCAGTTTTGAGTAAAAATATGTGTCTGTAATGTAGGCTACCATCTGTGTGTGTGTGTGTGTGTGTGTGTGTGTAGCCATTGATATTTTTTGCCCTCATCGGCGTCCTCTAGGCAGCGCTTACCCGAAAGCCCCCCCCCCCCCTTACGCATGATTAAATGCAACAGCGTTCTACCCAATCACATAGTTTTACTGCGTTTGCGACAAATGCATTTAAAAAGTGTAAAGATTTAAGATTACTCACCACTGCTTTAGAACGAAGCGGAGAGGCACATGCGCCCTGCGATGGACAAGTCACCCTGGCTCTGATATAACGCCAGTGACTGACTGGGGACTTTTATTTTGGCCCGGCGTGTTTATTATGGCAAAGTTTCCACATTGAATTCAATAATTCTTTTGTAGCTGTCGTTCTATGTTTGGCAGAAAGACATTGCACAATCGAGTCAATTTTCAAAACATCCAGATGCGGTCGCTGGTTAGGTTCTACCTGGTGAACTCAGCTTCTCTCCTCAACAGCGTCATCTCTCATATCCTACCGGTGCCGTTTTTAATATTACAATGCAGCCTTCTCCTCCGGCCCAAAGTGGGGCCTTTCCAGGCCGTGCCCTTGACTGTCGTCAAATACAGGGGTAGCTAGAACCCTTGTTCTATCTGGTTGACCATCGCTTTCACACCGCTTAGCTATCAGATACCGACGTCAATACGCCTCGGTCCTCGAGTTCTAATTTCAGTTCATTATAAACTCACACTCGATAGTTTTAAAAACTTTTAATGGAATACTAGCGTAGGAAACAGAGCATCGTGCTCGTCGACTCTGACGTCTCTGAACAGTTCAAGAGCAGGAGGCTGATCAGTCCGTAGAACCAGCTAACCATGAAGCGCGTTTCAGTAAAGAGTGTTCCGTTCCCACCCCTGGCCTTCTCGCGCATGCAGCCATTGGATTAGCGGCGAACTGGAGGGAGGAGAGCTTGCTAGACTGCGCCATTGTTATAACAGAAAAATAATCGCAAATTATTCAAGACTTGTATCATCATATGTGTCAGGTAGACACAACAAAAGTGCATTCTCTCCAAAATGCTCTCTAAAAAAATATTCGCGCAACTAGAGTATTTGTAGCTAGCTAGAGTCTAGCATTACCCAATCAACTCACCCTATGACACTGAAAACACACTCACACAGCGTATTACCTAAGCATTTGGCATATCAAATTATAACTCTACATATCGAGTGAAAAAGTACCCCACAAATACCATGATATGTTCAAGCTAGGGACGCGAGGAAGGTACCACACCGTTTAATTGGAAAGTTACCCCAGAGCGACAACCCCGGGCAATCAAAGAAAAATACACGTGGTTACCCGAAGGGGCGCTAGATCTTGGCCCAGTGTATAAACTGCGCTGTAATAAATGCCTAAATATGACTAAAGACCAGCACACTCCGTCAATAAACTCTTCACACAACAAGAATTTCAATCAGTGAAAACGTAGTGAAAGAAGTCTCACTGAACGTTTTCCACCCGGTCTGTATTTTGCCCCCTCCGGTACGCAAGTCGCACTGCCTCACGTCCGCCATTAGAGAGCGAGCGAAACAATACGTGAAAGCATAGGCAACAGCACCCTGCCTCGGCAGAGGGGGAGAAAATCTCAAGCGGGGGTAAAAATTGACTGCTAATTCGTCATTAAATGAGTCTTGTCGACAAAGGAGGAGTCACATGATATTTCCTGAACACCAAACATGCACTGTGAATAGTTGCTCAAACTTTGACCAATAACCCATAAAATCACAATAATATGTCTCCGAAATTCTTACCGGGGTCGAGCTTGAAACGATATAGCGCCACTTTTGTGCCTTGACATAAATCCTAGAACGCATGCGCGGAAACGTACAGACGTTCCTGGCGCGTGGGAGGACACACTGCCAACGAGATCCTTCTCGTTTTTTTTCGTGGCGCAAGCGCAGAACGCTTAATCAAGTACGCTGTGGTCAACAATTAAATAACATAAGTTACTTAAATCTGATAATTTCAGTTGTTCGTGGCATATTCAAAATCACGAATAGCATTGAGAAATGTGATCAATTAAATGTACTGAACAAGCTAGCTATGATATCAATGTTACACTACAGCATGCTTTGCATGTTGATGGCTCTGATGGCTTGCAGATAGGCAACTGGACACAATTGTAGCCCGTTTTGGTCGATTTGGCCATGTAGGCTAGCCTATGCCTTGACTGTAAAGACCCCATGTGATATGCTGTAGCAATCTGTCACTTCAAGTCCAGTAAGGTGTTACATAAGTGTTGGGTGATGCAGTAAAACTTTTGAGGTCACACCCATTTCCATATGCTTTGGATCAATCATGCAATGTGAACATTATCACTCGTTGCTTATACTTGACCACATAATGGAACAAGTCTGTTTAACAGCAACATTCCGATAATATATAACGGTGTTATGCAACCAAAATGGATGTCAATATCCCCAGATGCATTCGTAATTAATACATTAGGCTACTATACTAAAAAATGAATTTTGTGAGATTATCAAGGGTCTAAATTTACGTTGAATACAGGCTACAGTAGCCTACACAGAGCGGGAATTAGGTGTAGGCGGCGCATGGTCTTCATGGTCATCAGGTCTTCAAAACATGGCGAGTCAGGTGCAGTTGTGTGTTGGTTTAATCAGATAGGGTCTGTAGTTACTCTATTTCATCGTGTAAATTCGTCAAATACCTTTTCACTAAAAGAAACTTACCGAATAAGACCCCGTTAATTTCTCTTTACCTGCGAAGTCTAGCCTGATCTCAAAGGACTTTGCCTTGGTCCATGAAGGGAGAGCTTATACTAGTCTGATCTCGGAGCAGTTTGTCTCTTAAAATATACACACTTCAGTATTTGCCATCAAGCGAACACAGCCGACTCTAGATCAGCCTTCAGGGGCGCTGTCCTCGCACATACAGTGGTTCGACCAGCCCTACCCAGTGGTGACTCCGTGGCATTGCAAAAGGGGTGGTGGTTCAAGCATCATAAGAAAGGTGGGACAGCAAAAACTGAGCTATCATGCAGTCGAGCATATTCTCTTTTGGAAAATGCACCAATTCGTCAATGGAAGGGTTCGACCAAAGGACAGCTGCGCTTACTGGTGGCTGTATTGTTTGTGGGGAGCTTACCGCAGTCTCATAAGTAAGGAACACACATCTTTTTAAGTCATTCTGTGCATCTTCCGATTTACAAGTTGGGCTCTGAAACTCATCGGACTTCCCTAGTCGTGGTCTAACAACAGTCTGGGGGGATTCATGCGCCCCTGTGGATATTTGGAGGTACTGCAGGGGCCCCATGTTTTTTTTTTCTCTTCTAAGGATGCAATGCCTTAAAGTTTTATTCATGACCTCAGATACATATGTGTACTTCATGAAATAGTGTATGTTCCCAAATTTGCAATATATAGCTTATCAATTTCCAGATGCAGACACTCAGTGGTTGAATCTTAAAGGTGGTGAATGGAATTCTCAAACAGTAAGATTTTGAAAATGGTCCCACCCACATTACTGCCCCTTTCCCTAATGGTTGAGTACGACCATTTGTCATGCAACTGTCCAATGGGGAATGCTGGTCTGACAAATGATTGGTTATATTTTTTCAAGTTTTTCATTGAAAAAAACAAACAAAAAAACAAACTGGTTAAAATCTGTCCAGGGGTTGTCCTGCTTTGGGAGCAGCGTTTTTTTTTTGTCTGGGGGTGACCAAGACTGACTTAATTTCATTTTTGGTTGTCTTAGTCCTTTAAGGTACACTGAAATTCAGTTAAAGTGACTCTGATAAGACACAGAAGGATCAGGGGGTATTCCAAGAAGGTATATTTGTGGCAAATCTGGATAAGTTAAGCCGAAGGTAGTGGTAAACCTTATTGTAGAAGTGTCTGGAGTCCTTGTTCATTGAATACTATAAACCAGCTGGCTATTCTGTCGGTAGGTTTACCACTTTCTCTGGCTTAACTTAGCCAGGTTTATCCCTTTGCCGCCTTCTTGGAATACTCCTCTAATGAAGTAAATGGCTGTGTGTGTTCTCATGAGTGTGGTAGGTGACAATAGGAGACAAGCAGCCCCTGCACTTAATCCATGCTAACGATGTACACTCACATTCTCATCCTAACAATGCTGTTCCATACTCAGACTACATGTATACAGCACAGAACTACAAGAGCAGGTTTGGTAGTCAAGCAACTCACACCAGTTTAACAAGTGGTGCTTTCACACCCATAAGAAATGAGCCCTTAGTGTACAAGGCAATGCCTTTACTTCACCCAAACCCACTGAATGTATGCGTGTGTGTGTTTTTTTTCCTTTACACAAGTTAGTTCGTCTTGTTCGCCTGAAGTAATGGTAACCCCAATAAAGGACTATTCAGAGACTGTGTGATGTCAGCAGTATGCATGCACGCGGCCACAGAGAGACTTTTTCCTCTCTCTTAATGCACAGCGGGTAGATATGCAAGTATTGCCTGAGTGGCCTACAACAGACTAAATATAGAATGAATATCTCATTTCCCAGACTGCATCCTCTAGGAGAGTGTAAAAGTTGGTCTATTTGTTTGCCTATCCACATGAAAGTATCTCTGAATGGGAATCCTGTAATGTAACTTGAATGAAGACATGAGTTACAAAACTGTGTACACACGAAGCATGGAATTCAAAGGGATCTGATCTGCAAAAAAATCTTAAAATGCCTACTATTACTTTTAAAAATCTGTTTCAGATAAGTCTAAGAGGATACTGGAAGATAAAACGCACGAAGAGAGATTTAGTTTAACAATTTTTTTTAAAGTTAGTGACATTTTTAATGTCATGAAATATACACAAGGCCATTTTTCAAACTCAATATAATAATAATAATAATGGCTCATTTGAATAAGGAATAGTCAAAAAATGTACAGATCTGAAATATACATTGGTTTAACAGTCATGAATGAATAAAAAAATCAGAGGTTATTCATAGTTATGGAAACATATTTACAGTTTATTTTTCTCATATATATATTTTTCCAGAGACAATGTGAGCCCCTGATTTAGGGTGTGTCCAACTGCACAGGAGAGAGAAGTAGGGGAAACACAGATGCAACACACACACACACACACACACACACACACACACGCAAACAAATAATTATCCTCAATAGTGGGTCACACAAACAACCTTAGAGGTTGAGCGTGCACATTTGGGGACAAACCATGGCAGGAAAAGGCTTGAACTAAAGGAAGTAATGAAAATAAAAACAAAGTTTCATTTTGTACACAATGTTACCCTCTCTCTCTTTAAAAGTTATGATACTCGTTTCTGTACCATGGCTTCAATGACATCGGTTTTGGAACTGCTGGGTCTGTCTCGGCTAGGACATGCAAATAACGTTGCAGTCGCTCACACCATTTATCTACACGAAGATGAACGAAAAAAAAGGCAGCAATTGGCCTCATAACGGTCAAAATTTACTTTAGCAGCTATATTTTAAAAATCTAAGTTCAGTGTGTACACACCATAAGATTTACTGAACAGACCAACAAAGAAACAAAAAAACAAAGAAACCAAAAAGCTAACAGATTTAAAAACAAAACAAACAAACAAAAAAAAAACACTAAGGTCTCTCCATTAACCATAGTTGCAAAAAGCGTACGAAACAGACCCTGCAGTAGTTGTCCAAGCATAACTTTCCTGGAGATTTTCCAGTAGCAGAGAAGGACAGAAAGGAGCGGAAAACGGTCTGCCATAAAGTTGCGGCCTCTACTGCTGCAGAGATGGCAGGTGATTGCTCCTCACTTGCCCCCCAAAAAAGAAACGTGCAGTGCCGCTTCCCAAGGCAGACACGTCGTAGCCCTTGAGGAGATGCACATTTGACTACACACACACACTCACACTCACACACACACACACACCCTACAGTGTCTGCGCAAGGCGTGGAGTCTCAGTACAAGAGCAGTCACGAGGAGTACACCTACAGCTTGGTGCAAGTACCTGGGAAGGAAGGCTTCAAAGGAAGAAAAGAGGTCCTTAAAAAAAAAAAAAAATGAATACACACATGAACACACATCACACAAAACTTGACAGAAGCTCTGATGGTTTGATTGAAATCTAAGTCAAACCACATCAAGTCCAGAGCACTGGTCCCTCAGTAACCCAGAGTGAGGGCAAGAGAGGTGCCTTCCACTGTGATTGCTGCCTCCACTGATGTACGTGTGTCTCCAACACAAACGTGTAGAAACACAATTTTCAACATGCACACTTGTGAGTATATCAGCTCTGAAGAAGAGACATCCACTCACTCTGATTCGCTCTCTTCACACACACACACACACACACACACACACACACACACACTCAGCAGATCACAGAATAAAATGGGAAGAGATGAAAAAATGCTGGAGGCTAACTTAAATCTGCGGATAAATTATTCTATTTAGGACAAAAAAATATACAAACAAGATTTACAAATGACCTTTAGGTAAAAAAAAGGCTTAAAACAGGCTTTTGCTCCCTCTTGCCGTCTCTGAAACACACATGAACACACCTCTCTGTAGTAAGGGGTGTTTTGGCTGTTCAGGCAGGGGTACAGAGGAGTGTCTGTGTCTTTAAATGTGTGTGTTGTACATGGGACGGTGCTCTCATACACAATACACTCTGCCGCTCGCCAAAAGCAAAGTAAATAAAAAGAAGAAAAAAAAACAACAACAAAAAACAAAAACCCTCAAGAGGCAAAAAAAGAAAGACACAACATGCTCTTCAAGGGAAGTCTGGGCTACACCATTTGGACCACTGAGTTTCTGGTCTCTAAATCGGCACGGAAACCAAGTGAAACTTCCTAGGTGAGCTGACACCACTGCATTCCTTTTTTTAGTTTCATTCCGCGCACATGAGTTCCTGTCTGCAGTGGTCTGCTTGTGTGTGTATGCACATGCACAAGTCTTTGTCTGCATATGTACACATCTTTGTGTACATCTGTGATGTTGTGAATGCTTGTGTGTTTGCGTGTGTGTGTGTGTGTGTGTGTGTGTTTGCTTGTTTAATGGAACATTTCATTCAAGTCCTCTGGACTGCTGATCTGGAGGATGATCACTGATTACATCACTGCAGCTGGACTCTGTACGCACAGATGAGGAGTTTGACCTGTGGAGAAACAAAGGCATTTTCTATTAGAATTTATATACACTTGGTCATTTAGGTCACTGGCATCTAGACCAAGTGTGATTTCAATCATAACTCACTTTTAATTATCCATGTAAAAAAAATGTACAGCTCCAGTTTTTTTTGAAAATAGCAACTGAAAGAGGTTTTGAATAGAGATCATATTTACTTTAAATGTGACACGGACATCAATTCTAAATGTCTTGCATAATATGTAAAGCCAATTTTATTAGGACAACACATCTGTTAATATCGTGAGGTGGTCTTCATACTAACATCACTTAACATATAAATACAGTGACCATCTCAGAAAAGCAACAACATCCAGGAATAGAGGGAACATGAGTATCAAGTTACCGCTGCTATAGGTATCCATGACTACAAATGCAAAACAGCTCTCTATAATTGATTGAGACATCTTAAAGGCTGCCTCTGCGTATGTACCCAATGACCTTCCCAAGCCGAACAGACATTTCTGCGTCCAATTCAGGCTTGTACTATTTACGAGTAAACCAGCCCTGGGAAAGACCTGGCCCAGCTGTGGCCCAGTTCTGTCTCTCCCTGACCTCAACACACATACACACGCCTCAGCTATCGATTGAGACGTCTTTACCCCATCTCGGGCCTCAATGACAGTATGACATTCCTGTGTCTGCATTATCTTGTACTATTCCTCAATAAGTTTTGCGTGTAAGAATGCCTGTGGAAATCCATTACGCAAACGCCTGGGCTGTATTCATCTGTTCAACGCTCTCCGATTAGCGCTATGCATGTTAGCACAGTCAGCCCCCACCCTCGACTGCTTACCTTGGCGGTTGGCGCTTCGGCCAGCCTGATAAACAGCTTGTTGGAGCCCAGGACAGGACTGAAGGAGTAGATGAAGTGACTGTCCTGTAGGGGGCAGCAGACACAATACACATTAACCCGCCATGAACGGACCTCTTCACACATCCTTACCCTGTTCATCACATTTCACTGCTCTTTATTATGTCAAAGCAGAGCGATGGGACAATGACCTGAAATAAGCCTGAAAGCTCAACCTTGTTAGTGTGGTTTTCAAACCTCTGAAGGTGAACAGGCCATACCACTTTTGCCACGCCTGAAATGGTCACTGCAACCAAGAGCCTTTGAACGAAATTTGTAGTTTGTTCAGATGACTGTCTGACAAGATCAGATTTTTTAACCTATCCGGAGACCTGTCGGCTTCGCACCTCACCACATTTGGTTGAGAGCCCTCCACATGCGGCCTCTGTCTCCTCATACGAAATTACAGACTTCTGGTCATTTTGTTGACGTATCCACGGACTCCAGACATGGCAATATGAAGGCGGCTTAATTAAGTAGCATACGTAGGTATACCCGGCCCAAAGCTTTATCATCACCTCAGAGCCTATGATAGCCTGTGATCTATGATAACCTCTAGCTTATCAGAGTGACCCTCATTTGTGGCCCTCATTTACCAATGGGGCACAGAGACCTGATCAGATCGGAGCACAGGAATTCTCTCCCGTATTGTGCCAATTCCAACGAAAAAAAAAAAAAGTGGCTGAGGGTTTATCGATAAATGTGGTGGCTGTACTCGTCACAAGGCGTAAGGGAGTTCCATTTCATTTCTAATGACCGCTTGGCAGTCCTCCAAAATTGATAGAACTGTGGTCACATACGTCACCATCATTCAAATGAGCCACTAAAGCAAAGATTATGGAATATTGACCAAGATAGAGCAAAATAATACGTTACAATGGGCAGGTCACAATATAAACTTTTACCCGATCTTTTGCATTAGCGAATGAGGGCTCGACTTTGGTCTGCATAAAGGGGGATTTTGCCCCCCTCCCTCTTGCAAAAATACAACACGGAATTTAGCGGACGTTGGTTCCTCTCGCTTCACTTTTACCCTCTCTGACTAAAGATTGGGGCTACATAACTAACCTATGGGTTTATGCAACAGAACATCCAAGTGTTTTCAGGACCTCAGTGAAATACATTCAATTGGTCAAGGTGCAAGGAGCAGTTTAAGTACGTCAATATCTGTCGACGTGTCACAGGTTAAAAATTCAATCATTTCCTGATGAAAAACAAAACCCAAAATACACAAACAAAGATCAACACTCATCAGTGGAGTTTGGCAAAACAGGATACGGCTTCAGAGGAGGCGGAGACATACCAGGAAGATGGGTAACTGGAACTTATCGTTGAGGACGACAGCGTGGACACTGCAGGGACCACAGAGCCTGGCCGTGATCTCAGTCAGGAAGTTGGCGTGGAAGATGAAGAGGAGGATGCCCGATCCTATCACCAGCCAGGAAACATGGAACAGGAGAGGCGTTAATGGTGTGTGTGTGTGTGTGTGTGTGTGTGAGAGAGTGAAAGAATTTAGATCACACTGTCAGGCTAAACACATAGAATGGAAGGTGAAAATTAGGAGATGCACAGGCGTTAATTTGATGCCTCTGATTTATCAAATACAAAAAAAAAAATAGTTGTTCAACACGCAGTAAAACTATCAACTGTGTTACTATGCTTGTGTGTCATACGGAAACCTCCTTGGTGAGATTAGCATCTAACAGCGCAGGTGTGTGTGTGTGTGTGCGCGCGCATGTGCACGTACCTTCTCCAGGGTTGTGTGCAGGGGGTTTGTAGTTGAAGTCCAGAGAGAAGTCTGGTCCTTCACAGAGTCTGTGGCAGGCCAAGGGAAACACTGGCTCCAGAAGGGCTAATCGTGTCTCAAAGTACGCCCGGATTGTCTCCTCTGCTACTGTTGACAACCTGTGTGGGTGTGTGTGTGTGTGTGTGTGTGTGTGTGTGTGTGTGTGTGTGTGTGTGTGCGCAGGTGTGTATTTGATGCAGAGAAAATAAACAACGAGAGACCACATTTACAAACTAAATGATACAAAGCCCCCAGTTAATTGTCTTATTACATACTACACCGAAACTCCAAGATCTATTCAGAAATGTGTGTACACAGTGCAACTACACTACAGCACAATTAATAGTCAGAGTATGATTCAAAGTTATAGGACATATTATAAAATGAATATTACTATTATTAGATTAAAGCACTGCGTTGCTGAAGCTCCATCACTCCCTAAGGGAATAATAAATGACGTTTTCCATCCAAGACACCCTGGGACTGTGGGAATTCTCTTTTCCCGCTAAATAACTGAGGCTCCAGACTCACGTGGTGATGTGGTCTTTGATGAGGTCGTACACCACCAGGTTGTTGCTGATCTTGGCGAAGTGCATAGCTGTGTTCTTGTGCTTGGACAGGATGTTGCTGTCCGCACCGTATTCCAGCAGGAGGCGCACTACATCTGTGTTGCCACGCTTGCACGCCTGAGGAGGAGACGGCTTTTAATAGACTGTTTCAAAGGTTAAAAAAAAAATACCCCCAAAACGATACCTGACTCTTCTATTTTGTTCCCAAACTACCTCTGCTACATTAACGTCACATCAAACTGCATTATGGAATTTAAAAAAAACGGAAACCCTGAGGGTACAACTATGATGGTAATAGTCAAACTCTTGAAACGCTCTCTGGGTTGTAAATTTCATGTGGCAGCGGTGTGCATAAAAATGAAGTCATCAAGAGAGCACAGTCAGCCATGGGAACAACAGATCTAAGCCATGCAGCACCTCTTCTCCCAAGGTAGAGACAGAAGTGGCATTTTTTTCCAGTCTGTATGAGATTTTTTTAAGTACAAACATTAACACTCTTATAAAAGAGTCTTATGTGACTGTAGACAACATATGTGATGTGATGGAAGAGCTGAATTGAGAGAGACAGAGCAAGAAAGAAAGGAAAATATAGATTAAGAGACCAATAGAGAGCGAGAGAGAGAGAGAGAGAGAGAGAGAGAGAGAAAGAAATAGAGAGAGATAGATGGTGTTACAGACAGAGAGAGATAGATACTATTGGGAAATGAGGAAGGCAAGCCTTGTCTTATTTTTTCCAATACATTCTCTGTGGTCAGTGTAGGGTCTAATGCCCCTCTTCTTTACCTTCATTAGTGCCGTCTCTCCGCCTAGCGTCTGTGTGTTGACATAGCAACCAGCCTCCAGGAGAATGGCCACGGTGGTAAGAAAGTTCTGCACATGGAGAGGAACAGACGACAAGAGTGGTGAGAGAATGTTCTGGAATGCTCTGGAATTGTTAAGGAGAAAAGCCTGAGTGGAGTTTGTCAAGCTCTGTCCGTGCACAGACACAACTGGGTCATACAGTAACCAAGGGCAGATTTCCTTTGTAGTGACAGGGACTCTGTGGCAAAGACTAGAGTAATTTCTACTCAGCAGTGAAGTAATATGAAAGGGATAACGGCCCATGAGGTGTGCTTTTTTACGGAATTAATGAACGATGCATAAGTTCGACAGATAACTTCACGACAGCACCAGCTGGAGTGGAGTTCTGCTGCCAAGTTCATTAACACCTCGAAAGGTCATTATCCCTCTTATCACCCGGTTGCAACTTCTGCGTAGGCTATAAGGAAGTCTACAAAAGCATGCAGCTCATTTATAAAGAAACCTGTTCAGTCGTATTACTTTCTTTTTAACGGTGGTTATCCCTAGTAAACAGTTGATTCCATTGTTGCTGGCAAGTTCAACTGGCGTTTACAATTGTTGTTATGGTTACTAGTCAAAAGAGCATTGATATAGAACAGTGATTAGACTCTTTCCACCAGATCTACTTCATAGGTGTGCTGATATAAAGAATCATACAACTGCTTGGTCAACTTTCCTATCCACACACCCTGCTAGCCAATCAGAATTCAGTATTCCATTTCACCGGGCGATAGGTTTCGGTAATTAAGTGGGGAGTGGCAGAGGCTGGCAATGAAATGCGGAGCTCTTTTGTCAGGCTACAGACCATTTCTATTCATTGCCTATTAACCACAGCCTGACTCCACCTGCCAATCACTCCCAGCCTCAAAGCCACTCTTCTAACCAGTCTATCCGCCTGTCTGTTGAATGAAATGTTCATGAATGAAAATTCATGAAATTAATAACTTTTTCTCTCTGTCTCTCTCTGTCTCTCTCTGTCTCTCTCTGTCTCTCTCTGTCTCTCTCTGTCTCTCTCTGTCTCTCTCT
>JASCQY010000071.1:3272104-3283321 GCA_030264315.1 Sardinella tawilis
AAAAGCTGTGTGTCTATTGCTGACTTTGTATTTTACATACACAAGAAAGCACACACACACACATAAACACACACACACACACACACACACACACACACAAGACATACACAAGGATGTATAAACATACACATACACACTCAAAACACACATACACAACATATTAATTTAAGCCGTCTTTCAGCAGCATTCACTCCAAACTATTGTAAGTAAACAAATATTGGCTTACACACATCCTCGGGTGAACCACTTGGTTTCCTGTGTCCTTACTTTGAACTTACGGGTCTTCATGAAATACCAGTCTGGATTCATCCTGATATCTGTGAAACAAGGGTGGGTGCCGAAACTCCAATCTATTTCAAGGGAACAGCCTTAGTCATTCTTAGGCTTAAATGATGACTAACAAAAGGGATCCTATCAAAATCCGCACAATTACTGTAAAGTGGGCAAGAGTAGACATGCAAAAAAAGAGAAGAAAGGAACATTTTAAAAACAGCTTTCACTCACTCACTCACTCACTCACTCACTCACTCACTCACTCACTCACTCACACCAAAAAAGTCACTGAAGGTGACTTTATTTTTTGTAATTTTCAAAAGCACTGTGTCAAGGAGAGATCATGAAAAATAATGTGAATGGCAGGTAGTGGAAGAAGTACATAGAAATCTCAAGGAGAGGAAGGAGAGGCCAGGCTATTGAAACCCTAGGGCTACACTGGATGCTTTACTGTATGTTACGTTAAGTCAAGCCGCATAAAAAAAAATACATTGAAAAGAATGTGCTATTTTTTTAGAATGTTCACTGAGCTGCCGTGTCTGGTGTAGCCAGTTCCATTGATTATAGTGGAAGCTATTTGTTACGGCAGATACGTCTTTGACTTACTGTAACACATCCAGTGTAGCCTCCCTGTTAGAGAGAGAAAGAGAGGAGAGAGAGTAGACCTGGGCTGGTCCCAGAGGCAGGACCCTTGGTTACAGCTCCTGGTGATGACTGGTCCTTAGAGATCAGGTGGTCCCTTGGAGGAGGGGGAGAGGGGGGGGGTTCTCCAGCCCTACCGCTGTTCTCGCTGCACGACGATGGCCTGCCTCTCACCACACCAACCAACACTTGTGGCTTCATCTCCATGGTTACCCGCAGGGAATGCAGATTCCTCCAGGTGGGCCCACTGGGTGACAGAGGGGAGGAGGGGTGTAAACAAACAAACATATGTGTGCATGCAGGCACACACACACACACACACACACACACACAACACACACACACACGCACACATATGCCGTCACACTACTCTCTCTCTCACTTATTCACACACAGACTCTCTCTCTCTCTCTCTCTCTCTCTCACACACACACACTGCTCTCTGCACTCACATCTCTCTCCATCTGTCTTTCACACACACACTACAGGCCTATTAGCCTACATAGCTCATGCTTTTCTTGGGATTACTGTAACTGCACAAGGACTACGGACACACTGAGCCATCAGTGATATAACAGACTCTCTCATGGACAGGACAGTAAAGCCTACCACAAACATTAAAAGGAACATTGAGGGGATTTCTCCAACTCCAGATGGCACTTGTTTGATTTAGATTACAGGTGCATGGGCTTCCATGTCTGTGTCTGTTTTATTAACCAATCTCGACTTTAGAGAGATGATTAATTTCCATGTTGTCACTATTGTACATCTAATCAATGATAATTTCTGATGTATAAGTCATATTGTGTAGCCCATAAACTGTAGGCTAATTAAAAAGAAAAAAAACACACACACACACACATTGATCACACTATTGTAGCTCAATAGGCTACATCAGAAATGAAAATTAATGAAGAAAATAAATGAACTCCCCTTAACCTCATATCTGGTAAAAAATGTAAAATAAATCTGTAAGCATTAGGAACAGTTAGGTGGGGGAAAACATACCACTGGTAATAACTAAATCACCACTACCCAAAGACACTATGGGAACATTAAGACAGAAGTATGTGACAAATCTGCTTAAGAAACTGGTTTAGAAATTCGTGGATATAGGTACCTGTCTCTCTCATGAGGTACATGACATTTTGAAAACAGGCCCCTTTGACAACATTTTTCAGTCCACTGTAACTTGGCTATAATGACTCCAGTCCGCACATTATCCTTTTAGAAAACTTGCTAAGAGATAAAAAAAAAGCATCTGCGGTCTGAAGAGAGACTGGTAGTGGTAGGCTTGGTTGTAGACCAGTGAGACAGGGTAAGGTACTGTCAGCAGCCTGTCATTTTTTACAGGGAAGAAAATATGAGACTACAAGGTGAAAGAGTGCCACCTTCTGGATACTGTCTTGATATGCGACATTTGGAATGGCCATGAAATGCTGTATGCCTGAAAGGTGATAGTCTAGAATACAGTAATGTTGCATAAGAACCCTCCAGCTAAACCAATAAATGAATGGGTGGATGAATGAATGAATGAATGAATGAATAAATGAATGAATGAATGAATTAATTGACTTGGGGTCAAAGGTCGTTGGGGTCAAGAGCGGTTAATATAGCCTACATTACGGGGTCAAGCACTACAGAGAAGACATCCTAGGCCAAGCACTAAGGAACCATTATTATTAGAATGTTATGTAGAACTTATTTCATTGTAACTGGAGAGGAAAGTTACGCATAGATGTGTTCTTCTTCTGGGTTTTTGTCTATATGTACCCCTACAAACTTAACTTGATACTTGACAGCATATTGGATGTCACTGTATAATCACACAGTCTCTATTCAAAAACCCTTCCAGCGCCAGGGTAAGTTTCCGCATATCATGCAAAAACTTAGGTTGTACCAGTATAAAATGCAAAGGTCCACTCTGGCCGGACAGACAAATGGACCTGTCTGAGCGCGTGATGTCATCTGCCGGAGGATGTGGAGTGGCGGCTGCTGCAGGTTGTTATGTTCCAGGGGAAGGCGTTTGACAGCTTGCCAGTGGGCTAGAAAAAAATCGGAAGAGAATAGACCCTGGCTCCCTCGTTACTAAGAAAGAGGCGTTATCTGCCTCCATAGAAAGCAAGGGAGTGTTTATCATTCGCTAGTATTTTGGCGTCCTGTAGCCTATATAGCTTACACAAAGAGGAGATGGTTTTTATTTTAATGAACGGCTGATTTTCATTAGAGGTAAGCCACGGCTTTTATTTTTATTAGCGACGCACCGCTGGTTGTGGCTTCGTCTTCAATGTGGCCATGAATCCGGCTGAACAGACGGTGACATGGCTTATCACTCTCGGCGTGCTGGAATCGCCGAAAAAGACCATTTCGGATCCCGAAGGTTTTTTACAGACATCGTTAAAAGATGGTGTGGTTTTATGCAGACTACTGGAGCGACTGCGTCCAGGCTCTACAGAGAAAGTAAGGACATAATTTCGGCTCATCGTGCCGCATTGGCCCCGCTCATTCTGTAGCCTATGTATGTGTGTTTATCATACAGCCGCTTACTATGTCCGCGGCATTATGCTCGAATATCCTGCCTCTCCCAGTCCACTGGCTCATGAAACATATCTTTTTGTAGGTCACGGCCACATTGGTTATTATCCGATATAAACAACAGAAGACAACAGCGTACACTGCCAACACATTACTCCCGCATTATGGCTAGTCCAATGTACGCCAACACTGGGGTGTTTTAGCGCGAGCCTTTTTCAGAGCCGCGCGTAAATATTGGTCAGTTGCGGTAAGCAAGAGATAATTGTCGTAGCCGACTGACACACATAGACTTACAAGGGGGAGTCTTAATTCTTTTCATGAAGTACAGAGGATTTAAGTGTGTTGCAATGTCCACGATTATATTTCATATAGACCATTATTTGTGAGCTTATCCATTTGGTCATAGCCTAACATATTCTACCAGGGGCAACTCCCTTGCAAATCGCATTACACGGGTTTTTGGATTGCTTTGCATGAACGTAACCTACATCTGATACAGATTAATGGTGATGCTACAGATTCAGTTCATTTCACATAGGCTACGAACGTGGGCCGCCATTGACTGCAAAAAGACAGCACAAAGGACCCTTTCCACATTTAAAGAAACAGGGCAGAGTTTTGGGGTCGGTTTCTTCGATAACATTAGGATATACTACATTGCTCCAGGGATTGTACAAATAGTCTCGCATAGTCAAAGTCAGATGTAATATGATATTATCATTGGCCAAAGGCTACTCGAAATTATGAACAGGTTGGCTACCGATGTTGTTTTAGCCAAGGACAAATGAGAGTTGCCTTTAGGTAACGTGAGATGGACATCCAGTGCTTCAAACCACAGTCTATCCTAGACAGGCAAATACATGTGTCCTTCACATTACTTACAAATCACAGTTTTAGGCCTAGGCTACTCGAAGAAAAATGATAAACCGATAAAGGTGTTTGTATATTTTGAAAATCAAAACAGAAAATGATTCCATATGTCAAACCATATCATACATCAACACACATTAATTATTTTTATAAGTTAACCTGCAGACTATAGCCTACTTTAAGACAGACTACAGGATGAAATTCGAACTTCAACAGATTCAGAATTTCTGCTTGTTTTTAGTATTTTATAAATAATCTCTCCGCGAATGCACAGTTCAGATTCATCTAGCCCGCCTTTCTAGTATCCTCTCTGTAAAACTGTGCCATTCTGTGGTGTCCTTTTCGAAAACGTCATTTCCCTTTTCTGCCCCTCACTTCCCTACGACGGGATTTGTTCTTGGGACTGTTTGAGTGCAAGGGATGTGGAAAGGCGAAGGACGAGGCGTCCAAGTATACTCGGCTTGCGCCCTCACATTTACTGAATGGTTATTGAGGTTGGGGATAAACCACATCTGCTTCTAACTTGCAATTCCACTGAAATTGTGCTGTTCTGCATGAAATCTAGATTTACCAGGAACCTAAGAACGACAACGAGTGCCTGAACAACATCAAGGAGTTTCTCAAAGGCTGTACCACGTATCGTGTCGAGGTAAGTTATTATGCGTGCGTGTGTGTGTGTGTGTGTGTGTGTGTGTGTGTGTATGTGTTTACATTTAAGGGACTAATGTTTTGACGCAAATATCATCTGTGGGATATTAAGCCCCTTGTTTTTTCAGTGGTGGACCAGCGTGGACTGTAATGACAATGCTAGATAGCAAACAAACAATCAACAAAGGGGACAGGGGATGGAAGACTGGCCGTGGGAGGCTGAATTGGTCCGAGCAGTGTCGGTAGCAATCTGAAAGAAATCCCTGTCTTGCCGAGTTTTAACAATATCGGCGGCCTATCGTTACATTTGCCACAACTGCTGCAACAATTCAGAACATATTGTAACATTATGTAGCATTTAGGTTGCGGTAACGTTTTATTATTACGATTCTTTTCTATATCTGTTGCCGAGGACAATACTTGAGGCTGAAAGCTTTCAGTGTGTTTGTGCGTGGCATTGTAGTGTCTTCTCCACACTGGCCTCTTCTTCCAGGGGTTGGGCACAGTAACTAGTCATTACTTTTGCCTCAAGCCAAGATTATCGCTCACTTACTCTGAATTTGCTTTGCTGAAAATGTCAGAGAAGGTGGTCGTCAAAGTGTTGGTTTGAGGATTGTTTGACTCTTGCATCCTGAGTCACCAAATTACACTCGCGGCAGCACAATTATTTTTTGTGTTTGTTGATACACTCACAGTGCCTCAGTGCATTCTTTGAACTAACCTTAAAATGCTTTCCACTAAATAGAATTAAGCAGTTATTACATATTCTGAATATTGAACATGTTATACATCAGGATTTGATGCATGTGAAAAAAATTGTCGAAGTTTTTAATTTTTTTTTAAGAATATCTGTTTGTTTAGCTGTGTTTGTTGTTGAATGAAAACTCGTCCAGTGATTTTTATTCAGTAATGAGTCATTGTAGCGAAAGAGGACTGGAAGTGTCCAATTAGCATGTGTACCCCAAGGCTGGTTAAACAGCAACAACATCAACAACAACAACAAGCAACAGAAGCAGCATAATCTACAGTCATATAATTGATTGATATTCAGGATTATCCTGTGGGCGTAAGAAAATAGGCTCTATGTTGAAGGTGAGGCACAAAGACACAGGCAGTTGTGCCTGTATTATGCGCATCTATTATGTGGCAGATGGACTTGGTGGTTTAATGTTTGTCTGGGGTCCCTGCAGCCCAGAGGAGGGAGGCCCCCAAACCCATATGGATGTCCCCTCATATAGTGGCAGAGTCCCCTTACACAGTTCAGCTGGAGAGGTTTCCTGTGGTGATATTTTAGTAGTACTTTGCTACCACTAAAGTCTGATTTTCTTTTAGCTTTCTTATGATATTAAGTGTGACTCACTGTTGTCGGAGCTGTGTAGCCTACTGTCTTTGTGTGATTTGTATGTTGTAACGTTGCTTTTTTTTTTTATCTAGCCTAATTGTAACATTAAAAAAGACTTCTTTTTGTCATGGAGGTGTATTCACATTCTTGTGGGGCATAAGAACAGAGGAAGAGTTGGATGTAGCGATTGTGGTGTCTACCATTCTCTCTCTCTCTCTCTCTCTCTCTCTCATATTTTGGTCCCAAAATATCAAATTAGGTGCTATCAACAGCAATTAAGAGGTGTCCCGCCAGGCCTTTTATGGTTTAATAGGGACAGGGTGATTCAGCGCTTCTGTGAATATCTAGCCAGAGCCCGAGAGCCCAGGGGAATTCAATCAGGTAATTTGGTGTTTAGATGTGATTGTGCTTGCTCGCCTCCATAGGCCAAATTGCTTCATTAGATTTCACCCTCGGCAGGAAGCGTAGACAACAGAGTCACAATACGCATATGCAGAATAATAGTCTATGTTGGGATAATGGGTCAGCGTCATTTTCCATCATATGAAGGGGTCTCCTTGAATTAAAGTAGAGTCATGTAATCCCTCGCTATACAAGGTGTGATGATGTCTGTGTTTAGATAGGTATAGGCCTATATTAGTCCCATTCCCACTGTCCTTACTTACTTTTAGCTCTGAACCCTCCAAGTCTTAACTGGCATGAACCAGCCAATCATTAGTCACTTCATATCAGCTACGTTTTTTAGGGTTCAGGGGTTAGGGATTGGGGGCGGTGCAGGGATTAAGCCATTGCTTCTGATCTATCTGGTTGACCTCTGCATGCTCAAGCCCATATCTGTCCTAGACTGTAGTTCTCTTCTCTGTCTTGCTGCTATAGCTGACTGGTGTTGCACTGCTAGCCTAGCACTGAGCAATTCGGCATATCCTGCCATTCAGGTCAGTGGTCATTGGCCAAGCTGTCCATGAGGTATGTGGTCTTAAAAACAGAAGCCCATGATGATTTCTAGTCAGACCCTGCACAGCATTCTTCAGGTTCTCAGATAAGCAGATATGGTAGATGACACACACACACACACACACACACACACACACACACACACACACACACACACACACACACACACACACACACACCACCTGCTTTTGCTTAACAGGGTCTGCTCAGGCTGTGGAATTTGGTGTCACACAATAAGGAAGTGTGGTCTGATGGGTTGTGATAAGTGTGGCTTGTTGGGCTGAGGGCTGTGGGATGACTTGGCTTAAGGCTTTACTCCTGTGTTGCATCCTCACATCCCCTGGTTGTGTTTGGGCTTTCAGACACGCGAGACTCCTCCACTCCTCCAGCTGATTCTGATTTAGATACAAGCCTGGAGTTCAGAAATATCACTCCTTCTTGGTCTGCGGACATCTCTCTCTCTCTCTCTCTCTCTCTGTTTTCTTCATCCTACATGTGTTCTTCACCTCTTGCTGTTTTCTCTTCTTCTTTAATTTCTCTTCTCTTCATTCAATCTCTCTGTATGTCTTTGTCTCTGTGTAACTCTCTCTCCATTTCTCTTCTTGCCTCCATCTGAGTCTCTTCCACTATATATCTCTCCTTCTCCCTCTCTCTCTCTCCCTCCTCCTCCTCCTCCTCCTCCTCCTCCTCTTTGTCCTTCTTTTCCTCAGCCTCTCTAGAGTTGGTGTGTGTGTGTGTGTATGTGTGTGTGTGTGTGCTGCTGTGTGTGTGTGTGTGCTGCTGTGTTGTGCTGTGTTGCATTGGGCAGGGTAGGGTTGGCAGCACCCAGGGCCCAGCTGGGGGATGCCCAGACAAGCTTCCCTTTGTGCACTGTGTGGATCAGTGGCCTTGAGGGCCAGCCTTTGCCGTTTTAGCCTGACGGCCATGATGCCTCCAGTGTGACTGCAGTGTGATCAGGGAGGTCTGATGCACTCATGACCCAAGAGTGTTTGGGTGAAGACGGGCTCAACAATTTAAGCGAAAATTTTAATGATCAATTCATCAATTCACTGTTAATTCATATCATCTTTCCCATTGATGTTGTCTTTTCCACTTTTTGTGTGTCTCAATTGGGAAATATAACTCACAGTTTTGAAAGTTGAGCATATTGACAGTGCAAGGCAGTGAACTGTGAGGCCAAAAAAAGTAGAAACTAAATAATTGTTCATTAATCATACCTTAGGTACAATATTGAATTTTTATTTAAGGTCATAATTGCTCAGCCTTAGGCTGAATTGTCCTTTGAAATGCCAAATGACATGTCACAAAGTTTTTATGATGTAGCGTAAATAATCTGCTCATGATCTCCTAGCTGCATAGGTTACATGAAAAAAATGACAAAATATTTAGCCTTGAGTTTTGTTGCATTTGTAACACTGGAAATGCCCTCGGCATTCACATCTCTATGAGCCCTCATTTATGATTAATCTTTGTGCGCACATTTAATATTAGGTGTCATTTATCTGGAACTTGTTTTCAATGGCTCATCATAGACCTTGTGCTGCTGAAAGCGTAGCACTTGCCCGGACTCGCTCTCATTGACGCACAAGCCAATGGACAACTGAGTTTGGTCCCTGTTTGTTTTAATGATTCATCGCTGGATCTGACAGACATGGAGAAATTGATCAGCATGGAATCAGGGAAGAAAAACAGGCAGTGGCTTGTGGAGAGATAAGGGGCGAGTGTGTGGGCAGGAGTGTGCAATCAGTGAGTTTCGGGTGTGAAAGTCTGTCTCCTTCACTTTTTAGAGGTGGGAACCTTGTGGTTGAGTTGTGGAATCAATTTCGGTGATGTCTGTTTTAGTACGACTCTGTCATACTGGGCTGCTCTTGGAGTTTTGTTTAGTGTTAACTTGTGTAATTATGGACACAGGGTTTCACACACATTTGTTATCATAAACTTGCAGCAGTGCTATATATTTTCCTTTGCCTGATTCACATTGCCAAAGTGATGGCCAGGCTGACAGGCATACTGTATTTTGCACCATAATAATGAATAGCTTAGATGCAAAACCTTGTAGCTGTCTATTTGCGATGAATATACAGAAATATATTTATATACCTTTGATAAACCTACTTAAATAATTGGATTGTTTTGGCTTGATTTCTTTTTGCTTAAAAAAATAAATTCAAATTGCCCTGTGATAAATATTATGTGGACCTTGCCCTATTACATAACAACTTTTACATTTGCATATTTTTGAAGATGGATTTAGACGGTTTTGCATCAGAACTCCTCATATTTTTTTATTATTATTATTTTTTTTTTTTTACCAGGCATGAATATTTAAACTGGTCAGTTTGGCACAGTGCAGAACAGTAGTACAGATAAGACTAGTCTGCACTGCAGGGACCCATAATACATTGCTCTGCCAGTAGCACATGATGTGTCTCATATTTTCAATGGGTGCCGTAAAAAGGGTTGAACTTGCTATTGTTTTTATTAGCAGTGTAGTACACAGTGGAATAGTGTAGTGTAATATAGGATAGTATACTAAAGCATAATAATGTATAGCATTTATTTAGTATGCCCCACTGCAGTATGGTGTAGGACAGGCCAACCAAAGCTCTGCTTTTACCTTCTCTGCTCCAACTACAGTAGCCCATGGCCTCTTGCTCTTGTGCAGAAGCAAATAGGTCGGTCAGGCATTGGCATCATTGGCAATTGCATTTCGATTGTGTTGTATAATCTAACTGCCCTCGGTTACAGGGAAGCAGTAACAGTGGTGGTGTTTGTGCAATTTGCTATTTTACAGCACTCAAGGCTAGTCATTCACTTCTAATTAGCTTCAGGATGTTAGTTACTGGCAGTTTTGCCTCACAGGCGTTCTTTATTCAAAGTGTTTTTGTGCCTCGCTAAAGCACTCGAATTGCATGTTTGTAAAGGTGTGCATGCTGACTAATTAGAAACATTATAAGTGTGAACACTGGTACATGATGCTATCTTTATGACTTTACAGTGGAGATTTTTTAGAGGTTACTCCAATGTATAATTTTATTTGTACTTGAACGCTGGTAGTTGGTTTACACACACACACACACACACACACACACACACACATACACACACACATGCACATGCATGCTCAGTAGTTCTGGCCCTGATTGTTCTCAGTCGCTGTATCAAAGAGGGCAAAAGAATTGTGTGTGTGTATGTGTGTGGCGTTCCTGATGAAACGCCGTTTGTTATCTCCACTGACGTGACTGGGTCTGGTGCCTCAGCTGAAAATTAACCTGGCTGGCTGTTCTTACACAAGTGGGGCAGCATTGTCATACACACACTGCACACATTCTCTCTCTCTCTTTTGCACACACACACACACACACACACACACACACACATACACACATAATCTGATGTAGACTCACAAAAAGTCCCAAGCGTAGTCATAGTCACAGACACACAAAGCTAGACACACTTTGACACAGTCACAAATAGGGACCGATATAGCGACACACACACACACACACACACACACACACACACATACACACACACTCTCTCCTCCCACCCCTATTCTCCGGGGGCATATCTGTAATCAGAGCGGAAAGTAAAGGGAAACCCATATCTCACAGTCACGGCTCCTGCCTGGCACAGGGCCACAGCGCAGGGCAAAGCCACCTCATCGGCCCCATCCCCGACACGCTCGTAACTCTAGCTCCGCTCTATCCACGTCCACATCCACATCCATACACACAGAGCTTGGTCTCTGCACCACTTCCATGTCTGTGTCCATCCATACAGAGAAATGTGGGAATGGCATCTGCTGTAAGGCAGCGCATGTTGAAATTGCTTTACAAGTGCAGTGGGGATTTAACATGGAAAGTGAGGATTTGGCATAGACACACATACACACACACACACACACACACACACACACACACACACACACACACACACACACACACACACAC
>JASCQY010000071.1:3462941-3473194 GCA_030264315.1 Sardinella tawilis
GAATGAACTATTTAACCATCAAAGTGACTACGACGCTGATATATTAACCTAAAAATGTTGCATAGTTTCTCTTTAAAAACTTTAAAATAAAGAAGACATTGGTCAGGTGGCTCTCATGTGATGTGCCTGTGATTTCTGTTGTGTTTAGTTGTTGTTGACCATGACAGAAAAGCTACATCTATCCCATCCCAAAGATAAGATTAGATTATCTAGATTATATCGAATGTAGATTATGACTTCATATAACAGAGACTATGTACGGTATGCGCCATGCGTGCATGGATGGAACTAATCTGAGAATAAGACCAGGATTAGCACATCTTTCATAATTATTTCATGTGAATGGGGGTTTTCCCTTTTCAACCAGGCTAGCACCGCTTAGTGCTTCCAATTTCAATTTCATTTCCAGCAACTGAGTCAGGGAGAGAGCAATAAGCTTGCGTTCGTTCAGACCATCATATGAGATGGCCAATCAGCAAACAGAGAAGTTGAATTAAAACAGTGCATTCCAGTGTGTAACATACATCGCAGCCAAACAGAAGCGATTGGTTGAAGTCACGACCAAACAGTAGCGATTGGTTTTAAAGGATAAGTTCCATTATCTGCAAATCCAACATCTCCATCAATACTCCAAATGACATCAAAGTGAAATGGCTGAGTAAATGACGATATTTCGTCTCAGAAATAAGCTCCAAATTGTGAAAACGGAACTTATCCTTTTAGCAGAAAGTATCTGCCCACCGTGGGGTGAAAGAATGCCTGTGGCAGGGGGGTCAAAGTGAAACGATGTGAGAGCAGCTGAGGCATCAGGCTTCTCTTACCCGCCGTCCTTTGCTCCCACAGGGGGCAGTACTCGGGGGGCGCGGGTGCGGGCAGGGGGGACAGGGGGGGATGGAGCGGGTCCATCTGGCTGGCTGTCTCCATCTCCTGATCCTCCGTTTCCTCCACCTCCACTTCCTCCACCTCCTGTTGCTCCTTCCCCACTTCTTTTTTTGTTCCCAAGGATACGAGCCTGAGAGAAGCGTAAACAAAAACACAACTTAGAGGAGTCCACGCATCAATAAAACACAGAGCCGTAGGCTGCATTTGTCTGTCTGTCTAGTATAATATGTTCAGACTGGACACGCCTGGACATGTCCAGACATGCTTCAAGTCAGACCAACCTCACTTTATTATCAAACTGCTCACAATCAAGACTGAAACAACAGCGAGGTCAGAGCACTGGATTTGTCTGGATTTTGGAGTCACAGAATAATAAGTAATATATTCAGACTGAGGAAAACATTAAATTAATTTGGACATGCTTCAAGTCAGATGAACGCCACATTGTTCATGATTCCAAGACCAAGACAAGATCAAGATGAGAGCAGTGCCAATAGAATACATGTCCAAAGGCTAATCTCCACTATTCGCCACTAGATGGCAGGCTAACACAAGTTTATTTGGCAAAGACTGGCATCAGAGGAGGCCTCTTTAGCATAGCATCCCAAAGGCAGACACATTGAATGGTTAGCAGTGACATTAAGCATGACATGCCATTCCTCATGTTTGACATGTTTTTCATTAGCCTAGCATCTAGACCAATAGCATAACGGCAGAAATAATCATGCCTAGTTTTTGGTCTAGTCTCGCACGGCAAAGGCAACGAGCGACCGGCAACGGACCATTCAGAAAGCTCTATCTGTATAGCGAGTCATTGGGGCGGGCTTAGCATGATGACGAAAGGGCTGTTGGATGAAAGGGCTGTCTGATAGTTCTGATTGGTCAGTAGCTCTGGCCTATTACATGCAGAGACAGTTTGAACGACAACTGTTGATCTAACCCACAGGCTTCAGCGCTGTGGACGGTCCGATACCAGACTATACAATTCATGTGTATAGTTTGGCTTGCCAGGCTAGTTTTTCATTACTTCATAAAGAGATTAACCTCAGAAGCAAATTCACTCACTCACAAACCTCAAAACTAGCCATCTAAACACTGCTCTACTTTTTATCCTTGTGTCTCATATAATACCAGTTCATACCAGTTTGGCCAGTTCACATTATCCAGGAATTGGGATGAATGTCCTCCCTCTGGTTCCTGGTCAGGGGCGGAGCCAGAGGGGAGGCCGCGGAATTTCTGAATTTCCTGAATTTCATTGGCTAATATTGATGATTGACAGTTTACTGTGCGTCGCTGTAAGAAAGCACTTTTTCTAAGCTGCAGGAAGAGCAAGAGGAACATTTGCATCCACCAAGCCATGGACTGAATGGAGATGGAGAGGTTCTACAGTGAAAATATCATCAGATGTAGGATGTAAGTTTAGGAGCAGCTCATTAGATCAGATAAATTATGTCAGTTCCCAATCGTGACTGTGCAACTTCATGAAGTTGCAGTTTCTGCGAGATACGGTGGCCATGGACATTTCTATGAACAAAGTAGCAAGATACAGCAACATTCAGAGTTAAGATGCACAAATTTCTAGCTGCGCCGGCAATGACGGAACATGGAACACGGTTCCTTACAGTCATAGGCTCTTACCTTAAGGGCAGCAGCATCCATCACAGGCAGGGCAATTCTCTTAGGTTGGGTGGGTGGAGGACACGGTTCTTTTTCCCGAGGTTGTTCATCCTCTGAGCTGGACTCCTCCTCTTTAAGTGTGGGTGCTTTTCCATCTGCAGGAGAAAAAGATCTTTAAGTTTCATAAAACCACAATCACACTCTGTGACCTACACCAGAGACAGGATTCCTTCAACATAGAAAGGAGAAGAGTCATCATAGAGGTGTTGGATCGTACAAGTAGCAAAACCACATGTCAAATGTCCAAGATTCACACCAAAACTAAAAAATATTCTTGCATTTGCCACATCTGAGAGGCAGGAGAAAGTAGATTGCATTCACTTAAATCCAGTTCCATCTTACATTATCCCACAGCAGGGCAAATCACAAACGTTTTGGCTTGACGCCTTCATCAGTGTGCAATAATCCCAACTACGTCCTGAATTTGACTGTGTACATCTGAGACGCACCATGTACTGTACACAGATGACAGCAGGGGTATTAAAGACTACCTGTACCCCTTCACTCCAACCACTGTTTTGGTATCAAATACTTCAGAGATGGACAGAGAGGCAAGAGGCCTCAAGAGGCCCGGGGGCCAAATGCGACCCTCTACTGTATTTCATGCGGCCCGCCATGAAGTCAAAAAATAGGATGCAATGTGACCCATTGTTACATTAATCTATTATGTATCCATCGCATGTCTTAGTTTCAGTACTGGTGCGACATGTTTGTCAATAATATCATTAAACCGTGTAGAATTAGACAGCCTGCAGTCGCCCTTTCACTTGAAACTGTTTAAAATTAGATTCTTAATTTTGCATTGGCCCTTTTCAGTATGCGGCCCGCAAACAAGAAAAGTTTGTCCACCCCTGTTATAGACAGTTATAGACAGTTATAGACTGTTATAGACAGTTATAGATGGTGCTATCTAATTTACTGTTTTACACTGTGCAATCTAGTTTAGAGTGTTAAAGACAGCACTAGCTAGTTTCGACTGTTATAAACTATGCCATGTAGTTAAGAGTGCTACACCGCACTCTTGGTCAGGCAGGTAGCCCACCTGTGACTAAAAAGGTTCCTGAATTTGGGTACCCCCTATGACGTGGACATGCACTGCAAGCCCCAGCAAACTGGGTTTCACCACATACAGTATCAATCATATCATTCAATTCACAGAAAAAACAGGCAGTGGCTACACTTCAACATGATACTGTCACTTCAGGAATGTGAATGCGCGTTGGCCTTAGTTAGCCATGCTGGTCCGACAGGCTTGACTTCTTTCTGATATTCCTGCTCACTTGCAGCCTGCCATCAGTACTACTTTAAGCACATTACTCACAGTTAATGGCTACAGCAAATGTTTGTGTCCCTGTGCTGTGGTTGTCACAGCAACCAACCTGCAGTGTCACAGAACCTCCAGTCAGGGGTGGGGCCTTCCTCTACTGTTGGCAGGGCAGCGCTATGACGACTGACTTTTGGGGGGCGTGTCCGAGTGCTCCTTCTCTTCAGCTCCGCCCTTGAGCGCTGAATACTGGAGTCCAACAAAGGTGTTGTCATCTGTGGAAGAACTTACATTTAACATCTTTATATATTTTACACACACACACACACACACACACACACACACACACACAGTGGATACAGTACAATACACTAACGCAACCAGAGTGATACAATTTATATGGTAGTACACACAGTTATATACACACACGCACACGCACACGCACACACACACACACACACACACACAGAGTAGTGGATACAGTAAAACACACAAACGCAACCACAGTCATACAATTTATACGGTAGTACACACAGTTATACAGACACACACAAACAAACACACACACACACACAGCCTTCTACACCCATTTGGATGATGTCATATCCCACACACATTCATAGGAAAAAAACACCCTCAGCACAGATGACACATGTCCCATCTCAACAATGCCTAGTGTATTATATAGAGTGGCTTATGCTCTGAGAGCGTTACCTCAGGGAAGGGTGGTAGCTCGGGGAGATCACTGTCAACTGTATCCTCTTCACCCTGTGCTTCCGCCTCCTCCTCTGCCTCCCTCTCAGAGTCTGCTTCAGCCTTGACCTCTGGCTCAGCTTCAGGTTCAGCTTCCTCTGGGGGATCCCGAGGCACCTCAGTCTCTGGTGACCGGGGGCTTTCAGGAGAATGGCTAAAAGATGGACAGATTCATAAAAAAATCATATTGTTATAAAATAAGGTGAAATCCCATCACTCCTATACTATAATGTTTATAAGTAATATCTACGCTACGCTATCATATAAACTGTAACACTTTATAATAACTCCTCCTTATTAAGTATTAATTAAGCATTATGCAGCATAATGGCTTATAATATTAAAATTGAAAATAATTAAAAATTAAAAATTGTTATAAATGATTAACAAATGTGCTAAATCAGGGGTCTCAAACACATTTTTACCACGGGTCATATGAGCATTATGCCTTGTCTACCTGCATGACCACAAACTACTCTAGTGTGGAGATAAAGCACGTTTCACTAGCACAGTCCTAATGTGTCTGCATTCTGACTTCTTCACCACTTAAATTTGTCTTCCTTTCCTGTCCATAGTTAAGCATGATGCACCTCATGGTTGTGCAAGCAGTGCTTCCAGCATTGCAAAGCAGTTGCGCAATTATTTTACATCTGCAATAAAAGTCATTTTGTGCACCGTTAACATTATTTTCAAGCAAGCTACATGAGTACAGTCCTTGTCAAGCTTTCTGAATCGGGCCGCATAAAATTATGTGTTTCATGCACATGTTTTAATTTTGCTGTTGTTTTTTTCTGATCATCATGTCACAAGTTCTTTGATGCAATCTAAAGGTGATCTACCAAAACTCTAGCAATTCCACCTATCACCACAAGAGGGCAGTATGCACTGTGCAATAGTTCACACACAGGGCACGTTATGATGTGAATGAGATAATTCAGCTGAACTGAGAGCTACTCAACCTCATGACCTGAAGAAAAACACAGATGACGGCAAAGAGATGATTGCTTAATGCAATAACTGCGAGCACAGCTTGATCCAAGGGCTCAGTTTTGACCATGACTTTTACATAATAGTTAAAAACTGTGAGAAGTTCTGGTGAGACATAAAGCCCCTTGTGGAAAGTGCTTTTCACTTAATGCCTTCCAATCTGAGCAACATGACACAGAAATGTTAAGTGGTAAGGGCTGTTCAGATTTTCTAAATACTAATAAAAGAAAAAGATGCTTTAATGTTTCCTGTTGAACTCCCTTCTAACATGAGCTACACTTATGATCTCTTTGAAAGAGAAGGTGCCAAATGATGCCCCACAATTCCTTGCAACAGAAGACAACCAATCAACCAACGGAAACAGATCAATAACCCCCGCCCACCCGCAAATGTAAGTAGATCAGATTCTCTTAACACCACAGTTGCCTTTTCCTAGTCCTTATGAATGTGTATTTATTTCCTTCCTTGACCCTGTGCCAAAGTTGGAATATTGACCGCTTTTACCCTCTCTGCCTGCGCTGCTTTCCAGCAACATCAAGTTAAGTCAAGTCAAGCCAAGTGGGTTTTATTGTCATTTCAAAGCTATACGCGGTAAATACAGTGAGACCAAACAACATTTCACCATGGATCAAGTGGTGCTACATTTAAAGGAGTTCTCCAGAGTGAATCAAACCGAAGCCCTGTTTGTCTGAGGCTGCCGTGTGCTGTCCATAGCTAACTGATTAGGGCATATCTTTTTCGCTACGATTTCGTTTTCATATGCCCTAATCAGTTAACGGTAGCGGCTAGTTCTCGAATTCGGTCTACGTTGTACCTACTGCTGTCGTTCTGATGCCTATCGACAGCACTCGGCAGCCTCAGACAACAGGGCTCAGGTTGGATTCCCTCCGGAGAATTCCTTTAAGGCGTTCGCATCTGCTTACCATGCATACAGTATGGACTGTGTAAAGTGTAGAGCAAGTATGCTTTACACCAGGCTTGAAAAGAGTTGTGCCAGTCTAGTACTGCAGTGAAGTGCCAATGTAAGTTTGGATGAAAGAAAAAAGTGATTGTGTTGAATTAATTGTGTTGAGTAAAGGTTTACTGGCTTGCATTACTTGACATTTCAATACTTACACTGTCTGTTGTAAATTCCTGTCCTGGGGTAATGCAGGCAAGATGGATGGTGACCTTGAGATGACCCCTTCGCCTGAGGACAATGACGAGCATCACCATGGCAACGGGATGGATCAGGATCAGGCTTCCCTCTCCATGGCAGAGATCGCCTCCTGCAGTTATGAGGCCAGGTAGCGTGTGAGTGGGTGCATGCGTGTGTGTTGTGCGTGTGTGTGTGTGTGTGTTAGGACTTCTGCATTTAAAGTTCAAGAGGGAACTGCTCATCCATTAACTATTTTGAGACAGATGAACATGAGAGACAAACAGATGACAGGAAAGCAACAAAAGACGAGTAAAGTAGGAAGATGGCGACAATTTGACACAGAGCCATAAATTGGCCTTAAGAGGAATACAGAACATTACCTTACATGCTGTAATACCCTTAAAGGAGAAGTTCGGTGTGAATCAATCCGGTTATTCAAGGTCACTGAATGCTGTGTATAGGAAAAAGAACGAAAACATTTGATACAACATAGGCTGAATAATGAACCGGGCAACTAACACTAAGTAAATGGGGCATAGCGTCTTACTTTCAGTTTCATTTCGCTATGCCCCATTCAGTTCACACTAGTTATTGGTTTATAAATCGGCCTATGTTGCATACATTTTTTTCGTTCTTTTTGCTACAGAGAGCATTCAGTGACCACTAACAACAGGGCTGTGGATTGATTCACACCGAACTTCTCCTTTAAGAACAAAACAAAACGGTAGCTGTATTCATTTGTGGTGATAAAGAAAGTATTTGTGTGTGTGTGTGTGTGTGTGCTTGTGTGTGTGTGTGTTTTGGCTGCGTCTCTGTTTTCTCATCCCCAGGCAAGCAGGAGTGAAGAATGGGATGTTTTTTGGCCAGGCCAAGAAGCTGTGCCCAGAGCTGAGGGCAGTGCCCTATGACTTCCAGGCCTACAAAGAGGTGGCACTGGTCATGTACGAGACCCTGGCCAGGTGGGAGTTCAACGCTCATCCTAATTTTACGCAATTGTGTGAAGGACCCTTTTCTTGCCATGTCCTGTGTTCCCCCGTTTGGCTGACTGGCATATACAGTAGTTGCCTTTCCTTCTCTATCTGTCACTGTTTTTCATGGCTTATGTAGAAAATACTTTTTTCTTTCTTTCTTTCTTTCTTTCTGAACTTTCTCTCGCAATCTCTCTCGCCCTCCCTCTTGTTCACTTTCAGCTCAACACTCAACCCCCAGTCTCTCTCTCTCTGTCTCTCTGTCTTTCTCTCTCTCTCTCTCTCTCTGTCGCTGTCTGTCACTTTCTCTCTGTCTCTCTCTCTCTCGCTGTCTGTCTCTCTCTCTCTCTCTCTCTCGCTCTCCCCATGTCTCTTGTGTTCTCTGCTCTCCAGATGTGCTGTCCCCCAAAGGCACTCGTATGACAGCGGCTCCACTCTTGCCCATTATTGTTCAGTGGTTTGTGCACTGCAAGATTGGTTTGCTGTTGCACGAGACAAGAGTGCTCCTCAGCGAGGCCATTGTGCTCACGGCGTGGGGCCAGGGTTTAAAAGTGTGGGACTTTTTTTGACCGTGGTGCAAATGTAATTCTGTGCCACAAATAAACCCAATCTTTTTTTTTTTTTTCAAAACGAACGGAAAAAAAAGGATTTTAAGTGCGCGGACCTGTGGATTTACTTAATAGATTTCGTCCTGCACCTGGACTTAGGAAATGCACAATTCTTCCTGGGTGACTGAACACCCCCTCCACCCTCCTGTCACCCCCACAGCTACACCCATCACATAGAGGCCCTGAGCTGTGACGAGGCGCTGGTGGACGCCACCGCCCTCCTGGCCGAGGTGGGCGTGACACCCGACGAGCTGGCCAGCGCCATCCGGGCCGACGTGAGGGAGAAGACGGGCTGCTCGGCCTCCGTTGGCATGGGTGAGCACCGTGACCTTTCACCTTTGTTTAGTGACTACTGAGCTGACCATCTCTCCATGAATAATGCGGTTATTTTTCTTTGCGTTTCAGCAAAGCATTCATTATGTACCGTTCGGTGATTGATGATCGATAGCGCGGCAGACGTAGACACTATAGCAAATGATTTTTGTTTTGTTTTGTTTGTTTTGTTTTATGTCAAAGCCAATTTGTAACATACTGTGTAAGACAGGCAAGAGTTGACCCTGAGTGTTGAGTGCTGAATTTACCAGTAAAACCTCAACAGCACTGAGAAGTGTGTTTATGTCGGCAGGTCTCTCTCCATCAGAAACCATAACACACACATAAAACACGCCATCCTTTTTGTCTGTCCCAGTCCTGTAATTCAAACCACTATCGCCGGGGTCTTCTCTTCCCAGGCTCCAACATCCTCCTGGCACGCATGGCCACGCGGCGGGCCAAGCCCAACGGCCAATACCTGCTCAGGTCAGAGGACGTGGACGACTTCATACGCGACCAGATGGTCACCAGTCTGCCAGGTGAGGAGACTCCCTCGCTCGCTCGCTCTCTCGCTCCCCCTGCTGGTAGACGGTAGCAACGACGCTGAACAAGCAGCCTGGGCTTCTTTGTGTTTTTCATCAGACTAATGTGGGGTATCATGAGTCATATAGCAGGATCAGAAGTGAATACATAATTAACAGTATCAGCAATCCTGGTGCCATACATGAATAATTAACATCACACTCGTCATCGTCATCATCATCGTCTTAATTTTGCCAGACTCTTAGGGTCCTCATGTTTGTGGACGTTTAAATGTTAGTCAGTGTATATGGAAACTCATTTAGTTGTCTTATTTGTCTTACTGTTGTTGCTATTTGTTTGTTGATGCTTGCACAATATGCAAACAATAACAAACAAATGTGTGCGTGTGCGTGTGTGCGTGCGTGTGTGTGCGTGTGTGTGTGTGTGTGTGTGTGTGTGTGCGTGTGTGTGCGTGTGTGTGCGTGTGTGTGCGTGTGCGTGTGTGTGTGTGTGTGTGTGTGTGTGTGTGTGTGTGTGTGCATGCGTGCGTGTGTGTGTAGGAGTGGGCCGCTCCATGGGCAGCAAGCTGGCGTCTCTGGGCGTGAGCTCCTGCGGGGACCTGCAGCAGGTGTCCATGGCGCGCCTGCAGAGGGAGTTCGGCCCTCGCACCGGTCAGACGCTCTTCCGCTTCTGCCGTGGCCTGGATGACCGGCCCGTCCGCAGCGAGAAGGAGAGGAAGTCCGTCTCGGCCGAGATGAACTACAACATCCGCTTCACTAAGGTCAGCATGTGCTCATAAAGCCCATAGCTAGTGTGCCATGGATCTAGCAGAAAAAAAACCACGCTGTTTAAGTGTGTGTCTGTGTTTGTCTGTGTGTCTCTGTGTGTCTGTGTGTGTGTGTGTGTGTGTGTGTGTGTGTCTGTGTCTGTCTGTGTCTGTGTGTGTCTGTGTGTGTGTGTCTGTGTGTGTGTCTGTGTGTCTGTGTGTCTGTGTGTGTGTGTCTGTCTGTATCTGTGTGTGTGTCTGTCTGTATCTGTGTGTGTGTGTGTGTGTGTGTGTGTGTCTGTGTGTGTGTGTGTCTGTGTGTGTGTCTGTATGTGTGTGTGTGTGTGTGTGTGTGTGTGTGTGTGCAGTAGAGGGT
>JASCQY010000071.1:3473294-3492928 GCA_030264315.1 Sardinella tawilis
GTGTGTGTGTGTGTGTGTGTGTGTGTGTGTGTGTGTCTGTGTGTGTGTCTGTGTGTGTGTGTGTGTGTGTGTGTGTGCAGTAGAGGGTCCTAATGGAGGTAGTACCATTAGGAGCATGTGTGCACTGCCCTCATCTCTGTAAGTGAGTGGAGAGGGAATGGATGAGTGAATGAGTGGATGAGTACACCAGCATGATTCCTAGAAATGTTCTCGGTGAGGTCCGTGAAGTAGACGAACTAAATGCAGACAAACATATTTTGCTCCCAAGTGGAACAGCGCACACACACACAAGCACGCTGATTTGGATTTATTTCGAAGCGGCACCAGAAGCTAGCCTAGAAATCCTAGCGTGTCATAGTCTGGCTTGTCAGGCTTAGCCAAAGCAGCAGTAGCTTCTATCAATTGACCAATTTGACTCACTGAACAAAGCGGGGTGAATGAAGGTGAATATGGACAGCTGTGCGTCTGTCTGCTTTGGGTGCTGTAGGTGGAGGAGGTGGAGTCTTTCCTCAGCAATCTCTCCTTGGAGGTGCAGAAGCGACTGCAAGGGGCGGGGCTTAAAGGTCGCCGGGTCACGCTCAAGGTCATGATGCGCAAGCCCGGGGCCCCAGTGGAGCCGGCCAAGTACGGAGGCCATGGCATCTGTGACAACCTGGCCAGGTGAGAAAGTGGAAGATGGACAACCCAGGGGTTTTGACTCATTAAGACTCGTCCCTGTAGTCTTAAAAATTTAAATGTGTGAATGTGTGTCTTTCTCTCTCTCTCTCTCTATCTCTCTCTCTCTCTCTCTCTCTTTCTCTCTCTCTTTCTCTCTTTCTCTCTCTCTCACGATCCTGTCCCTCAGGTCAGTGACGATGGCTCAGGCCACAGACAGTGGCCAGCTGATCGCTCAGGAGGCCATCAAGCTGTTCCACGCCATGCGTCTGGAGGTGTCGGACATGCGGGGCGTGGGGCTGCAGGTGCAGCTGCTGGACGGGGGTCCCCAGGTCCACGCGGCCCCCCAGGACTCCCGACGCTCCATCAGGGAGCTGCTGCAGGCCCGGCGCCCCACACACACCACCACCACCACCACCACCACCACCTCCAGTTCCAGCTCCACTGCCAGCAGCAGCAGCAGCAGTAGCAACATGTCAGCCCCCGGCATCTCTTCAAGTAACACCCTGTCCACCAGCACTGCCCGTCCTGATGCAGGTGCGTGTCACTGTGTGTCTGTCTCTTTGTCTGCGTGTGTTTGTATATCAAGGATCCAGTACAAAGACATCACCGGATAAAGACTACACAAAATTGTATGATGTGACGTGAGTGATTACATAAATTCATGTAATCATTCACATCGACAAATGCCATGATTTGAGGTGTTATGAATGTGACAAAAAAGTACATTTTCTGTGGAATAGCCCAATACAGTAATAATAAGCTGTCAAAAATAAATATACTTAATATTAATCATTAATAATAATTAAGTTAATATACCATATACTACTGTATATATCCATACCATTGGGCTGTTCTTTTCCAGATGCAGTGCCCATTGGTTCTTCTTCAGGATCATTGTCCAATCAGGCTGCTAGTTCCTCCACCATGGCACCGTCCACTTCTTTCTCCGATCCAATCCCCAGCACGAGCAAAGGAGAGCCCCCGCCCCGCACCCCAAACCATGCCCGTGCCCGCTCCCGTCTCAACCTCAGCATAGAAGTGCCCTCACCCTCTCAGGTAACGGCACCCATGGGCAACAGTGTCAGCAGTGAGCTCTCAGTCTTGCCTCTCCAGCACTCAGTGGAATACAAGACTGCACCTTGATTTACTGTGTGTAATAACAGGATAGCATTTCATTGTGTGACGTGATATTAGCGCTATACTTTTTTTTCTGTGTGTATATGGCATAAATGTACAGTGTTACAGTTTCATAATATTATAATGCAATTTCAATTAGATGAAGGGAAAAAGAGTCAAGAGCAGCTGGCTTATGAATGAAGATTGAAGAAAATTAATATGATGATGTTACTAACTAGTGTTATAGATCCCTGAATTAATGAATGGCTAAATGAACGGAAAGAAATGGGCACAGTCTAACTTTCCTCCCTAACAGACTTGCAGACTTAAATGCGTGTTTGCAGAAAGTTTGTAAGGGTTTTGGGGTGCCCCGCTCGCCCCACTTCAAGAGCGCGAGGTCTCAGTTGCAGCCTTCCTGAGCCCTCTCCTTAAGTTGGCTTCCCTGGGGAAGCATGGAAGCGGCCAAAATGCGCCTATAAACCATAAAACAGAAACATGTCTGCAACATGACTGTAGCACTATTAGTTGAACGATGTGTCACAAGTGGTGTCCCAATCATGCAGATTTCAAGGAGAGCACTCACAGCCTCACAAACTCTTTCACTTGACCGCATAAGTCCGTTGAGTCAGTGAGTGCTCAGGTCTTAGGGAGGACATTGGAACTGAGAGCCTAGTGTTGGGCCTGACCAGTGGAGTGTGTCCCTGTGCTCCAGGTGGATCGGTCGGTGTTGGAAGCGCTGCCTCCGGAGCTGAGGGAGCAGGTGGAGAGGACCTGGAGCAGGAGGGAGGAGGACGGGGAGCAGCCCATCGCCTACTGTTCCTCCCCCTCACGTCATCCTCCGCCTCCTCGGCCCTCGGCCTGTTCCTCACCACCTCCCTCAGAGCCTCCTCCGCCACCGGGCACACTACTGCTGCAGATCCCAGACCAGCCTGGCCAGACGGGATCCACGGGCATCATACTAGAGCTGCCCGACTTCTCACAGGTGATCAGCTAAGAACAATAAAAAGAATATTATGCACAGGCATGCACACAACTAAATAGCACAGTTGGTAGCATGCATACTGTATAATGCATCCTTGAATGCTGTACATACTGCACTGTATAGTGCATACTGTACAGTGCACTAATACAGGATGTGGTATGTAGAGTATACATTTATAATGTACATACTTATTTGTAGGTAACAGATCATTTCAAACACTTCTAGAATATAATGTGGACTTAGCCCGTGTTCTGCTGCAATCATATGTTGCAGTGGAACAATGTTCAGCTCTTCAATGACCCTCACTCTCGCTCGCTCATAGGTCGACCCAGAAGTGTTTGCAGCACTGCCAAAAGAGTTACAAGAAGAGCTGCGCTCTGCTTACAATCGCAGACAAGGTGCACAACCACAAGGCACTGTGGGTAAGCTGCTCATTCCTTATATAATGGTTTCACATTTATACAAGATATTTCTAAAGAACTTCGTGCTACACTGGCATCAGCCAGACCATTCTCCTTCTATGATTGGCTGCTGCCATCTCAAAGGGACTGTAAACCAAGGTCACTACTGTCTGTAGTCATAAAAGACTCCGGAATCTGAAGTTCCTCTCAAAATGGCCACAGTTTGCTCTTTCAGTCCTCCTGTCCTGTAGCTTCACTCAAGGTTACAAGGCTACATTGTTCCTAGCACAATCACCTGGCCTGTGCCGTGACTGTTCAAGTCCCATGGCGACTGCACAGTAGCTCGTACCGCGCACTGCAGACAGACTGCCTATTGAACTAAGCAAGGCCTTGTGTAGACAAAAGCAAAAGAAATATTCAAATGGATGGATAAAGACAAAGTAAAAAGACAGAAATGTAATTAAACCCAAGCAGAAAAACATTTTAATGGAAACAGAATTGAAAGAATGGACATAATAACGGCCTTCCAGCTCAGCTGCCATCCAGGTCTCCACATTGTTGGACCACTGGGGCATGTGAGGCATTTTGCAGATGTCTGTCTGTCCCATGCTGATGTATTTCATTCATGCCTTTCATTCTTTTCTCTTTTTTTTTTAATGAGGATCGGCGAACTCAACTTCCAAAATAAACACGATTTATGGGTGCGAGTAAAAATAACTGTTAAATAAAAGTATGGAAAACCGCACTCTCAAATATATGTCTTATTGCCTATTTACTTGTGACCCATGATCACAAATGCATTTCGGAGTGTAAGCCATCATCAGTGTGTAGTGTGAGAGCACTGTCATGGACCTTTCCCCGCCTTTCATTCTTTCAAACACTGACATTTACATGAATTATTTTTCTCAGTTATGAATGACAGAAGTCAGTAGAATTTATGAGAAGGTTTCATGTCAAAAAAGGAGGAATTTGTAAAACACAATAACTATACAAAATTGTCGCTCGCAGTCCATGCTAGACGCAGAGGGGAAAGCTATCGATCCATGGGGTTCTGTGACATGTTTGCTCAATGGGTAATAATTACGTGACTGTTACATAATGAGCATCATGCACCTAAGCGGTCCCAGCGCCATTGAATTGCATCCATACCCAATTCTGTCATCGAATCCCCAAGCACAGGAGCAGAATATGAGGGAATCCAATACACACTGTGAAGGTTTGCATCAGGTAGTTTGTCATTGAAATGGCAATATACCATATGTACATATTCATAAAGTCTAATTTATTGTGCACTTGCTTCTGAAATAAAGATTTTCCATTGCATTCACATCAGGACACTCACTGACAACCAACAATATGTCTGACGAGTACAAACAAATACTGTATTTGCTCATTGAGAGCTACCAGCATATGTTTGAGATGGCATCATTCAGTGTGTTAGCAGAATGCTGAATGCTGAACCCTGTCTGTGGCATGCTCTGTTCTCCAGTAGAGCAGAAGAACCCTCTGCTGCAGCTCAAGCAGCCAGCCGCTGGCAGGACCAAGCGGCGCTACAAGAGGAGGAATGCCAGCCCTGCCAAAAAGGGCCCCAGCCCCCTCAAGAGACTCCACCCAGGCACCAGCCCGGCCAAGTCCAGCCCCTCCAAAGTGCCCCCACCAGCATTCCGGCTCAAGGACGACCCTAGTGGACTGAAGGTGACTTAAGTATCTTTTTTTCTCTTTTTCTTTTTTTTTTCTTCCCCAAATCAAACCAAGACCCATTATTGTGTTGTTTTTATACCTTTATAAAAATAAGAATTTTCATCTTCTCGTTGCCATGGCATGAAAGGAATGGTTATAAGACCCTAAGCTTTCATTCATTGCTGTGCCCCACAGATGGAGAATGGTCCATCCTCGTCGTCCATGAAGCCAGATGTGCCAGAGGTGCTCTCCAAATTCATCCCCCGCCCTGTGCCCACCTTGGCTGGAGCCTGTGAGCTGACTGATATCAGGACCCTGCTACGCGAATGGGTCACAACCATCTCAGGTAACAAAAGGAGTGATCATGGCATTACATGACATGCTCTGTAATGACTTTTATTAGTGTAACTCTCATTCAGTTGTAAAAAGAAAAAGTATCATATGCTGTGAATTAGATTCACAAGGTACTGTATGTTGTATTCCTATGTTACTGGATTGTACTGTATTGGCCTTGTGTTCCTCAGAGCCTATGGAGGAGGACATTCTGCAGGTGGTGAAATATTGCACTGAGCTTGTGGAGGACAAAGACCTTGAAAAACTTGACATTATCATCAAATACATGAAGAGGTAGTGATTACTCTTTTATATCACTGGGCTGACCCTCATCCTTGTCATTGAAATCATTTATGGGCTAGTTTGAACTTGAATTGCCATTGAAAAAGAACTTAGTCACCGACTACATTTAGAGCAGATTTCTCAGACATGAGTTAATTTTAAACATACAAAACTATGCATGCTCTATGAAGTGGACCTACACCAGTGGTTGTCAAACTGAGGTACAAGTAACCTTGGGGGCACTTGGATCAATTTTAGTGGGTTCAAAAAATAATTGTATGAATGGGTTCACGCCAGCATAAAGATACCATGGAAAAAAAACACTCAGACTAATAATACAACACAATAGCCAGTATGTTGTTATGTAGCCAGAAATATACAATGTGTACACAAAGATAGAGTCTATACCAACGCTAACCTATATTGTCCTGTGTATTCAAAATATGTAATCCTTCTTGACGTCTTCCCTTTCTCAACCTCTCTTTTTTGTCTTTCCTAGGCTTATGCAGCAGTCAGCAGAGTCTGTGTGGAGTATGGCCTTTGATTTCATCCTTGACAATGTGCAGGTGGTTGTGCAGCAAACATATGGCAGCACCCTAAAGATCACGTAGAAGGGCTGGGCAGTTCCTACCAAAAATTCTAGAGCGATATGCGCTCCGTTCTAGAATCTTTGGTTCCTACCAACTGTCTGCTATGCTTACTGTGACATCAGTGCACTTCAGCCAAACATTTATGAGTGTCTGTGACATCATAATTGTTTGATCCAAACATTCATGTACCCCTCTGTGACATCATAGTGATGTCTGTACTCTACCATTATGACATAGATTCCACTGTATTTTGTAATAAAACAATTGTCCTAAAGGTGGAGAAAACCACTGAGTCGAATGTAGGTGATATGTGGATATGGTTACTGGTATGTTATCAGAGAAAGTGCTCAAACCTCATTAGAGCTGTGCATACCTATTGTGATACAGTGACCCTGTTTATAGGATCAGTATCTACAACGGAAACATGCTTAAACTGTAATGAGACTCTATGAGTAATAAAGCATTATCATGGCCAGAAGAAATGTAATGAAAAGTTGGAATGTTTATGGAGTGCGTTTTCATTTCATTTGTACTTTTTTTTCCTTCGTTTTCCTTCATTCTTGTGGACTCCTTTGTTAAAATTTCATTTGACATCATGTAGTCTTTACCTGTGTATTTATGTGTGTGCGTTTTCCTTTTGTGAACTTTGCCAGTGTTGGCTGCAAGCAGGTAGCAACATGGAAGTGACACTTTACTCTGCTTTCTGAGAACGTTCACTTGTGTGTTTTATACAAGATGTAAGCAAACCATTTTGCATTTTGCGACTTTCTGATGGAAAAGTGCCAAATTTTGTCCAGACTGCATGTAAATAATGATCCAGAATTTTATTTGGATTTACAATTACATAAAGAGTTTGTTTCTATACAGAAGTTCAGTTTGTTTTAGAAATATTGTTTACAATATTGTTCAAAAAGATTGCATTTTTAGGCTTTGCAAACATTTGCCATTTCAAGTGTTGTGTTACTATGTCTTTGTCTCGAAAATGCATCAACTTTCACACCTAAACGGTGAAAGCAGGGTAGTGTTATATATGAGAGGTAAAAGACTTAATTGACTTAATTCAACACACACACACACACACACACACACACACACACACACACACACACACACACACACAATGAATGTATTTCGAACCCATTCTACTTGAGTTATGATGATTAATTCTCTGTGTTGTCTATCTCTGCCGGAAGCCCCCCACCATGTTTGCTCCACTTAATTTTGACAGTTTTCTGCGTTAAACCTTATTAACACTCGTTAGGAGAAGGGTCTAGATGTCTGAATTGGTCAGTGAAACGGTTTATATCAAACTGACCCGTGCCTGAAGACCTGAAGCTGTGACATTATTTGTATGTTTTTTCTAATGTTACTTGCTAATAAACTTGTTGGAACTCTGCTAAATTGAGAAATTGTTTTTCTTCTTTTTCTTCAGTTTTGCAAGCTCTACAGTCGTGATTTTTATTCGTGTGACTATTTAATAAAAAGCTACAATAGAAAGCTAGAAAGACATGCAACATCATGAACATAATATGAAATGGATTTTAAGGAATGAACAGCTGGTGCGAGTAATCATTACAAAGGTGAAAATGGGCCCCAAAAAGAACGCTACTAGGTTAGGTTGTGCTGGTCATAACATGTTTTCCGTTCATAAAAGTCGTGTTTAATATCTCCATTCTCTACTGTCAAGTTAGAAAAGGTCACTGTGCGCTTTAACAATCATGTTGGACTATCATGTGTTAATGGAACGTATGGCCCTACTGGCTTGCCGTAACTCTACACTGTGTACAGATCGGTGTAGATGGCCAAGAAAAAACTCAATGGGAAAGACAATCGCACTATCTAGCATAGCTAACTGGTTAGCTCTGTAACAAACTGCAGCTATTAACACAGCAGCGTCACTTGCAAGGAAAGCAAGCCGTAGTCCCCACTACGTTGACTGCCGAGCAGCTGTTCCCTCCATTGCATTCTACTCGCTACGTGAAACACCAGCAAAATGTTGAACCCCGCCAACGGGGATCCAGTACACGTTGTAACTAGATATGTCGAAGAGTATTTAGATTTGGTTGAATCGTTGCCGCTGGACTTGCAAAGATGTGTGTCTCTGATGAGGGAAATCGACGCAAAATATCAAGGTAACCAAAGTTAGCTGTTCATAACACCATAGTCACTATAACATTGGCTAGCTAGCTAATAGTGTAACGTTATGCTCAAGCTACCGCAGCTAGTGGATGATGTGTTGCTAGTGAGCAATCAAACTGGTATTTTTATACATGGAAATCTGGAATATTTCAGTAGTGTTCGGCTTTGCCATCTTTAGCTATCAACCTAGATATAACGATAACGTTAGACTGTTGATTGTAGTGTGTAGAGGAAAGCTTGCTAGCGGCATAACATCATCGTTACCTTTTTATTACGCAGAGAATTCATAGTTCGTTTATTTGACGTTAGCTAACGTAAGGACAGTGTTGCGTGCCAACTAGGTATTTACATGGCCAAAATTACACATTTTGGCTATTGTGCTGAATTTGCCAACATTTAACTATCGTTATTTTGACAAATGGTAATGTTATCAGTCATCGAAAGGCTTGGGATTTTCTTGGCAGAAGCATGGTTGTACGGGAAAGCTTTGCAACTGGATTACCCGCTAACATAAACGTTAATGCAATGTGTTGTTTTTATCAGTGAGTGCAAATGAATAAACTGCCCAGTTACGAAAAGATATGCAGTTGTGCTGAGCGTTTTAGACACCTAAATTATGTTTTTGATATCATGACTCGATTGGTGCGTCATATTTGACTTTTGTCACCGTTCTTGTGTGGCTGGTTTATGATATTAGCTAAAGTTTAAGAAAGGTCTGATTTGCGAAGTTCAATCGTTCGTTTGTATTGCGGAAGACAGAAAAAAAAATGTAATTTTGGATGATGGTATTGTTTTGTTGAGTGTGATGGTATCGATATTTTATTCAACCGCTTTGACTTTCTACCACCATTTGTTCTCGTTGATCTGAGAAAATCTGTCGCTGTCTTGTGTTTTCCTGCTAACTTACTGTAAACGAATGAGGTTATAGTTGGCTAGTCACTTTTAATAGTTTCAGAGGTTGCAGTAGATTGGTGTAGACCTCAATGAGGGAGGGGTTTGGCATATAGACAAACAGAAGTGATTGGTTAATCTTATGTGTAACCCAAGAGGCGTGCCTAACTTTGATAGTGGTCTGGTAGTTCGTCGGGATGATTGGGTGGAGTTTATACAAAGGAAGAAGAGAAAAAACAAAACAAAAGATTTCCTGTTTTGGAGACGCTGGACAAATTTGGGGAATTAATATTATGTTTTACTGCAACTGATATAAGTTGACTAAAGAAATCAATGGCGTACAATTAGTAATTCTTAAAGTTAAATTTTTCTCATTTACTCAAAGGAAGCACTATTTGCACCCATGGTACTTAATACACCTGTGGAGATTTCGAAATTGTGCCCTGTCTTTGATATTGACTTTTTGTGTTTCAGAAATCCTGCAGGAGCTGGATGAGGCTTACGAAAAGCATCGTCAGGAGACTGACCCAGTCCAGAGAAGACGTCTGCTCCACTCGATCCAGCGAGCCCTGATCCGCACCCAGGAGCTTGGCGATGAGAAGATCCAGATTGCAGGTCAGATGGTAGAGCTGGTGGAGAACCGGACCCGCCAGGTGGACTGGCATGTGGAGTTATTCCAAGCCTGCCAGGCCAGCTCACCTGAGAACAACACCCCCACGGGATCCGTATCCACCGTGACAACAGTTGCCATGACACCGACAGCCATGACGTCCGGCAAGCCCAGCGTGGACAAGCGGCGTGAAGAGACACCCAGCTCCGTGGACAAGTCCGGTGGTGGCAAACGTTCTCGGAGGCAGAAGAACGGCGGCGGCGGCGAGAACCGTGAAAATTCCAACTACAGCACAGACCACGGCGACGAGGTGGTCGTTGGTACGCCCAAAGAGAAGCGAGCCAAGACATCCTCCTCCTCCTCGTCCAAGAAGAAAAAGCGGTCGAAGGCCAAACAAGAAAGGGAGGCATCGCCTGCGGACCTGCCCATCGACCCCAATGAGCCCACATACTGCCTGTGTGAGCAGGTCTCCTACGGTGAGATGATCGGGTGCGACAACGACGAATGCCCCATCGAGTGGTTCCACTTCTCATGTGTGGGTCTCCACCACAAACCCAAAGGGAAATGGTATTGTCCAAAATGCCGTGGCGAGAATGAAAAGACTATGGACAAGGCGCTGGAGAGGTCCAAAAGGGAGAGGGCGTACAACAGGTAGCTTCCTACCTGCAAACTCCACCCACGCTTATGAAACTGGACATGTTTTCAATTTTATTTTTTTCACTCTCACTCAGCCGTCCCCAAGGTCTCACAAAAAAATAATAATAATGTGTTGAGGTTCTGAATCTTAAGTGTTTTGTTCAGATCCAATAATGTTGTTTGTGTCTCTTGTCAACAAGGGTTGTTTACCCTCAGTTAAATGTTAACTTTATATTAAAAAAGAGGGAAAAATGCACCTGGTTAAATTTACTGCACACCACATATTTCTCTATTGCTCGTTACCTTTGATGTGGAACAGTACGCCGAGATCCTAAACAAAGACTGCTCTAGGATGTGACCCCTCCTCAAATGGACCAGGCTTTTGTCTGGAGGGCTTTAGTCTTTGTTAATGTCTACAATCATTTTCCTTACATCTGCCTTGAGTCCCACCCACCTTTCATTGTACTCAGTTTTGTTACTTTGAAAAATGCCATGTTGGTGTCAGTAAATTTCCAAACATACATTTTTGTGCCTGCCTGTCTTTACTGAATTACAAACAAGTACATTTCCATTTCATTGTGAACACACACTGTAATGTCTGTTCCAAGTACCACAATTTTTTACATGTTATTTGGTTATATATGGAAAAGAAAGATATTCAAGGTTCCCACACTTTGTTAAAACTCAAACCTCTTTCCAAAGCTTTCCAAAGCTTATACTTATATTCAGTTCTCCTCAGATCAAGGACCCAAGCCACCTTCATTTGAGCCAAGGTTAGGTACTAACGGAATACAGAATTTCAATCTAAAAAAAAAAAAAAAAAAAAAAAAAAACAGATTATAAAAATAGAGGTATGAGTGTGTGGAGGTTTCTGAACATTTCTAAATTGTGTTCTGCTTACTTTTGTGAAAGACAGTTATGTACTGTATGTTACCATGATAGTCTATCATTATGGTTGGTGATGTTTTAAAAGCAGTGAATTATTTCACAAATTGTTGTCCATGTCATCAGTAATACACTTACCTCCAATGCATTTGAACCATCTAGTAGTCCATGACTTTTGCACTTCAAAGTAAAGTGGATTGAGCAACTGGAATCCTTCCAGATGAGGAAGGAAGAGTTCTGTCTGTGACCGTGGAGCTTAGTTCAGGTCACCACAACCAACAGGTCAAATGTGTTGTCCAGACATTTAAAACACTAAGATTAAGGCTAGCTACAGTACATGATGCCAACTCCTAGAGGAAATGAGGACTAAATACTGTTGCCACTGCTTCTCGGACGCAGGTCTGTGCCACGTCGGAGCAGTTCCATTGCTAACACTTCACCATTTCTATAAGGTTCTGAAAGCTGTTTTATTAACAGTGACAACCCCACAGGGCATACAAGGAAATATGCAAATAAGTATCTCAGGTTTCATAAGCTTGTCCGAGCAGAAACGGCCAATTTAAAAATGGCACTATGGCAAGAGTCAGTGCTACACTGTAGGCAACTGGACTTTTGCCTACAACTTTGCACTTGTGAATGCCACAACCTAAAAGAATGGAAAGCTTCAGCAAGACACAGTGTTGTTTTTATCTTTCACTATTTAAATTACCACTGCTGTCTCAAAGATCTAGTTTGTTTGTACTAACCCACATCCTCAAATCCATTGTGCATCCTCAAATGATCAGTTAAGGGCCTTGGGGTTCTGGATAGCTTCAGGAGGGTCAAGAGCCCGTGGTTCCCTTGAAGTTTCAATGATAAATGTAAAGGTTTTTGTGCAGCCAAGGTCTCAACAGTTACGAGACAACCCAGTTCATCCAAATAATTGTGGGACTTGTCTAAAATACGGGAGCTGCCTCCATCCACTTAATACAATCTTTAAATGCTCAAATAAAATCACTCTTCTCTGCTCATTAAAAAAAAATATATAGTAATTAGAACACTGGCCAGCTCTATTAACCAATGAAAATGATGTCCTGTTTATTTTTATCACAATGAAGCCCACGTAAGATATTTTACTGTCCAAGTCTAAATCATATTGTGAAACTAATCTAATATAGTACCACGCAACAAATGGTACAAGGTTCACAAAGAAAGTCCTTGAAACAAACAAAACCAGATTTCATAATGAATGTAGTTTCGCCTTTTATTTTTTTATTATTTACAAGTGCTGAAAAAAAAAAAATCCCATCCTGACATGAACAACCAGTGCAAAATCTGTACAGAAATTCAGACAAATGTTTTCTTTAACATATGAGTAAGAAATAGGATTGGAAGTCACTAGCATTCATGCGTGTAACAAAGCTCAATACGGCTAAGGCGTGCACAAAGCATTGAACTCAGATTTGATCTAGAAGTCAGAGTGCCATGGGGCTAGTCTTAGGCCAGTATCGGTCAGTCCATCAGGTGTGGGGGGTAAAATGTGGTGCCATTATCTCTTGGAAAAAGGAGACTTGTAACAACTAGTCCATGGATCATGATTCTGCATTTCCTGTTCCTTTTTTATATATAAAAATCCTTTGAATCCCCTTCTGTCCTTTCAAAAGAACTTAGGCAGCCTTGGGAATGGAGTAGAGTAGCATTTGACGTCTGTGTCGGTGATACACCACAATATTCTTGCATTGTAGAGCAACTTGGAAGTCAGCTGAAGGTCAAGTCTTTGTAAAAAGCATCCTGTGATCAGACAAATTGAGCAAAGGGGATGGGGAGCACTTGAGGACGAAAAAAAAAAAAAAAATTTCCAAAGGCGCAATCCTACACAGTGAGTAAGGTAAAGTGCATAAAAACTTAAAATCATAACAAGTAGGGCAAAGGGGGAATAGAGAGATATATTCCACTAATGGGAAATCCACACATATTTAAAGAAAAAAAACAACAAAACAAACAAACAATAGCTTGTTAGGAGGTGTGTGTGGTCAACTGTCCCTCCAACTCTGCTCCACAATGGCAGACACACGTTTCTCATACTCCCTCTTGTTTTCTTGATAAAGCTGTGCTGCCTGGCTATTTGCGGGACTGTTTGGGTTTGGTTCATCTAACAGGGACTGCAAAATCAAGAAAAAAAAAAAAAAAAGTCAAGAAAGATGATTAGTTATTTTATAGCACTTTAAAATACAATTTACAACTGTAGTAGCCTGGGTTTGCCCATACTTCCTATGACACTGCACAAAATTTCGTATTCAAGTCAGTATGGCCAAGCTGCCCATTTACTGCATTTCCTGTCCCAGAATTTTAGGCACCAATGAGAAGCGAGCTTTTATTCCAAGTTGAAGGAGGCAGGCTAAACAAGTTTAACATTGATTCTGCCTTTTAGAAGGCAGTTGGTATGTGAGATTGGCCAGACGAAGCTCATATGAGCTTTGATGGTCGCGAAAGCCAGGCTACAACTGTAGTCATGATGGTGAAAAAATATGGTGCAGGTTTCATTTTTGTTTCATTATTGGGTTATAGTCCAGATGTTTTGTGCCAAAATTCAGGTGATTTGTTCACTTTTTCATAAAAGGATGAAATTTGGTACACTTGTACAGTTTGGCACCCTGAACATTTCTAGAAATGGAGCCATCGCAAAAACGCCTCGTGGCGCCCGTGGCGGCCATTTTGCTTTCCGCCATTACCGAAGACTGTATTTTTCATCATATCTCTTGAACTATACAAGTAAATGTAGAAAAGATGATGGCAACCCCTGTGAAAAAAAGTGAACATTTGGACTATTAAGCAATAAACTCTTTACCAACCTGAATGGAAGTAAGAATAGAAGACACATCATATGTTGGGCTCCAGCGATTCTGTAGAATGTCTAAACATATACTGCCATCTGCATATACTGAAAGTCGGTGGGAGGAAGAACACAAAACCAATATCATTAAATATAGCATTAATATTACATAAATAAGTGATAAGCCCTATAAAATATTACATTCACAAGATCATCCTAACTCTATTCTATATGACAACATTTATTTCAAGACTGCAAGTGAGTGTGTTTGTGTGTGGAGTGGGGGGGGGGGCTATTTCCATACCAACTCTCATAAAGACAAAAGTGCAAATCAACCCCTTTCAGGATATATATTTTCATAGCAGCTAGCTGCATGTTATCACATCACACAAATCTGTGACCATACAAGAATGTACAACACTGAAATTAAATTTTCCGAGGGAAACCTCAGATTGATGCATCCTAAACATTATTGGTCATGCAGTGGCCAAAATAGGAATGTACCATTTGGATGAAACATCTTTGAGACGAACCGCACTGTTGGAGGTTTGTTTGGATATTCTTCTGTGAATTCCACTGTGAGTTTAAATGTACCTGTAAAATATAAATATATAAATAAATACATACATAAATAAATAACACCGTCACAGTCTAGTTGTAAAGAAAGTCAAAAACTCAAGTCAAAACTAAACTTAAAATGTTAATCATTTAGATTTCCTTACCATCTTCAAACGGAGTTCCCTCTGGCCTGTAAACAGCAGAAAACACTTGTAAATATTTACTGGAAAACAGGCCAAGGAACGAGGAGCTAAGGTAGATGGCTAAGATGACAGCTTGTATGGCATTTAGACTGTTCTATTTAGGACACACATATTCTTCCACGTACAACGTTGTAGATCATGTCTACCATGACACGGAACCAACCTAGCATTGCTGAGGTTTCACCATGCCAATCAAGAGTCGAAAGTCTTAAGTGCCATTATATTTTTTGATTTACTAAAGTGGAGTTAATATTAATGGCAACTTGTGGTCTCCCAATTAGCTACGGTCATTTGACAACAGTTCTGTGGCGGTTTGCTATATTTGCCCCGATATGCTGTACAGTTATATGCATGACCCCATTCCCCATTCCCTGCGTTTGCTTACCCGAATATGACTGCATTCCACACCATTATGTTGTTCTCGGATGGGGCTCCACTGACGCCTGCTGGGGGGTCCTCTTGGAGCCTAAGGTTCAAAATACATTAAAAAGAAAATAACGTCAAGTTCCACGAGTCAATTTGCTCAATGTATAGCCGTACCAATCCACACTCCTAAAACCCCTTACGGCGAACCTGTCCAACGTAAGTTTTGTGACTAATACATTAGCCAACCCTAAACGTCAGCTAGCGTTGCTAACAATAGCCGGTTTGGTTGGTTTACAATTTCTAACTTCAGAAGGTAGAATAATGTGATGGAAGCCAACGTTGCGAAATACATACATGTCCAATTCTTATTCTAATCAAATGTAATCATCTCAAGGATCCCAGGTAACTATCTGTAAGCAGACTTACCATCAGTATCGACAGATAACGTTAACTTCCCTACTGCTTAGCAAGCTAGTGTCCAACAACGCCATGTAATCACCAGCTAGCTTGGAGCTACCCAAGCTAACCGCTAGTTAATTTGTTGAGCAGATGAAACAAGCAAATTGGTAGCTGAGGAATTAGTGACATTAATTTGATAACAGATCTCATTCCACTAAAATTGCTATACATCACCATATTAAATGTTAAACATTAGCTTCGTACCACCCCCGCCATGTTAAAAATCTGCCCCGAAGAGCTGACATTTTTCCATTAAGTTACTCGTTAATGCAGCTAACGTTGAACTGGCCGATGAACAGCATATGAACAGAAGCTACATCAGCTATCTTGGTTGGCAGCTACATTAGCATTACGCGTATCGACGTCAAGCTAGCTCGGAGTCACTTGAAAATTCCACAACTCACCGTTTAAAATCTCGCATAAGTCGTCTTCTTGCTGGCGTAGACATTTGTAAATATGTATGTACACTGTACACAAATAAATTTAGCTACCAAGCGGCGCTTGTTTACACAGTGACTAAAAATAATATTACGATAGCTAATATAACTGGCCAATAGGTAGCTAGAATTACGACAATATCCCTTTCCCGTTTGACGTCGCCTCCTTAACTGCAAACCTATCTACTGGGTTGCTGCTGTAGGTGTTTTTTTTCTCTGTGTACTTTGAAGGCTTTCGGACTGTACCATTTCAGTTGAAGGGGGTTGACGCTGTAATGTTTGTATTACTAAACTATGAATGTTATTTATACATTGTAAGTTTAATGTAAATTTGTTACGTAGATGTGTGATAATGAGAACATTGTAACAATCCTAAAGTCCGTTCCTTATATTCACTATTTGAACGTAGAAATCTCCTCAATATGAACACCCGACTGATTTGTGTTCCCTGATTGTGGGCGTGGGCTGGGTGACGTACCCTGAGTAGAAGGAGGGGAGGTCAAAGTACCCCCAGCGATGAAGGTCGGTATCGCTGGTACAGTCGACAGGTGACTAGTGGGTGCGTGTACACGTGAAGTACTGAATTGGTTGGAGGCCTGTATGCTTATACATATGCACATTATATGATTTGCATGGAGAACCTCAACACTGGTGTGTTTACAAATAACTGAACCAGTCTATATATATAGTCTATATAAATCAATCTATAATAGCAGGCTATATAATATATAATAAACTATTGTATTTATGTAGGGAATGATGGAACCCCGTTGCCGTTTCCACTTGTATACACACCTGGCTCTCCGCCGTGTAGGCTAATCACGTCTACCTTATGTCTGTAACAGATGGGAGTCCATATCTTCTAGTAGAGGCACGTGGGCCACACTAGCCCATTGTAGTGCGCACGATTCTCCACCACCATAACGGGGCACGCGTCCAAGCTGTTCCCAAGTTTTGTCTTTGGAAACGATTCAGTTGTTTCCAGTTCACAGTAACTTTGTGCCATACACCTAAAGTAAGCCCTTGGGCCTTTTTTCCTGCTCACACATGGGCACAGGACTATAAAACTGATGGATAAATAACAGGTTAACACCATTCTGTGTTAGAATTTTTTTTAATACCATATTTTTTTAAAGAAATTCTGTACAAAAAGAAAATGGAAGAACAACAAAATAATGTTTTCAAGCACAAGCAGTGTGCTGCATACACAGAAAACAAGATGCAATTTAAGTTCAACTAAGACGCAATACAATACAAATACACAAGGCATATTTCATGGCAATCATAACAAAAGGTCAGATCTGATCTAAAGAATGGCATCCTTATTTTTTTCTGTAACATTTATAGCTCTTAACATACTCAAAAAGGCCAAGTTGCTTCCCTTTCAGTTGACATACAAGCCGAAGTATTTCAACATAGTTTAACTACAGACTCCCTCTCTTAGGAGGCACAGTTGCAGACTTTAAGCTTAAGGCAACCGATTCTCGACAGGCTGATAAGTGGATAATCCTTAAGGGCCAATGACACATTTAACATCCATGGTAAAGAAGCATGGTACTGTAGAGCATGTGATCGTAGTGTTCTTCAGCCTTCACAGAAGTATGGTGGTCCATCTCGCTGCCGACATCCCCAGAGTTTTCGGCCACTTCCTCAAAACGCAGCCCATTGCTGACATTACCACCCGTGTTCCCTAAATGGCCTCCGTGTCTGTTGTCGGCCAGAAGGTCAGCACAGTTACCAGGGAAACCATGCCCATTGGCTTGGATGCCACTGAGGGGTTGAGGAACAGCCTGCAGACTTGAGCCATGGAAATTACCTGAAGTTGAAAAGGAGACCTCAGTCACATCCTGAACGACAAATGGCCAAGAATACATAATATTTGCCTTCCTGTAATTGGCTACAGAGTGAAGTAAATCAAAAAGGCAGAGATGCACATATAATGGTAGGTGTAACTGAAGAATGTTAGAACTCCTCCTCTCTAGAGATTTGCATACAAAGTATACTAAATAGCCATCTTCACCTTAAGTGGAGCAGGGAATTCAAGAGATATTCAGCAATGTGGGTCACCATTTCCACGCCTTCAGTGAAATGCATTTGACCAGGCTAACTGAATTTGGTGCCCTCTCTCTTACATCAATCTAGATTGCAAAACTAGTGTCAATAAAGAATTATATAAGGCTGAGACCTTTGAACAATTGTCTTGGTTGCAGTAGGTTATGTCCTGATTTGAACCAATAAACAGGTTCCTTGACACACAAACAGGAGACTCGGCACACTGCCCTACTTAGGAACGGCTGGCCATCAGCCCTTTCCACCTTACGTCACAATGGGGCAGACCGATACGGCCATGACCCAAACAATCTGATCAACTTCACTTGAGCCAACACCAAGTCTGGAGTGTTGCTGCAGTATAAGCCTATCACAAGATTTCCCTAAAATTACCTAAAATTGAATGTAAAAATTTGATGTTTTCATGAAGGTCTTTGAAACCAATTTACTATGAAGTTGGGACCAGCAGGGGGCGCCAAACACAAATACAAAAGCCAGCTTGTGAAGAGCCCTTGTTGTGGATTGTTCTGGAAAAACTAAGATGAAGATTACTATTCATGAGTTTAAAAGTAATAAATAAAATCTTTACTTTATCCACACACAAGCATTCACACAACCACACTTAAAACCAAAGAAGGCATTATGGTATTTCAAGACTGAACATTTAATGAGTTCAACAACAAAAAAAAAATACAAATATGTTCAACTGTTTCAGAGTTTCTCACCACGCTACACTGTACATCACAAAGATGCAGTCATGTCATTTGCATGGATAATCCCTTCTTGATGTCAACAAAAGTCCACTATAAATTCATTGGACCGGGAAGTTTAGGCTGAAATGAAGGTTTAGGTGTTCTCTTATTGGTTAGCCTTTATGTCCATCAACTGTTTACTTCCCGTTAAGGTACTGTTACATAGCAAAAGGCATTTTCTAAAGTGTCAGTTTCACTACACCGCCGTCTAAGATACCTTAACACTTAAAATGAACTCATAGACTTCCAAAAAAAAAGACTTTTCCCCGACATCAGCACTTAAACAACTAAGACAGACTGAGTATCTGACGCAAAAAATAAAACACTTCTATCATACCAAAGGGCCCGATACATACGGAGATCAAAACGTTTTTTTTGTTTTTTTTTTAAACCATTTTGTTTAGCATACAACTCAAAAGATAGAGATAACTACCATAACAGTCCCACTCAACTCTAAAGGAAAAGGATAGGCAGACAGAGTTAGACAGCATCTTGCCACGTCCTGCAAGCGCGCGCACACACACACAAAAGCTGCACAGCGAAGGTAAATGTATGTCATACATTCATGTAGATATGCTTTGGCATAACAAGAATACAAAATTAATTATAATAAAATAAAAAGGAAAAAAAAAAAAAAAAAAAAAAGGAGATAACTTCCGGACTCTTCCTAACCACACTCTCCTCCTCTCCTCCTCCCCTGCCCCACGACGGCCGCTGCTTGCTTCCGCTGCTGCCCCTGCCGGGTTCTTCCGTGTCGCCGTGACGTGCATTCCCCTCCTGCAGCCCAGGCAAAGCC
>JASCQY010000071.1:3493028-3512614 GCA_030264315.1 Sardinella tawilis
AAAAATTTTTTATAATAAAAAAAAAAGAAAAAAAAAAAAAAAAAAAAAAACACACTAGACATATAAAGTTGGGACTTTTGCACTGCAAAACATCCAACGGCGCCAAAGGGATAAGTAAGCCTATTTTTTTTCCTTTTCTTTTCACACAATTCTGGGACGAGAGCATCTACTCAGAGGGTTAGGCTCTCTCTCCTCAGGGAGATGAGCCAATGCAGAAGAAAGACATCACCACACCATTGCCCCAAACCCCTTGGGGTCTTAAGGACTTAAGGGTGGAGTCGGAGTTACAGTACTTGCTCTAAGTACAGTGCATGCATACAGTGGGTTTGATCTGCACAAGGCCAATTGCTAGTGCAACTGCATGTCTGGGCTAGGCAGCCTAGAGTGGACACTGCCAATGCAGCAAAGTTTCAAAAAGTCTGTATGACTGACAAATGCAGAGGAATGTAACTAATGAAACGGAATCTTATATTTCACACAAGAACAATATTGGTACAACATATAAATCATGTGGGTTTGCAACAAAGATCAGACAGGTGATGTGAGATGACAATTCAAATGATAGCCTGTTCGGGACGGCAATGCAAAAAGGTGGAGCTCACAAATGGTTTGGCCAGTTTTTCAGTTATATACACAAGCATGCCTGGGTGCTGACTGGAAGATTCGATTTGATTTTCATTAAGACAAAAGTTTTACTACCATAACAAAATGCTAACGCTACCACACACAGGCAGAGTTGTACAGAAGTCTGCGGGACAAGAGTCCAGCCGGATCAGACTTGTATGTATGTACTTGTAGGCCAAACCCACCCACACACGCACACAACACCACAAAGGTCACAGTGACCTTACTTCTTGCTTGTTTTTTTATGAACACACACTCAAATCTGAAAATGGCTTGCCAACGAGAGGGAAGCCACCCTGCCATACAGTAAGGCCACTACAGGTAGGCGTAAGAGTTGGTGACGCGGCATGGGATGTGCATGGATGCCACTGTGATGATCTCCAGCTCCTTGGGAGCAGCAGACGAGCCGTCCATGGGCACAGCCTCTGGCTCGGGCTCAAGGCCCATGCCAGCCTCCTGTGACCCGGCACAGCCATTGGACCCAAACGGGAAGGATCCATTCCCACCTGTGGTCGGTGGTGCCAAGCAAGACTCCATATGCATGGCCTCCATCAGGTCCTCTTGGGCACAGCCGTTCAGAGCCTTCATGGGGAACTGGACAGCTGTGGAAAGATTATTAGGTTATTATTACAGGTTATACTACTGCGTAATCAAATTTTCTATTGTGACGTGCTCTTTAGGATATGCGTTATTTTCAGATAACCGCACACCTATGAACTAGTTCCACTTTTGCCCAACTTGCTCTGAAGCTTGAGAAGAGTTCTGAGCAATTCTACAAGATAATGAGGATGTAAAATCTAATTTGTTCTGTTTTTTTTTTTAACACTATAACAAGATTGTATAGGTCAATAATGATTTTTAGAAATGCAACCAATCACTAGAGCCAATAAATGCATCCTGAAAAATTGAAGCAGCAAGGGAACTGAAAGGGAGTCCTATTCAGTTAGTTTTGGCTGCTGGTTATTCGGTTTATGTTGGGGTGAAATGCTCAAGGGTAGCACTCTGTGCTAGAAACACTCACGCTACCTGAACACTCAAATCCAAAACTAGTTTAACTCAAAAGTTTTGAGAAATATTATTTTCAAGACATTACTGCTAGACAAGCTCTACAATTTCTGCACTGTTCAGTAGTTATAGAAAGTAACATATCTAAAATTCTGCACTGCTAAATATAGACCGTTTCAGGTTCTCGTTCCATTGCTGGTCCCCCAGCACTTCCTGTTTAACATTCCTTATGTTATGATAATGTAACGGCAAAGATACTATCAACCGTCTCTGGTAACAGGAAGTAGTTGGGGACCAAGATAGAATGTTCAAGCATTGTTTTGTCCAGCTATGGAATTAGAACCTGAAATGGTCCATACTGTATGTACTGGGCACGTAAGGAGGTAGAAACAGATAGAAGCAACATAAGCTGTATATAGCCATAAAAAGTAGGCCACCGCCAATGCAGGTGGGTCATTCTTGCAGTGATGAATGTTGTATCAGCTCAATGGCTTATTTTTTCCCCCCTGAACTCTGAAAGTATGATCATATCTGCAGCACGCTGAGGGGGTAACTATAAAACTCTTAGACGTATGGAATGAGAGAGACAAGTGGGTCTTGTAAATTTTGCCATGGTATAAACGATTAATCTCATCATTAAGGATGGGGTGTCACTTCAGTAAAAATGAATTAGCAATATCTTCTGGCTGTATTAGGGAGATCAGTTTCTAGAGAAACTCTCTCCATCCATAATGGCATGGGGAAATATTAGTGAACTGGCATCGTGCCGTAGGCCGCATCAACACAAATGTTTTTGTTTCAGTTTTGTCATCTTTTGTTAGCCTCAAAACACTGGGCAATTATAAAATCGATGACTAACAAACTTGTATCTACAGAAACTCCTCTGGCATCTGAACACACTTAAAATCAATTTTATAATTCTACACAAATAATATTAATTAAAAAAATACAATACGAACAGAAGAACAGTACAATACTCTCTCAATGAACAAATGATTTAGCAACATCAAACATCCTAAGGAAGGATGGAACAGAAATCCTTAAAGGGCATGAATCTGTACAGGTCATGCCATCTCATATGTCACACAAACATAACGTGAGGGGTTTGAGTCTGACGTTCTTCCCCTGGATAGAAAATAATCAAAAGTCCAATTCTAGGTACTAGTAATAGGTACTGCCAAAGATACTTAAGTTATTGCTCCTTACAAACTCTCTGGTACTGGCAACAAAACGCAAGGACTTACTGTCAGTTCTGGCCTTCTTGATGTGATCCGACTCCATGCTGTCCAGGGACCTCTTTCTGCTAGGTGCTCCCTTGTGGAAGCTGCGGAGGTGGTTGATGGCCTGGTCCCCGTTGGCGATGGAGCCATTGGAGGTGGTCGAGCCGTTGGTGATGGTCATGCAGTTGAGCTGCTGGTTCTGGGCATTGGCCAGCAGCTGTGCACACTCATGAAAGCCCTGGGCGTGGGCCAGGTCGGCAGCAGTCAGCCCGCTGGCGTTCCTCAAGCTGCACGGCAAGAGAGTTGTCTGTTAGCACGCCTTACTCCTCAGCAAGTGTGGACTCACACACAGCACGCGCGCACACACTGACACAGACACCACACACTATACCACATCCATACGCACATACATGAACACATACACACATACATACAAACATACATACATACAAATGAACAAACACAAGCACACAAACACACACAGATACACACTCAAAACCCCTGTCTGCCTCTACTTCAAACTGATTGGATGGCCATCTTCATTCGGAATATGAAGGTTGATCCACTGGGGATCCGTGAAAATAAAAATTAAAGAAATTAAATTTCAGAAACTCAAATTTATTTCAAATCTCACATTATGCATAAATCTGAAATAGTGAGACTAGAGTTGCTGTACAACATGACAAAAATGCTGTTAGCACCTTAATTCAGCCCGAATCAAAATACCAGTATAAAGCCAAACCAAAATCAAAGAGGCACGTGTCAAGATGACACCACAACAAGCCAAAGAAGCCAAACGATCACTCCATCCTGAAATGGAGCAAGTTACTTCATGGTAGCATAAAGAAAGTATATTTCTTCTTTTTGGCCACTAAAAGATTAGGAAGAAATGGATGTCCTGGAGAACAGAATGCAAAAAAAAAAAAAAAAAAAAAAATCACTCTCTCAGAAGGCAGGATATTTCCCAAGAAGATAGGATATTTCCCAAGGAGTATTGGAGCGACTGGCATCACCGTGTGGTTCCTCTTGAAAATGAAGTTCAAAGAGACAAGTTGTCAAGATGAATTTGAAACAAGCCACACTAGATGTAAAGCAACTGCACTCCTTCCTCCCTGAAATGGAGCAAGCCAAATTCTTTCGGCACTGTCAATATCTTTCAAGACTGTTCAAAAAGGTAACACTATGAAGTGTATCTCTGGGCAAGAAAACAGGGAGCATAGCTTTTCTATAATGGGGAAGAACATGAAAAAAGAAAGAAACACGTCTTCAAGTCCATGATGTAACCATCAAGAGCAGAAAGGTAAAAAAAACAAATAAATAAATAAATAAAAAATAGGACAAACTGCAAATGTAAAACATTGGGAAGGGGATCCGACTGAACAGAACAGAAGGCTCACACCAAGTCATGGTCTTGTGGTTTTTGGAAAATGTTCTGTTGGCAACAGAGACTCTCTGAATACAAGGAGAGAAACTTGATCCCCCTCAAAGGGACACCAGCGGCAGGCACAGATGGAAGGAAAAGATCACACTCGTTTTCTTTGAAGGACTTGGTTCTTCTCACCTCCAACAGAGCAGTGCTGCTGCTTCTTTCATTTCAGTTTTGGAATAATTTAGCTTAAAGTTGGAATGGCTGAAAAGTTTTACATTTTAAAATGCAAGTTAGAGAATAAGCAGTTGCCGCCAACAAGCAGGATGCAGACACAAGACACGTAAATAGACTCTAAGCCACAATAATTAAACTCCCCACACAATAATTGAACTCACTTGGAATGAAACCTCCAATAAGGGCAAAGTGCAATAACAGCAAGATTTTTGTCATATTCTACAACAGCGATAATTGATGGTGTCCAGGAAATGCATGAATGAACAGACCACACAAACCCTAGGCACAATAACTTTGGAACTTACCCATGAACTCTTGAGAGGCAACAGTCACTGCCAATTCATTGTAATGACCAGACACTTGCATTTATGTTGGTTGGAAAGGCATGAATGTCACCCTGGGCTGTGCGTCATGGAGTTTAAGGACTCAAGCTTTATATAAGAAAAAACTTTAACCCTTTCACATTGATATATCAGATGGCTTTGAACTGGTTCATGCAACTTAAACATCTGAAGTGATGAGGTTTCAAATCATAATTTCTCATCAGTTAACAACAGAGGCTGCATTGTGGGCAGAACGACTGAATTCTCTATTAATCCGGAGGAAGTTCAATTACTTAAATGGTTTACTTTTAGACAACTTCTTGTTCCCAAAACGAGATTCATATTTATACACTGCTTCCTTCTAAGGGAAGTGATGGAGTCCAAAAGGCACTGGAGTACATCCAACATCTGTCCTTTTCTTAACAATATTTAAACAAATGGACCGCCTGGAAGCTTAATTGGCAGAGCGCCAAAAATTCCCCAGAATATGAGTGAGCGGGAGCATTCGGTACTTGTTGTTCTAGAAGTCTTCAGCATCATCAGATTCTGTTTCTGTGGCAAACGATTATCGTAGCAGAAACAAACCGGTCTTTGTCACCGAGCGGTGCCTGCCTGTGTCCACGTGTCTGAAAACTCAAGCCTTTTTTTCTCTTGACCATGCCAGGCAGACACACTTCCCCCTTGTGTGGACACTGGGGTGCCTTTCTATTCCTCACATTCCACTACACGTGACTAAGAAGTATGTGGTACAAGTGAAAAAGATTGTATGGAAAACACGCGTCATAGAATTGCATTTCACCTCCTCGATCTCTGCAAGGGAAAAAATTTTATGTAAAGCAAAGTCACTCTACCCTACACTCTACATGTATCTAAGCTTCTCTATACCCACTTATCTGAAACGAGTGCATAAACCCATTTAAGCACAAACTCCAGGGGACATTCATTTGATTCTTGGATACTTAGTTTCTGATTTAGTGACTGTTCATTCATTCATTCATTCCTGTTGCATTTTTGAATTTCAAACCTTATGTCTGACTAAACCACAGTACTCAAACCATTCAACCAAAATGAACACAACAGATAAGATGCACTTAAAAAAAATCATTTAAATAAAATTTCTCTCATGAATCCCTGTTGAACCAATAAACAAAACCAAACATTCAAATACCCCCCTCCCCCATCCTCCCTCAAAGGCTCTTCAAATCTAACAGGGGAAAAAAAAATAACGCTTCCAAGTTATTCATGCCGATTCCCCCTTTCCCCCAAAATGTGCCAAGCATGACAGCAATCAGGCAGGTCTCTGCAGTTGATTATGGTCTTTGGTGCCGGTGCCTTGTTCCAGAGTATGTCTCAAAAATGGTGTGCTCAAAGCATAACCCCGTTAAAAAAAAAAACAATACTGAACACACTGCTCAAAGCCAGCTACCACTAATCGATACAGAAACCATTATCCAGAAATAGTACAACATATTCACGGAATATCTACAGGCAAACAGACCATTATTTGGACTGTGGGTTCAGCCCAATTTTTCCATTCTAGACGGTGGAACTGTACAGTATGTTCGCAACACCTCGTCACAGTAAGCAAAGTGTGATGTGTGACCTTCTCAAAACACTACAATAACATTCAAATGAAGGTGGTAACCACGGCAGAAAACCTCAGAATGCTACAAACTATGGGAATGTAAACAACTCAAGAAAAACTAGGGAATATACACAGAAGCCAACAGAGAAGTCTTGACCTTTAAATTATTCAACACACATAGCCACAAAAGTATTTCATATAGGACATGCATTAAAGGAAAAATCCGGAGTCAATAACCACAGATACCTGTTCTTTGAAGGTGCAAGGAGCTGTTGGTTGGTATAAGTATTACAGCATCACAGCATTTGGAACAACATAGACCAAATTTGCAAACTAGCCGATAACGCTGGCACAGGAAAACAAAACTTCCTTGCCCTCATCAGTTAGCTTTGGCTAGCATTTCGCTATTTGGCCAACGCTGTGCCAAATTCTGTCGTTCTCATACCAACCAAAAGCACTTGGCAATATGAAAAACATAGGGCTACTGGTTGATTCACTCCAGATAATCCCTTAAGTGTTCACTATATGCTTCTAAATTCTGGCGCCAAACAGTTCTCATGGCTCTTCAACTATGAAGATCAATTAACCAGCTTTAGTAATGCAAGTGACAATCTTGTGACTGCAAGAGCCCTTGTGATTGACTAGGCCTTCCCCTGATCACGGTTTCTTCCACTGCAGTCTAATCTGTATATCTATAAATTATTCATCAAATTAGCTTTAATATTAGCCAGGGGGTAACATTTCCTTTACTTGAACTTACAATGCTAGGTAAATCTGGAGCAATTACAGTAACTTGCATTTGATATAACCTGTATAACTGGGGACCAGCATTAACACAGCGCATCACTGAGAATTTCAAGAGTGTTACGGTAATTGACCAGACATTTAGAAATAGAGTTTCCACCCAGTTCAACTGCTTAACCTTTAAAGCACAAAGGACTGTGTGGTGACCATATTTAGTTCACACAGCTATAACAACAACAACAACAGTAAAGATTTTCCTCTTAGCTAAACGTTGCTGGAAGGTTCAATGTAATGTCTGCCCACAACATGCAATGGTGCTAATATGGTGTTTCTGTAGCTCACCTATTTCAGGAAAACTATGCTTTGTGCACATTTTATTCACTTGTCTCAAGGCAACAGTGACACCAAAGAGCAGGGAGAATTTCTCAACCCCCCCCCCACGCCCACGCCCACGCCCCTTGCACACTGCAAATGATACCTCTGTCTCTTCTTGTTTGTGATAAACAGGACAAAACAAAAGTGAAATCAGATTCACTGTGATATTCCATTTCAGGCCATTCATTGGAAAAAGCTGTTGCATCTCCAGTGAACCTGATTTCCCTTGGCTTGGTTTTGCTTCCAGTGCACAAGCATTTTTGAACTCATCAGCTGTTTGCCAATGTGCTCAGACTATAAGCACTGCAGTGTCTTCTTTTGATGAGGTTGTGCACTGGAATGGGAGCACCAATTTTGAGAGAAAAATAGTTCATTGTGGAATATGTAGTTTAACTATATGGAAGTCATAAGTACTCGACTATCAAATGAACTGGACAAATATAGAAGTATAACTAATTTTGAGTCAGTTCAGTAAACTTCCTGAATGTCGGTTTTGATCACCTTTTAAGTTGCATTTCATGTATTTTACTAAACTGACCCGAAATTAGTCAGTCATAATTCTAAATAATTTCAGCTAGAATTACATATTCTCAATAATTACTCATGTATATAACATTAATGCAAAAATCCTTAACACCGTTATCTCAACTGTAAGGACTTTGCTCCAATTAGAGAAATAGCACCAAACTGAACCACTATATCCGTTTGACTATGAAAAGAACATCCTTTGATCTCTGCCATCTCAATTTAGCTGGAGACTTCCATAGGATGCACTTTAATTGGTTATTAACCCCACTATCCACATTGCCTTTTCTGTTCTACCCCACTCATCTCCTCTCTGCCCTTTATTTGCAGCATGTCCTTGAAGCCCATGTCCATCTATTCCAGAGCCCAAATATGGCTGCAGTCATTTTGGCTTTATGGATTTGCGGACTTCTTAATGAGCGGAAGAGGCCACCACAACAAACAAAGAGGAGAGAGGAGAGCTCATGACGTGCCCACTACAATCCGTTAATATTACTACATTACTGTATCTCACATTGAGTTACATTTATTTTTTTGTTAAGTTTTTTGACAAGACTTTCTGTAAAGACTTTTTGTAATATCTGCAAACAGCAAAGACTGCCTTCATTACAACAGACAGATGGCACAGCTGTCTGCTATACCGTCACCTTGACGTAAAAGATGTGGAAAGACTTGTATAAAATAGAGGATTTGTCAGGAAGCGCTATTTTTTGTTCCCCATGCAACAAAAGCTGATTTGTTGGTGCCTTTGCTGCCCTCAGCACACATAAAACTAAACTCCTGCTGCTGTATCCTCCCTTCCTACTGAATCACCTCCAACACTGCTCAAAACCATGCTTACAACTTCTGACACTTAAATAACAGTAATTAGACCTGACCTACACAACCTAGGGGTCCTACGATTAGTGTAAAAATGAAACAAATACAAAACAAAAAAATAAAAGTTTTAGATTTTTATGGGCATAGTTAAGTAAAAGCATGCATATCTATTAAACATGACTAAAAAAGGAAATCAAACTTTAAAAAAAGAAGACTTTTCTACAAAAGCATCATTTCCTATCAGTAAAACCAATCACCGCAAGAAATACCTCAACAGATTGCCAGTGTGTAGAAACTGTAGGAAGCGATACAGAGACACACTCCTAATGCCACAACTGTGCGGTTTTCCAAGAAGGGAACTTGTGGCAGAGTCAGCAGATTCTATTTGGATTGCTCTCCCCCTTTTCTGGGATTACTTGAAAAAATCAAGTCATTTCGAATTCAATGGCTGCAAAACATGGTAGACGAGTAGATTTCTTCTTTTTTGTTCCATTTAAGTTTATTTGTTAACATTTAACAGAGAGATTTAAAATATATATATATATGTATATACAGATATATATCTGCAGAGTGTTTGGTCATCATGTCACTTTTCTTAAGGGCAATGGTGACAGGTGATTAATTCAAAAGAACAGATCGTAATTATCATGTCATAAAAGGTTAATACTGCAAGTGACATTTGATCATAAAGATAATAATAATAATAATTAAAAAAAAAACAAGTCAAACTTCTATGCAGCAATAGACAGTGGTTAAATATGGATTAAGGGACATAATAGGTATCCAAGTCAAGACCTGAGCTCACCTCACACTGGAATCTATTCTACCCACTTTGTTGAACCTGATACCCAGTTACTGTACAAACCCCCGTTTCAACTAGGGGCTCATGGGAAGCTGAATATGTAAACAAACAAAAAAGGAGCATGTCTTATGTTCACATAAAGCAGACAGGGAAAAAAAATTATACTAATTAGTATAATTTTTTTTCCCTGTCTGCTTTATGTGAACATAAGACATGCTCCTTTTTTGTTTGTTTACATATTCAGCTTCCCATGAGCCCCTAGTTGAAACGGGGGTTTGTACAGTAACTGGGTATCAGGTTCAACAAAGTGGGTAGAATAGATTCCAGTGTGAGGTGAGCTCAGGTCTTGACTTGGATACCTATTATGTCCCTTAATCCATATTTAACCACTGTCTATTGCTGCATAGAAGTTTGACTTGTTTTTTTTTTAATTATTATTATTATTATCTTTATGATCAAATGTCACTTGCAGTATTAACCTTTTATGACATGATAATTACGATCTGTTCTTTTGAATTAATCACCTGTCACCATTGCCCTTAAGAAAAGTGACATGATGACCAAACACTCTGCAGATATATATCTGTATATACATATATATATATATTTTAAATCTCTCTGTTAAATGTTAACAAATAAACTTAAATGGAACAAAAAAGAAGAAATCTACTCGTCTACCATGTTTTGCAGCCATTGAATTCGAAATGACTTGATTTTTTCAAGTAATCCCAGAAAAGGGGGAGAGCAATCCAAATAGAATCTGCTGACTCTGCCACAAGTTCCCTTCTTGGAAAACCGCACAGTTGTGGCATTAGGAGTGTGTCTCTGTATCGCTTCCTACAGTTTCTACACACTGGCAATCTGTTGAGGTATTTCTTGCGGTGATTGGTTTTACTGATAGGAAATGATGCTTTTGTAGAAAAGTCTTCTTTTTTTAAAGTTTGATTTCCTTTTTTAGTCATGTTTAATAGATATGCATGCTTTTACTTAACTATGCCCATAAAAATCTAAAACTTTTATTTTTTTGTTTTGTATTTGTTTCATTTTTACACTAATCGTAGGACCCCTAGGTTGTGTAGGTCAGGTCTAATTACTGTTATTTAAGTGTCAGAAGTTGTAAGCATGGTTTTGAGCAGTGTTGGAGGTGATTCAGTAGGAAGGGAGGATACAGCAGCAGGAGTTTAGTTTTATGTGTGCTGAGGGCAGCAAAGGCACCAACAAATCAGCTTTTGTTGCATGGGGAACAAAAAATAGCGCTTCCTGACAAATCCTCTATTTTATACAAGTCTTTCCACATCTTTTACGTCAAGGTGACGGTATAGCAGACAGCTGTGCCATCTGTCTGTTGTAATGAAGGCAGTCTTTGCTGTTTGCAGATATTACAAAAAGTCTTTACAGAAAGTCTTGTCAAAAAACTTAACAAAAAAATAAATGTAACTCAATGTGAGATACAGTAATGTAGTAATATTAACGGATTGTAGTGGGCACGTCATGAGCTCTCCTCTCTCCTCTTTGTTTGTTGTGGTGGCCTCTTCCGCTCATTAAGAAGTCCGCAAATCCATAAAGCCAAAATGACTGCAGCCATATTTGGGCTCTGGAATAGATGGACATGGGCTTCAAGGACATGCTGCAAATAAAGGGCAGAGAGGAGATGAGTGGGGTAGAACAGAAAAGGCAATGTGGATAGTGGGGTTAATAACCAATTAAAGTGCATCCTATGGAAGTCTCCAGCTAAATTGAGATGGCAGAGATCAAAGGATGTTCTTTTCATAGTCAAACGGATATAGTGGTTCAGTTTGGTGCTATTTCTCTAATTGGAGCAAAGTCCTTACAGTTGAGATAACGGTGTTAAGGATTTTTGCATTAATGTTATATACATGAGTAATTATTGAGAATATGTAATTCTAGCTGAAATTATTTAGAATTATGACTGACTAATTTCGGGTCAGTTTAGTAAAATACATGAAATGCAACTTAAAAGGTGATCAAAACCGACATTCAGGAAGTTTACTGAACTGACTCAAAATTAGTTATACTTCTATATTTGTCCAGTTCATTTGATAGTCGAGTACTTATGACTTCCATATAGTTAAACTACATATTCCACAATGAACTATTTTTCTCTCAAAATTGGTGCTCCCATTCCAGTGCACAACCTCATCAAAAGAAGACACTGCAGTGCTTATAGTCTGAGCACATTGGCAAACAGCTGATGAGTTCAAAAATGCTTGTGCACTGGAAGCAAAACCAAGCCAAGGGAAATCAGGTTCACTGGAGATGCAACAGCTTTTTCCAATGAATGGCCTGAAATGGAATATCACAGTGAATCTGATTTCACTTTTGTTTTGTCCTGTTTATCACAAACAAGAAGAGACAGAGGTATCATTTGCAGTGTGCAAGGGGCGTGGGCGTGGGCGTGGGGGGGGGGTTGAGAAATTCTCCCTGCTCTTTGGTGTCACTGTTGCCTTGAGACAAGTGAATAAAATGTGCACAAAGCATAGTTTTCCTGAAATAGGTGAGCTACAGAAACACCATATTAGCACCATTGCATGTTGTGGGCAGACATTACATTGAACCTTCCAGCAACGTTTAGCTAAGAGGAAAATCTTTACTGTTGTTGTTGTTGTTATAGCTGTGTGAACTAAATATGGTCACCACACAGTCCTTTGTGCTTTAAAGGTTAAGCAGTTGAACTGGGTGGAAACTCTATTTCTAAATGTCTGGTCAATTACCGTAACACTCTTGAAATTCTCAGTGATGCGCTGTGTTAATGCTGGTCCCCAGTTATACAGGTTATATCAAATGCAAGTTACTGTAATTGCTCCAGATTTACCTAGCATTGTAAGTTCAAGTAAAGGAAATGTTACCCCCTGGCTAATATTAAAGCTAATTTGATGAATAATTTATAGATATACAGATTAGACTGCAGTGGAAGAAACCGTGATCAGGGGAAGGCCTAGTCAATCACAAGGGCTCTTGCAGTCACAAGATTGTCACTTGCATTACTAAAGCTGGTTAATTGATCTTCATAGTTGAAGAGCCATGAGAACTGTTTGGCGCCAGAATTTAGAAGCATATAGTGAACACTTAAGGGATTATCTGGAGTGAATCAACCAGTAGCCCTATGTTTTTCATATTGCCAAGTGCTTTTGGTTGGTATGAGAACGACAGAATTTGGCACAGCGTTGGCCAAATAGCGAAATGCTAGCCAAAGCTAACTGATGAGGGCAAGGAAGTTTTGTTTTCCTGTGCCAGCGTTATCGGCTAGTTTGCAAATTTGGTCTATGTTGTTCCAAATGCTGTGATGCTGTAATACTTATACCAACCAACAGCTCCTTGCACCTTCAAAGAACAGGTATCTGTGGTTATTGACTCCGGATTTTTCCTTTAATGCATGTCCTATATGAAATACTTTTGTGGCTATGTGTGTTGAATAATTTAAAGGTCAAGACTTCTCTGTTGGCTTCTGTGTATATTCCCTAGTTTTTCTTGAGTTGTTTACATTCCCATAGTTTGTAGCATTCTGAGGTTTTCTGCCGTGGTTACCACCTTCATTTGAATGTTATTGTAGTGTTTTGAGAAGGTCACACATCACACTTTGCTTACTGTGACGAGGTGTTGCGAACATACTGTACAGTTCCACCGTCTAGAATGGAAAAATTGGGCTGAACCCACAGTCCAAATAATGGTCTGTTTGCCTGTAGATATTCCGTGAATATGTTGTACTATTTCTGGATAATGGTTTCTGTATCGATTAGTGGTAGCTGGCTTTGAGCAGTGTGTTCAGTATTGTTTTTTTTTTTAACGGGGTTATGCTTTGAGCACACCATTTTTGAGACATACTCTGGAACAAGGCACCGGCACCAAAGACCATAATCAACTGCAGAGACCTGCCTGATTGCTGTCATGCTTGGCACATTTTGGGGGAAAGGGGGAATCGGCATGAATAACTTGGAAGCGTTATTTTTTTTTCCCCTGTTAGATTTGAAGAGCCTTTGAGGGAGGATGGGGGAGGGGGGTATTTGAATGTTTGGTTTTGTTTATTGGTTCAACAGGGATTCATGAGAGAAATTTTATTTAAATGATTTTTTTTAAGTGCATCTTATCTGTTGTGTTCATTTTGGTTGAATGGTTTGAGTACTGTGGTTTAGTCAGACATAAGGTTTGAAATTCAAAAATGCAACAGGAATGAATGAATGAATGAACAGTCACTAAATCAGAAACTAAGTATCCAAGAATCAAATGAATGTCCCCTGGAGTTTGTGCTTAAATGGGTTTATGCACTCGTTTCAGATAAGTGGGTATAGAGAAGCTTAGATACATGTAGAGTGTAGGGTAGAGTGACTTTGCTTTACATAAAATTTTTTCCCTTGCAGAGATCGAGGAGGTGAAATGCAATTCTATGACGCGTGTTTTCCATACAATCTTTTTCACTTGTACCACATACTTCTTAGTCACGTGTAGTGGAATGTGAGGAATAGAAAGGCACCCCAGTGTCCACACAAGGGGGAAGTGTGTCTGCCTGGCATGGTCAAGAGAAAAAAAGGCTTGAGTTTTCAGACACGTGGACACAGGCAGGCACCGCTCGGTGACAAAGACCGGTTTGTTTCTGCTACGATAATCGTTTGCCACAGAAACAGAATCTGATGATGCTGAAGACTTCTAGAACAACAAGTACCGAATGCTCCCGCTCACTCATATTCTGGGGAATTTTTGGCGCTCTGCCAATTAAGCTTCCAGGCGGTCCATTTGTTTAAATATTGTTAAGAAAAGGACAGATGTTGGATGTACTCCAGTGCCTTTTGGACTCCATCACTTCCCTTAGAAGGAAGCAGTGTATAAATATGAATCTCGTTTTGGGAACAAGAAGTTGTCTAAAAGTAAACCATTTAAGTAATTGAACTTCCTCCGGATTAATAGAGAATTCAGTCGTTCTGCCCACAATGCAGCCTCTGTTGTTAACTGATGAGAAATTATGATTTGAAACCTCATCACTTCAGATGTTTAAGTTGCATGAACCAGTTCAAAGCCATCTGATATATCAATGTGAAAGGGTTAAAGTTTTTTCTTATATAAAGCTTGAGTCCTTAAACTCCATGACGCACAGCCCAGGGTGACATTCATGCCTTTCCAACCAACATAAATGCAAGTGTCTGGTCATTACAATGAATTGGCAGTGACTGTTGCCTCTCAAGAGTTCATGGGTAAGTTCCAAAGTTATTGTGCCTAGGGTTTGTGTGGTCTGTTCATTCATGCATTTCCTGGACACCATCAATTATCGCTGTTGTAGAATATGACAAAAATCTTGCTGTTATTGCACTTTGCCCTTATTGGAGGTTTCATTCCAAGTGAGTTCAATTATTGTGTGGGGAGTTTAATTATTGTGGCTTAGAGTCTATTTACGTGTCTTGTGTCTGCATCCTGCTTGTTGGCGGCAACTGCTTATTCTCTAACTTGCATTTTAAAATGTAAAACTTTTCAGCCATTCCAACTTTAAGCTAAATTATTCCAAAACTGAAATGAAAGAAGCAGCAGCACTGCTCTGTTGGAGGTGAGAAGAACCAAGTCCTTCAAAGAAAACGAGTGTGATCTTTTCCTTCCATCTGTGCCTGCCGCTGGTGTCCCTTTGAGGGGGATCAAGTTTCTCTCCTTGTATTCAGAGAGTCTCTGTTGCCAACAGAACATTTTCCAAAAACCACAAGACCATGACTTGGTGTGAGCCTTCTGTTCTGTTCAGTCGGATCCCCTTCCCAATGTTTTACATTTGCAGTTTGTCCTATTTTTTATTTATTTATTTATTTGTTTTTTTTACCTTTCTGCTCTTGATGGTTACATCATGGACTTGAAGACGTGTTTCTTTCTTTTTTCATGTTCTTCCCCATTATAGAAAAGCTATGCTCCCTGTTTTCTTGCCCAGAGATACACTTCATAGTGTTACCTTTTTGAACAGTCTTGAAAGATATTGACAGTGCCGAAAGAATTTGGCTTGCTCCATTTCAGGGAGGAAGGAGTGCAGTTGCTTTACATCTAGTGTGGCTTGTTTCAAATTCATCTTGACAACTTGTCTCTTTGAACTTCATTTTCAAGAGGAACCACACGGTGATGCCAGTCGCTCCAATACTCCTTGGGAAATATCCTATCTTCTTGGGAAATATCCTGCCTTCTGAGAGAGTGATTTTTTTTTTTTTTTTTTTTTTTGCATTCTGTTCTCCAGGACATCCATTTCTTCCTAATCTTTTAGTGGCCAAAAAGAAGAAATATACTTTCTTTATGCTACCATGAAGTAACTTGCTCCATTTCAGGATGGAGTGATCGTTTGGCTTCTTTGGCTTGTTGTGGTGTCATCTTGACACGTGCCTCTTTGATTTTGGTTTGGCTTTATACTGGTATTTTGATTCGGGCTGAATTAAGGTGCTAACAGCATTTTTGTCATGTTGTACAGCAACTCTAGTCTCACTATTTCAGATTTATGCATAATGTGAGATTTGAAATAAATTTGAGTTTCTGAAATTTAATTTCTTTAATTTTTATTTTCACGGATCCCCAGTGGATCAACCTTCATATTCCGAATGAAGATGGCCATCCAATCAGTTTGAAGTAGAGGCAGACAGGGGTTTTGAGTGTGTATCTGTGTGTGTTTGTGTGCTTGTGTTTGTTCATTTGTATGTATGTATGTTTGTATGTATGTGTGTATGTGTTCATGTATGTGCGTATGGATGTGGTATAGTGTGTGGTGTCTGTGTCAGTGTGTGCGCGCGTGCTGTGTGTGAGTCCACACTTGCTGAGGAGTAAGGCGTGCTAACAGACAACTCTCTTGCCGTGCAGCTTGAGGAACGCCAGCGGGCTGACTGCTGCCGACCTGGCCCACGCCCAGGGCTTTCATGAGTGTGCACAGCTGCTGGCCAATGCCCAGAACCAGCAGCTCAACTGCATGACCATCACCAACGGCTCGACCACCTCCAATGGCTCCATCGCCAACGGGGACCAGGCCATCAACCACCTCCGCAGCTTCCACAAGGGAGCACCTAGCAGAAAGAGGTCCCTGGACAGCATGGAGTCGGATCACATCAAGAAGGCCAGAACTGACAGTAAGTCCTTGCGTTTTGTTGCCAGTACCAGAGAGTTTGTAAGGAGCAATAACTTAAGTATCTTTGGCAGTACCTATTACTAGTACCTAGAATTGGACTTTTGATTATTTTCTATCCAGGGGAAGAACGTCAGACTCAAACCCCTCACGTTATGTTTGTGTGACATATGAGATGGCATGACCTGTACAGATTCATGCCCTTTAAGGATTTCTGTTCCATCCTTCCTTAGGATGTTTGATGTTGCTAAATCATTTGTTCATTGAGAGAGTATTGTACTGTTCTTCTGTTCGTATTGTATTTTTTTAATTAATATTATTTGTGTAGAATTATAAAATTGATTTTAAGTGTGTTCAGATGCCAGAGGAGTTTCTGTAGATACAAGTTTGTTAGTCATCGATTTTATAATTGCCCAGTGTTTTGAGGCTAACAAAAGATGACAAAACTGAAACAAAAACATTTGTGTTGATGCGGCCTACGGCACGATGCCAGTTCACTAATATTTCCCCATGCCATTATGGATGGAGAGAGTTTCTCTAGAAACTGATCTCCCTAATACAGCCAGAAGATATTGCTAATTCATTTTTACTGAAGTGACACCCCATCCTTAATGATGAGATTAATCGTTTATACCATGGCAAAATTTACAAGACCCACTTGTCTCTCTCATTCCATACGTCTAAGAGTTTTATAGTTACCCCCTCAGCGTGCTGCAGATATGATCATACTTTCAGAGTTCAGGGGGGAAAAAATAAGCCATTGAGCTGATACAACATTCATCACTGCAAGAATGACCCACCTGCATTGGCGGTGGCCTACTTTTTATGGCTATATACAGCTTATGTTGCTTCTATCTGTTTCTACCTCCTTACGTGCCCAGTACATACAGTATGGACCATTTCAGGTTCTAATTCCATAGCTGGACAAAACAATGCTTGAACATTCTATCTTGGTCCCCAACTACTTCCTGTTACCAGAGACGGTTGATAGTATCTTTGCCGTTACATTATCATAACATAAGGAATGTTAAACAGGAAGTGCTGGGGGACCAGCAATGGAACGAGAACCTGAAACGGTCTATATTTAGCAGTGCAGAATTTTAGATATGTTACTTTCTATAACTACTGAACAGTGCAGAAATTGTAGAGCTTGTCTAGCAGTAATGTCTTGAAAATAATATTTCTCAAAACTTTTGAGTTAAACTAGTTTTGGATTTGAGTGTTCAGGTAGCGTGAGTGTTTCTAGCACAGAGTGCTACCCTTGAGCATTTCACCCCAACATAAACCGAATAACCAGCAGCCAAAACTAACTGAATAGGACTCCCTTTCAGTTCCCTTGCTGCTTCAATTTTTCAGGATGCATTTATTGGCTCTAGTGATTGGTTGCATTTCTAAAAATCATTATTGACCTATACAATCTTGTTATAGTGTTAAAAAAAAAAACAGAACAAATTAGATTTTACATCCTCATTATCTTGTAGAATTGCTCAGAACTCTTCTCAAGCTTCAGAGCAAGTTGGGCAAAAGTGGAACTAGTTCATAGGTGTGCGGTTATCTGAAAATAACGCATATCCTAAAGAGCACGTCACAATAGAAAATTTGATTACGCAGTAGTATAACCTGTAATAATAACCTAATAATCTTTCCACAGCTGTCCAGTTCCCCATGAAGGCTCTGAACGGCTGTGCCCAAGAGGACCTGATGGAGGCCATGCATATGGAGTCTTGCTTGGCACCACCGACCACAGGTGGGAATGGATCCTTCCCGTTTGGGTCCAATGGCTGTGCCGGGTCACAGGAGGCTGGCATGGGCCTTGAGCCCGAGCCAGAGGCTGTGCCCATGGACGGCTCGTCTGCTGCTCCCAAGGAGCTGGAGATCATCACAGTGGCATCCATGCACATCCCATGCCGCGTCACCAACTCTTACGCCTACCTGTAGTGGCCTTACTGTATGGCAGGGTGGCTTCCCTCTCGTTGGCAAGCCATTTTCAGATTTGAGTGTGTGTTCATAAAAAAACAAGCAAGAAGTAAGGTCACTGTGACCTTTGTGGTGTTGTGTGCGTGTGTGGGTGGGTTTGGCCTACAAGTACATACATACAAGTCTGATCCGGCTGGACTCTTGTCCCGCAGACTTCTGTACAACTCTGCCTGTGTGTGGTAGCGTTAGCATTTTGTTATGGTAGTAAAACTTTTGTCTTAATGAAAATCAAATCGAATCTTCCAGTCAGCACCCAGGCATGCTTGTGTATATAACTGAAAAACTGGCCAAACCATTTGTGAGCTCCACCTTTTTGCATTGCCGTCCCGAACAGGCTATCATTTGAATTGTCATCTCACATCACCTGTCTGATCTTTGTTGCAAACCCACATGATTTATATGTTGTACCAATATTGTTCTTGTGTGAAATATAAGATTCCGTTTCATTAGTTACATTCCTCTGCATTTGTCAGTCATACAGACTTTTTGAAACTTTGCTGCATTGGCAGTGTCCACTCTAGGCTGCCTAGCCCAGACATGCAGTTGCACTAGCAATTGGCCTTGTGCAGATCAAACCCACTGTATGCATGCACTGTACTTAGAGCAAGTACTGTAACTCCGACTCCACCCTTAAGTCCTTAAGACCCCAAGGGGTTTGGGGCAATGGTGTGGTGATGTCTTTCTTCTGCATTGGCTCATCTCCCTGAGGAGAGAGAGCCTAACCCTCTGAGTAGATGCTCTCGTCCCAGAATTGTGTGAAAAGAAAAGGAAAAAAAATAGGCTTACTTATCCCTTTGGCGCCGTTGGATGTTTTGCAGTGCAAAAGTCCCAACTTTATATGTCTAGTGTGTTTTTTTTTTTTTTTTTTTTTTTCTTTTTTTTTTATTATAAAAAATTTTT
>JASCQY010000071.1:3512714-3524488 GCA_030264315.1 Sardinella tawilis
AGAATGCACTTCGTGCAGTGCAGATAAGGTATGTTCCATCTAGCCATCTCAATTTATCTAATTATTATCATCATCAAATTTTGAAAGTTTTTGCTCTGGACTGGCCACAAGGCTTTTTACATACTTATAAAATGAAGAAAGACAGGAAGGCTTTTTTTAGACCATCAAGTCTAAATAAGAAAGGTTTTACAAAGGAATGCCACAAATGAATGCACATAATGTGAATTTTGTGTTATGGCTGAAAAATCTTCTTATTCTGGTTTTAAGACAAAAAGGGAGTGCCCAAAGACAAAGATTAAAGGCCAAATCTTGAGCCGCAATATACAACAACAAAAAAAATCTAGGCCATGTTGCTGTTGGTATTCATCTGAATTTCAGAGTATGTGGTTGTTCAATCAAAGAATCTCAATTCTCTAGAATCTTCAAGTCTCCCAAAATGCCAGAATAAAAATTGAGATGGAAAAGATCATCTTGAGAGGGAACCAGGGAAGAACCAGGGAAGACCAGTTTCATGGTTGTAGGCCCATGATAAAAGTGACTAGAACTACAGTGAAGGAACATGTTCTTAAATGTCTTCTGGCAACTTGAATCCGAAGGATAACCCTAGCAACAGTCGTCATGGCGGCGGTCAGAAGAAAAGGTTAAAGTTCAGGTGGTCATCTTGGCAGCAGACGGTTGATGAACCTAACTATCTTTGTCAGCAGCTAGAAAGAAATGTTCCAGTAAAGCTTCTTCAGGAGTCTATTGAAGTTCAGAAAGAAATAAATCAGCTGCATCAAGTTTTGAGTTAACCAAAGGAATATTCCTGTACATGTCGAGACCTATGGCAGGAAAATGCCAATATCCAGTTTTGAGGCTTATTAAAATTCTTCTATTAAGGACACATTTACATGTATCTAAAGTCTACTTTGAACATAAATATTTTTGGTAATTTATTTCCAAAGAAATGCTTTAGGAATTAATTTTATATTTTCACGCCCCCCGGTTTTCCCAGCATAAGCTGAATTCAGACGAGGGTCCTCAGAGTGTTGAGAAAGGTCGAAAAGCACCAAGAAAGGCATACAGAAGAGACTAGCCAAAATCCTTTCAGGCGAGGAATGCTTCTTGTGGAATGCTGCCTTAGAAAACATTAGCAGGACGCAGTCTCTCCCTCTCCTCAAATCAAGGGCGCTGGCAATTCCATCACAGGGGAATTTCAACAATCTCTTCACGAATAAGGATGATACTGGGTCAAGTTCCCCAGAGAGAAAATGCTACATCAGCTCATCTTACCATTTCAAGAGTCAGCGAAATTGGGTCCTACTGTTCATACGATACGGTTTGGATAGCCTATGCCAATGCAGGCAGTGTAGTACAACTGATCTCATAATATTAACATTTTTGTAACCAATGAAAATAATAGTATTATCCGTTTTTTTTCTTGGACACGCACCATTTGGAAACATTCTGCACCTACTGTATATAACAACTACAATGTTTCAGACTACGGACTGTCCAAAATAGGCATTCCTCTATAATACTAATCAAAAGATTCAACATTTTCTTTGGAATACTTTTTTTTTCTGTGATCCAGAAAGAATGTTATACTAAGCATCCCATGCTTGAGTGGCAAATTTGCTACAAAGAATTTAATTAAATGAGGGAAGGAAATGATGGCAGTATTATTGGCATTCTGCAAGTAGCCTGATGTCTGGCTTTTTAGAGTTAGAATTTGGGAGTGGGGTTACATTTTCTTGCCATTACGTTTTAATACAACTACAACAGTTTCTAGTTCTATAATTCTATTATTAAATAATTAAAAAGTACCAAGTAACCATGCATATGTCTATTTTGTAGATGAAATGCTTTTAATCTTTTCAGAATTCTTACAGGATAATAAAATATGAAAGTCTATATCTGTGGACAAATGAATAATTAGGAATAATGATTATGAAGTTATTACTGGTGTTGCTGGCGGGGAGGTTTGAAACGTGCAGCAATAGACATCCAACTTGGATCATGATATAATACATGCAGGAAGGGATCATTTCTTCAGAACTTTGAAGTTCTACAACAGCTAATTCTACAAATAGTTGGTATTTTGAGGTATTACAACAAAATTTGAATGAAACTACATTTAAAACGCTTATATTTAAAGCAACAGTGGCTCCTAAAATGATCGGACAAAATAAGCTCCGGCATACCAGTAGTCACTCATTTGAAATCTTCAGAAACTGGAGAATTTCCAAACAGAATCACAGTGTGCAGCAACAAAATGGCTGCCTGTTAATTTCAACATTGTTCAGAGTTACTATCTGCTTCTGTCGTCTTTGTACATTAACCAAAAAAGATAAAGGACATACGAGTGTCTACTGGCATGAGGAATTAACTCCACAATAAAGACATTAATAAACTATTAACAAGTATTAGCGTGTTATACATAATAATAAAGGCATTTTTGTTCTTGAATTACATTTTACTATAATTACTAGCAACTGACCTCAACAGAAGGCACTCCTTACAATATTATAATTATATTTCAAGTATTTAGCCTAGCCACAAGGTAAGCTGCTAATCCACATAACTAATAGTTTGTAGCTTTGTTTGACAGGTTTGTTGCAAACTATGTACAAAGTGTGTTTATGTTATGTAACATTTATTTATGTTTACTGAAAAATAAAAAAGGAAGGGGAAAAAACCCATGAGCCCCTCTACCTGTTAATCCTGTGCCTGGTCTGAATCTCCTTAAATGATCTCTCTTACCCTTGACCTTCAGTACAGGCTGGCGCAGACTAAACCTACTGCTACGCTACAACAGCTGTTGAAGGAAAACAACAGAGTGACAGGGAACAGTACTTACAACATGCTTCAATCCTGACTTAAACCTGCAGCATCATAACTACTAAGACCTTTGAAAACACATGAGTCATAAAGCAATTACAGTGATTTCTAGCTTCTAAAAAATGAAAACAAAAATACTGCAGAGGCTGGAGACCAAATGCACATTTCTTCAGAGATGTGATCACGAGTAAAGGGGGTGTAGCTGTGGAAGAAGTTTATGTTAAATACTTAGAGTACTGGGGTCAGACGGAATCCAAGTATCCGGTTTAATCAAAGGAGAACCAGTGAATTTGAATGCTGTGTGGTATACTTTCAAGAGAGGTTGCATTCACAGGTCGTCACCCTGTCTCTAAATGGAAGAAAGGCGACTCATTCCCTCCCACATAAAAAAGGCAATGTTAAACCCACAACATGAATGCTTAGAAGACTGACAGGAACATAACACTCTTCTGTCTTGTGAGATTACCGTCTCTGAGGACACCAGTCTGTTGCCTCCACACAAGACTCTGGAGTCGAAGAGCAATTATGGTTTGTGGGATTCTAAACCTCTACTCTGTTCTATGCTGTTAGAGGCCAGAAAGCCAGGAACTCAAGCATACTAGGGAGACAATTTCATAAAGCACCATGAATTATGGGATATCCAAGTAAAAGAGCTTAAAAAAAAAAAAAAAAAACCTGTCTAGACTGTATGTCTCCCCCCCCCCCCCCCTCAAATAAGTTAAAGCCATAGGTATTAAGAGGTTATGCAATCACAATAGGAGCCAACAATATCCAAGTCCATTACAATATCAAGTTATGGGCCAAAACTGCCTGCCTAACACACAATTATTTATAATTGTTTATAATCTCAAGACCACAAATGTGCAATATGCAATAATACAGAAGCTCTCAACAGTGAAATATAAGATTTATGCAAATGCTGAGACATTACAATTCTGTTTGTATGATTCTTGAGGGAAGAGGCAACAAAATGACACTATTATTTGTCTTTCTCTGGCAAGATACAGCTGAAATGACAAACACTTTCTTCACTGAGCTGACATGATGCACTCAAACAAAGGAAAGATTTTCAAAGGAAATTTTTGCTAAAATAACCATCAAATAAACATATGAAAGGAACAGCCGACCACAACAGAATGCATTTCTGAAGCTAAACCAGGACACATTTGAAGTTGAACAAACACACACACAGCACTCAAAGCCACTGGTAACTCTCCAATTTCCAGAATAGAAACACTGACAGGTAAGACAGATACTGGGAAATATCTGGCCCCGGCGGAAAGTTTCGTCTACAGTGCCTTACTTCCTCCAGCAACTCACTTCTCAGGAAAGCCAAACCCTCTACAGGGCGATCTGAGGGAGAGCACACTTGCATTCCACAGTTCAGCAGCTGGATTAGCAAAAACACTGGAGACCCACTTAAGCCACCAACAGACCGACTGGTCGTCTTCCACAGATGACATCACATGTAAATATTTTCAAATTCTCTTTAGTCAATAACTTTCCAGTGTGAAAAGCCATTACTTATTTGAGTGAAGTCCAATTCGGTTCATAATATTTCGGCCATTTTGATGATAACCAACACAGGCTTGGGGTGGGGACACGCATTTCCACACTTACTTCGCCTAGCAAATGACCACATGTGAGGTACATCCGATTCTATTTCTTAATGCGAGTGGGCAGACCACAAGAGAGGATTAATTAACAGAGTTGGGCATGGCAAAATGAAGACTAAATATAGCTTCTTACAGCCAATAATCACCCATTTGAGAAGCTTTGACAGATTAACAGCAAAATCTGAAGAATTAAATAAGATTAATAAGACTTGTCTTATTAATCCAAATTTATAGTGGTCTATAAGTGTAAATGTTTAATGCCCTACAATAATATACTATACATTGCGTTTCATTTCAATGAAACATGAGATTTCAAAATACATTTTTGCTACACTAATTTGAATCTGTAGAAGTCAAAAATATCCCTTTCTGATTAAATATAGGCCGACAATGAGACACAGGACAAGGGTAGAAGACCTGAAAATAAAGGCCCGTGTGAAACTAATTATGCAAGTAATGGCAACCCAGTCAGGAAAGGTAATGACTAAATCATGGTGATGAGGCACACCACATAAAGATTTAATAGATGTGCACAAGTTTGCAAAAGAGCCACTAAGTGAGGCCCATCATGCTGTGTGCAACTGTGGAAGATGCCTTAGGTATGGAGTCTGTGATAGCTTCTTGTTATGTAGGATAAGTACATTTTTACCATTTACTTGAAAGGAGATAAGACCTTTAACACATTGTTGGGCTTTTCCTTCCTCTCTTCCTCTGCTCGGCAACAGAAGTGCAACAGTAGTTCTTTTTGTAACCGCCAGTGAAGGTGCACCGCACTGACAAGTACAGCAAGCTGTTATTTATAATCCTACTAGTCTTTTTCATGACAAGGTAAAAGAAAGAAAGAAAGAAAAAAAGACACTCTTTCAGGCTCATATGGGGAACAGGTTTGACCAAAGAGTCTTGGAAAAACCAAGTTACATCTTGTCAGAAAAATTCCAAGGCAGTGTGCGTACAAGACGCAGCCTGAGGGACCAGAGTGTGAAAGTGCGCACAAACACAAGAGTGTGTGAGTGTGTGAGTGTGTGTGTGTGTGCGTGATGTGAATGTCAGCAGCTGTTGCCGATCCCGAGCACAGAGGCAGGTTATCTGCAGTGCCTGGGGTGAGTCTGCCAGAGTGACCCTGGTTGAACTATTTATTCACCGATCGCTGGGCACACAGAGTGAGGCAGACCGACCTGGAATGTACCTTCATTTACTTTTGAGGAGTGGCAGGAGCGTGCACCACAGCCTGCACTACAGCAGCAGTCTGGAGGCAAATTTAGAACTCCCCTCATAATATTTGGTGAAGAGTAACGTTACAGTGGAAACCTTGTTCATTCATTTTAATATTTCCTCTCCTGTGCTTGATTCTGTGCGCAAAGAGATGGCAAATACATTGCACTGACTGATCCTAATCCACTGTTTGTGTTAATGGCAACGATGCAGCCACATGTTGGTTACTGTTGATGTGCTCAGAGAACTGCACATCAACAAAAAAGCAACAACAACAAATATATATTTTTATATAATAAATCTATCTATCTATCTATCTATCTATATATATATATATATATATATATAGATAGATATAAATTGCTGCTACTGGGGACTGGAGACATGGGACATCCTCAAACAAATAGTGAGAGTGATGTCAGATCTTTACTTCTAATACAGTGTTTGCTGCACTCTGTAATATGTTATGCAATCCTACAGTAGCTTTGGAGGGCAAAAACATGAGGTTTTACGAAGCCCTTTCAGTATTCTGCCCTGGAGCTAATATTGAAATGTTTCTTGAGTGTTAAATTTGGACAAGAGCTGGGAAATTTGGTGTATATATCCTTAATTAACATGGTCTTTGGGCAACAAAAAGGTAAATTTGGCTTCAGCAAAACTACATGCTTGACACAATTTGCATGGTTTAAAATTGCATCGCATTTAAGTTCCGTCACAAAAAAAAAGTCCTAAAAAAGAATTGGGGAAAATAAGGAAAAATGCCATCCATGAAGAGAACTGATGAACATCCTTCTCTTGACACTGTAAGCTGTGAGGTGGAATTATAGTCTGACCACATAAATTATCCCATCTCCTGACAAGTAAACGGTTATTTCAGGGAGTCAAATGAACTTTCCTTTGTTTGGTTTCAAATTTCAAGGAGGAGCTTAGATAGTGAGCCATGAAGAAATGTGCATTTGGTCCATCCAGCCGGCTACAAAAACACACACACTTACCAAAGCAAAAAGGTTAAAAAGGAAAACTTCAAACAAAACTGCCTCTACTACCTTCAACAAGGAGGAATGCAAGATAATGGCATATAAACATTGTACTAGATAGACTAGTTTAATATCACATGATGACAATTAACACAGGTAGCAAATATATGCTCAAGGAGAGACACAGGTTAAAGAAGAACTCCATCAAACACACACTGATTGTATTAAAAATGCATTTAACAACATTGCCACCTCTTATCTACAGTAACCTTTTCTGTCTTTAATAAATAAAATAATCAAGCACCTGGAATATCTAGAGTATCTGATTTAAAACCTGTTTTATGGAAACCCTGGGTGGCTACCCTATGAAGCTAGATTAATGGTATGTTGAACTCAAAAGTCGAAGTTGAGTTAAAATTTGGTAGAGGTGAACGGTTGTGGTGGGCATGTTTCCTTTCATTTCTTTGGTTAGAATTGGTGTGAACACTTCAAATTGTTTGCTTTAAATGGTAAGCAAAAATAGTAAGCAACAAGGCAATCGTAACAAACATTCTCCTCTGCTGGCCTATTTTGAACCACCTCTAACTTCTGGTTAAACATACCACCCATCCTGCTTTGCAGGAAAACGATGGTTGACAACGCAAATTTGGATTTTGTGACATGTCAGGAAAACACTGATACCACAGCCCTAAGACAAACTCCAACCACACAAAAACACTACTGAAAAAAAAATCAACTTAATAAGCAGATTACAATCAATATCCTGTTTCACAGAGCCTGTCAAACTCTTTTGCAATTAAAACCAGCCGTCTTTAGTCTTTAAATTTCCACTCAATGAGTGATCGTATAGCATGGAGCACTGTTTTTAAAATCTGAAAGCAGGCCTATACATAAACATCACATTTCTCCCTCCATGCAAACATTATGACACACACATAAGATTCCACCAACACTTTTAAAGTCATGGTGGCCATGTCACATAAACAAGGAAGTGAAAGAGTCCAATCAGTATGAAGCCTCCAGTGCAGCTACACTGAATACTGTACAAGGTCATCACATAACTGAAAGTAGTGCAGTGGGCCCATCTGAGTAAAGTTCAAAATAAAACACACAACCACTACAACAACTGACAAACTACCACCAGGTGCTTGAAGCTAACCAACACCAATGTGAACGCAGACATTAAAGTGTAAGTGAATGGAGTCATTAGCAAAGGTGAGTGTGTGACCACTTTGATGGAGTTCCCCTTGAACACCGTGCAGTCCGAGCCTGGGTGAGCAGCTAGGGGCAGTAGAGTTAGAGGGCGGGCCAGGCAAGGGGGGGAAAGGGCAGTACTTACTCCGCTTTTGCCCCCCGCATCAGGAGGGCATTAATGCAGTCAGTGCTGCCAGCACGGGCCGCCTTATGGATGGGGCTCTCACCCACATAGTCCTGCAGAACAACAACACAAAGGCAGATAAAGTGTGACCAACAGTGACAATACAGGGTCGGTGTGTGTGTGTGTGTGTACATGTGGGTGGAGTGGTGTGTGTGTGTATATATAGTAAGTTCATAGCAATCAAGTCTGTCAAAGTAAGAAAAAAAATGCAGTCAAAGGCATCGGTGACCTTTATAAAGTTCTTTGTTACATTGTCCTTTTTATCAGTACCACAAAGAAACAAGAGCAGCATGATTCACTTCCATGACCTAGCCTACACCCTTTACTGGCATGCATTCAATAAAAACACTTAAAAACAGGAAGCACAAGGTTGGTGAAGTGAAACTACAGTGAACACTGAGAAGCTTAGTTTCAATCAGAGCATCATAGTAGAGACTGTATGTAAACATGGAAACTGGGCTTCAATAAGAGTGGTGCATGCATGGTGAGAGCTAATACAGCAGATAGCAGAGTCAATGGACTAAAATTGTAAACTACATTTACATGCACAGTAAGGTCCAGTTCTGGTCAAAGCAAGATTGCTCCCCAAAAAAAAAAAAAAAGAATTCGATACATGACGGGAATAATCCAGTTTACATGCCAATCATTATTCTGTGACATAACAGCAACATACAGCAGTCTCTTTTTCGCAAAAACATTTCCACATTTCTGCACATCACAAATGGCTTTGGCCATGTATGGATCCATTACCATCCAATTGTGCCTTTCCTACCGCTCTCCACAGTTCACCATGTTTTCAGTCATCAGGCAACCCTGTGCATGGCATTTCATACCCATTAGCATCTGTGATGAGCCTTCATTCGCAACTCAACAGGACAACTGATCCAACACCCCTGTGATCTCTGAGTCATTCTCTCTCCAGTCCAAACCTCCCAGAGGTGGGCCTGCTCACTTACAGTAAACAAACACATGCATGTCCCCCACACTGCCTTAAAAATCACTGATGTGTTTTTTTTCACATGCTGTGATTTCATGTCTACCGAGTTACTCAAATGATGAGTGTGGAACACAGAACTGAAAAACAGCTGCTTGGGAGGGTAGTGCTGAAAGCCTGTCCATGACTGCCAAAAACTGGTAGACCATCAAATGTTTCCTCCGGACTTCTTTTTGATGAGCAGTTTTGAAAGTTTGCTTTGTTAAATTAAATTATGCATTTCAATTATGCATTTATTTTCCTTTTCCCCATTTACAAATCAGTTTCTGCATAGCAACAGAAGTATGATTTGCTCAAAAATCTAAATGCAATAGGCTACCTCAGGAGGATATTTTCTTTTTTTTCCCCCAAACTTGTGCATCATCCTCCGTGTGTTATATATAAATATATCAATACATTTTGGAACCCATTAAACCCTGTGCAGGTTTATTTTAACCTACATTGAGGCAGGACATCTGACATATAAACAAGAGGAGGCAGAACGCTCCACAGTGTTCAGACACAAGCCTGGCAGCTTGAACTCCTCACCCCAGCATTCACAGCATCCCGCAGACACCACTCATAGAGCAGAGCCACTCTCGTCCCCCCCTTCCCACGGCAACCATGACTTTTATGACTCATCACCGGCACAGAATATAGGTCAGTCTGTAGCCCTGGTAACTCAACTGTTTAGCATCTGATTGGCTGGCCAGGCTGCTGCTGCTATGAAGCTAGCACTTTGACCAAAGTTATAGGAGAGGAAGGAAGTCAAGGACTATCCAGCCAGTGATGCCATTAGAATATTCAAATGAGCCTTTCTTGCCGTTCATTGGCGTATTGTATAAAGGACAATCAGTGAGAGAGCAGAGCCATGTTATATGCAGTGCCGTGCACGTATCAGCGCTTATGTAACCGTGGCAACAGTGACCTACTAATCTGGATTCTCTCTAGCCCTGAGCATCCAAGCATCGGAGGATGAGGAGGACGGCTATCTGAGCTGACAAGCCACGTCGGAAATGTGACTGTGCAAATACACACATCACCAGCAGCCTACACACCAAGAGATAAAGCAGAGGCACTGAGCCCTGGGCGAAAGGTGCAGAGAATTACATTTAAAGAGGGCATGTCCAAAAAGTGTGTATGTGTGCGTGTGTGTTTTTGGGCATGCATATGTGCCACTCAGATTAAGAGCTTATAGAGTATGCACACTACATTCACTGCAGCCTGATTGGGGAGCTCAGACAGGCTTTTTTAAAAATGCCACACTAAATGCAGGATGAAGCCATTAGGTCAATGATGGTTAAGAGCATAAACCGCTTGCATGTCACTTTCTGTTCGCATCTCCAGTTAAATCTGCATGTCTGCACTGCCTCAGACCAAACTAGGCTGATATTCAAATTGGATTGGTTTAAATGCAAAAAAACTCCCAAGCACCCCTTTACTTCCCTCTTGGAACTCAAACTAGTTCCAAGCTCCGGTGCTCAAGACACAGAAGCCATTTTATTTTAGCTGTGCACTCACGTTAGTCATGGCCAATTGGAAAAAATAGCTACAATGAACAACGTTTTAAGTAATTTTATGACATTGACTTTGGAAGAGGATCATTTCAAACACAACATTCCAATGAATAATCTATCCAGAGACTGCTACAAAAATCAGCCCTGACTGGCCACAATCCAAAGCTGGCCTCCCAGCATTTCCTTTGAGGCCGAGATCATATTTTTAGAATTTGCACAATGGCGCTTTTGCAACTATGCAAAACACTCCTAATATGCCTGAATTGGGCAACCAACAGAAAAAAATATTCCAACTGTAGTACCTCTTGTTACTAAGGCAAGGGCTGTACCACATAAAAAGTTAAAAGTCCTTACAAATCCATAAAGCATCAAGGCTAATGCATAATACCATCTCAATACATGAGGAAATTGGAAAAGGCTGCATCTGGTGGTGTGCGTTATAATAACCAAACCAATACTGCCTTGATGCTGCAAAACCACAGCATCTGAAGACAGCATGCAGTACCCCAACATGCAGTCTGGGCTCCTCGCCAAACATTTATCTTCTGTATATGTGCTCTACCCCCCTGAAGGACGCCGACTATGACATCATTGAATTACAAAGACAGCATTCCCACCGCCGTCCCATGAGGTTCACAGACCTGGATCGGTCTACTACTCAAACCATCCTGGCTCAGACTCTACTACCCATGTGAACTATAACCAGTCCAATCTGCCGTCTACCACAGATATTCCACCGCTACATCTAGAGTGCAGAAAGGAGGGCTAGAAAGCCAACACAAAACTATTTACTGAAGAGATCTTGCACCAATTTGCACTTACAGTTAGAGCTGCAATAACATGCATAGGTTTAATAAACGGCCACGCTTCATACTAATGCTTTTTTGAAGTTTTATTTTCTCTTTCACCGTTGCTGAGAATTGTAAATGGGAATATTCAGGAAAAAACACTGTGACAATGTTAGCGTGATAAACCTAATGCAGAGTCCATTTTCTTCTGAAAGTTCTGAGTCTGTAACTTGCTTATATATCTCTGTTGGTGCTCTTCCCATAATCCCCTGGTCAAGACCCCATATTAAAGAAACTCTTAACAAAAAAAAAAAGAGATGGGAAGTTCTCTCAGTAGTACATGACATAAAATACCTTTTTAAAGTACAAACTTGAATCCTTTTTAACCAAATGAATTAACCCATGAAATAAACAAATAAAATCACGAATTAAACAAATATTGTAAATACATATTGACACTAATTATTATCTCTGTAATGACCACACTGTCTCT
>JASCQY010000071.1:3524883-3536018 GCA_030264315.1 Sardinella tawilis
TAAAATCACGAATTAAACAAATATTGTAAATACATATTGACACTAATTATTATCTCTGTAATGACCACACTGTCTCTGAGTCAGTTACACTTTACCTGTGCATTCATCACATTCCAAATACATCAACGCATGGAGTTCTCATAACAAAAAATAACACTTTATGCAAGGAAAGTCAGATGCGAATCAGAAGTTAACCCTATTTTGGTACAAAATGTCGTTCCAGTTGACTGGACTTGCCTTATTTGGAACTTCACCTACACATACCTGTGCATAAAACCATGCCCAATGACTGCAACGTGTTGTTAACCATTCAGAGTAACTTAGTCACTATAGGGCAAGCGGTGACCTACCTGTCGGTTGATGTCAGCCCCAGCTTGCAGCAGCCACAGCACGCAGTCAGGGTGGCCTCCAAACGCAGCGATGTGAGTGGGGGTCTGGGCGAAACGCGACGTCTCCGAGTTCACACCACAACCCACCTGCACCAGGCGCATCATGCACTCCAGCTGGTGTCGGTGTGGATGTGTGGTTGGATGGATGGATGGATGGATGATAGGTTTGCAGGGAATGGAGGCGAAGGTAATCAAGGGGAAAAGGCAGAGAGAAGTGACACGGAAAGGGGAAAAGAGAGAGTAGAAAGTTAACCACAGGAAATTGGCAGACCTTTGTTTTCTGTCTCTGAATGCACTGCTTTGTTCTGTTAATTACACCCTGCTAGGCCACAGGGCAAGATCACAGCGATGCGGCAGTAAATCCAAAGATAAGATTTCTCATTGCCGTTTCCCAGCAATAACTCCACCACTCCCTTGCACTGCCACTTAGCTGTAATCTCCAGCCGTCCACTCACAGCATGCACACTGTATTTATGACATGACACTCATCGCAACATCATACGCAGACAAACACACACTTTCTGCACATCAACCATTACGTTAATGTTACGACTTGAACGCAGTAGTTTGACAGAGCGAGGCCAGAGCAAATCAATTATATCTTTACGTGAGGGAGGAAGTGAGCAACAAGAGTGGAGTCATCCAAGTAATATAAAGTGCTAAGCGTGCATTTTAAAATATTATGATGAAAACGACATTTTATTGGGAAAATTCCATACGGGTCTACTACATTACCTGTACATTACCAATACTAAGCTTCGCTACTCGTACGTCTTTCATGTATTTTATCCAAGATTTTCAGCCTACCTACTGGAAGTAACAGCGAGTTTATTTCTAATTTTAGATTCATGACAGCCAGTCTAGACGATAAGGGCAAAGGAACAAAGTATAGCTAAATGTACCGCCTAAAATAGCCCACAGAAGAACTAAAGTTACGCACTGCCCAACTTCTACTTGCCTAAATTGTGTTCGTTTATCCCTACTACCGAAAAATTAACATTTGAAGAAAGAGACCATCAAGAAAGAGAAAAGAACGAGACAAAAGCAAATAACTTGGGATCAGATGGGGCTAATCCTGAACTAAAGAGTATCTTACTTTAACTGCATTGTTTAACATCAAAGCAAACAATATACTCGATACAAATTTATAAAAACTAAATGACAAAAAAAATGTGCCGTCTTCGCTGGGCGCGACTATGGCTATCCTTACTGGCTAAGTTATTTGAGACACTGATTAAAATAAACAAAAAAGTCGGTAAAATGATAAATATAGTCAAAAACACGCTTTCTTTCCAACTTAAACGCTAACTTAATTCAAAAAATAGAAAGTTAATCTTAGTTATTTTACTGGTGAGGCCACCTTATGTTATCGTTACGCATTTAATAATGGCGGCTAACGTGAACGACAATGCTTTATTCGGACAAGGAAACGTAAGGCATTGTGAACGGGTAACTTAGCCTATTGGACCCAAGTAGAAGGCAAATCGTAAATTTTGCGGGAAATAACGTTATATAGATGCTGGTTACCTTTCCAAAATGGGCCGCCCAGTGTAGCGGTGTCCATCCATAGAAAGAATCTTCCACGGATAGGTCTGCTAGGTTGGTAGTACACTGAAGAATCGAACACAAGGCGCCTACATCTCCATCCCTGCACGCTCGGTGCAGGGGGAAACGAACGTTCAGCACCTCCTCGCTGGAGAAGCCAGACTCTATGCCCACCGACATTCTGCGCATATAGGCAATGATTGGTTTTCTTTACGATGAAAAAATGTAACACTACAACGGTTACGCTATTGTCTCTATCGGAATATTCTGCGTCTGTGCTGCTCAGTATCGGCTCACGCCGCCCTGTGAGCAAACAGTGAGCACACACGCAGAATCAAAGCTCATGCCGACTGACACAGAGAAATAAGTTGCAGGATCGTACGGAAAGCCTGAACTGGAGCCTCTGGAAGTGGGCGGCACAATGGAAAATCTGTAATGGATCACAATTACGAGCCACTTCTCTTTACTTCGCTTCACTTCTCTTTTGACATCTGACAGTCTTCTACCCAATCGATTTTGACAAAAACGTTTACTAAATGAATAGCCTTGGTGTTATGCACTGATTTAAATTTGCCCATTTAAAGTAAGCAAGTCAAACAAGAAAGAAAGAAAGAAAGAAAGAAAGAAAGAAAGAAAGAAAGAAGCTCGGATGCCCAACTGATGGCCACTGTTGAAAAATCATTATTTTCTAATAGAAGTGTAGGCTAGGCAACACTACTATTTGTGCACCTATGTCTCATGGAAGTACTGAGACTGGAAGAGAAGCTTCTCCCATTTTCACCACTAGATGGTAGCAGAGGGCTGAAGAACCTTTCACTGCATTACTGTACATGTAGGCTACTGTACATCGCAAGTCTGCAAAACTTGTAGACACCAGCGTAATCTTTTCAAAAGACAGCCTCGTGACGCTTTGTAAGACATGAATTTCCAGAGGCCTATTTCATTTTGTGCAAAGGCCTGCAAGTTGTCTGAACTGAAAGGTTTCGTAAGCTAGCCTAAATTTGTTTAATCTAAAATAATCACCGCAGGATGTTTTCCAAGCAATGCATATGGGCCATACATGTCAAAAGCAGAGAGAATTCCATGTTATGGGTGTGACAGAACAGCAATTAGGCCAATATTTGTAGCCTATGGGTTACTGTCCGCAAATTTATAGCCTCAAACGCTATTATTGGACGTTATGTGACAGAAAGTCCACCTTCCACTGAAAAGCCAAGAGAGAAAGAGAGAGAGAGAGATTTGCAGACATGGATAGTGGCAAGTAGGCTAATGAGACTTTTGGCTAAATCAGTATACAGAAATTAATTTTATAGAAAACTAATCAATGCACTACAAATCCATTGTCTATTCACACGCTTGAAGCTTATTAGAATCAACAGTTTGAGGCTTTGAAAAGTTGTCATGACAATTTCAAAATTGTTTTGTTATCTACTTTAACTATTTGAAATAAATCTAGAAAAGGCTGAGTAGAATTTCCAAGAGTTTCAAATAATTTGTGGATTATTTAGGCTACTAGAGGGAAGTCACCAGCAGGTCAAAATCGGAGCAGTCGTCATTGGTGAACGAGACAGATGCATCCCAAGCCCATCCCATCCCCGCAAACTGCAAATGGTAGGCAGGTGAGAATTGACGTCAACTCTAGCAAGCTGTTAGCCCAGACTGTCTATTGCATGCCTTGAAGTATGTGAAGTGGAATCGACCTAATGTGACAAGGTCCTTTAGATTCCCCCAATTTTTGTCCTCACTGATTTCAAATGGAACGATTCAGCGCCGGGCGAGAGAGCTTCTCCAAATGATGCGTATAGGACATGTTTGGATAGATCAGGGTATATTATCCGCCGAAACGAGGCGGTGAAGACTAAAACTTTGATACAAATATTTGGGTAAGTAATAACTCGCTTTTCGCTTTTATTATTGTGCATTTTGGTAGAAAATGGAACCATTGGTGCATGCGTGAAAGGCTGGCAAAATGTCGTCATTTTAAAGTGCAAGGTGGTGTCAGAACAGTTTGTCATGTCATAAATTAAAATTCGTCCAGTGCTGTTCAGCATACTTGATTTCCTCCATCATAGACATGCTTTTCAATATCATTAGCCCGAGGCTATGCAGAAATCTTACCAAGACGAGATGAGTTCAGACAAGTGAAAGGGATCTATTTGCTCAGTCCAACTAACGTTATGCCTGTCTCCTGGCCAGCGTTCGTTTTGGAGTTCTCTTGAATACGCTAAACTCTGCATCATCTGATAATATCTTCTGAATTATGGCAGGTCATGTTGATGATGGCTATTGTCCATTCATAAGGACTGGCATAGCGTTAGGACTGATGCCATTTTGTAATGATTCTCTGGGGAGCTCTTCATCTGCTTAACGTTATTGTTTTTGCTTCAGACACAATAAATGAAAATATGTATATTTACTATACTAATAATATTTTCTGATGTCATTTGTCATGTCATCATTAGGAGTCCCAACACAACAGTTTACAAACAGTTGTGTTTTCTTTTCTCTTCTAGTCATGGAGAGTGACCGTGTAGCCATCTTGAATGAGGATGAGGAGGACCAGAAGAGAAGGTATGTCCTCTCAGAGCCCTTTAACACCTTGTCCATGGAGCAGGCGTCCGACACCTCCCTCTCTGGGCCGACTCCCTCCGAAACACCCTCCAGCGTCTCTGCCTCCCAGTCGGCCCAGAGCATAGACTGCCTGGACCGGGGCTGTTTGCAGATAGACAACCACCTTCTGGTCTCCAAGGTGTTCTACTTCTTCTTCTACGCGGCCTATGGCTCCCTCCATCCGCTCCTGGCCGTGTACTACAAGCAGCTGGGCATGACGCCCAGCCAAAGCGGCCTGCTGGTCGGGATCCGCTACTTCATTGAGTTCTGCAGTGCCCCGTTTTGGGGACTCATGGCTGACCGTTTCAGGAAAGGCAAGGCCGTGCTGCTCTTCTCCGTCTTCTGTTGGATCGTGTTCAACTGTGGCATCGGCTTCATCAGGCCAGCAGCCATGAGCTGTGTGGAGAAAGACCCCATTGTTAACGCCAGTCTCCCCCTCCCTGCCGGAAATCACAGCAGGAATCGCAGATACATATTTGAACACCTTCTTCATAGGCTCTCCCTATTGCAGGATGTAGAACCTGTTTATAGTGCTAACTATAGATACAGAAGGAGTGTGGATGTCAATACATCTCATGTGCCAACCCTCAGACCCAATCATGAAGCGGTTATATCCAATAAAACCAATACCACTGCTACCACAACTACCAGACCAGCATCAACCACTACCTCCAAAGCTGTGAAACCCACCGCTGCCCCCCCCACAGACAAGCCAAAGGGCCATAAAATTGTTTTCAACCATGACCAAGTGGAGACCATCTTCCTTCTCATCTTGTTGGTTATCATCATTGGGGAGTTCTTCAGTGCTCCGGCGGTGACCATCGTGGACACGGTCACGCTGCAGTACCTGGGCAAGCACCGCGACCGCTACGGCCTCCAGCGCATGTGGGGCTCCCTCGGCTGGGGCCTGGCCATGCTCTCCGTAGGCATCTGGATCGACCACTCGCCCATCCTCCTGGTCATCCACGGCTCAGGCTGCGTGCTGCCCGACTACAAGAACTACCAGATCGCCTTCATTGTCTTCGGCGTGCTCATGACCTTGGCCCTGGTTGTGGCCACGCAGTTCTACTTCGACACCAGGGACTACCGGCCGGGGGAAGGCAGGGGCGAGGAGGGGGAGCAGCAGAGGGAGAACGAGGTCGAGATTCCACACGTTGTCCAGAACATTCCAAGCCCCGAGGCCAGCTCCGAGGAAGCCCCCGTGTGCCCTGAGACAGCTCACCACCCCCTCCCTATCAAGGACCTCTTCCGGCTCCTGTGCGGCGTCCAGTACGGCTCGGTGCTGTTTGTGGCCTGGTTCATGGGCTTCGGCTACGGCTTCGTGTTCAGCTTCCTGTACTGGCACCTGGAGGACCTGAAGGGGACCACCACGCTGTTTGGCATCTGCTCCGTGCTCAGCCATGTGTCTGAGCTCGCCGCTTATTTCACCAGCCACAAGCTGATTGAGCTGGTGGGACACATCAGGTGAGCATATGGATGCTGTAGCCTATGCTGCTAACATCAGTCCTCTCCCAAAGGGGGGTGGGGGGTGGGGGGGTGCATTGGCATTGTCAGTTGAAGGAAATCACATATACTGCTCTGCATTTTGCTGTGGTTGAGGAGAATTGTGACAAATACATGATTAATGCCCACGTTATGATTTTGATTGTCCAACATATTATAACATATACTTTATTCTTCTGTTGTATTGTGTGCAATCTAGTCTGTTACATTTTGAGTGCGGCGGAATCGAAAGAGACTAACTTGGTCTTATCTTGATCTGTGAGGCTAAGCTGCTTCTCATACAGTACAAATGATGACAGGAAGCTGATTGTGTCAGTGCGGAGTTCACATCTGTCAAGTTTGTTTGTCCCAATATGAACCGTCTTTGGCAACAAAAAAGAACAGGAAGAGCCGGTGCTGATATATTAAGAAAACTATTTTATTAAAGAGTATTTTACATCTTTAGCTTACGTTTACAGTACATTGATTTAGCTATAGAATGTCAGCTTGGCACACTTGACATTTTGAACTGTTTTATTATTCTAGATTGTTCATGTTGTTTTATATCACTTCCCTGAATATTTTGCAATGTATTCATATGAGTTTACAAAATCATTCTCAATGCAAAAATGCCCTACTCTTAAATAGCTACCATTGGACACTGGACCCAACACAGTTTGGTTCACTTTTACAAATACAGATGATATACCATCCGTAACTTGGCTGCCTGCAGCCCGTGTAAAGAGGCTCAGTGGAACAAATATTTACATATTTACTTCTGGGCTTGGGTTATGCAGGTCAGTCTCAACCAGAGCCCATACCACCATACAGGACTACAGCCTGACACTAAACAGAGAAAGAGAGATAGAGAGAGGGAGAGAGAGGCCTGGGCTCTCTGGAATCTGCTCTAAGATCATATTGTGTCCGCGCTTGTGTTGCTCACTCAGTCTGTTCAGTTGAGCTTTTAGACGGGTTATTATTAGAGAGATTATATGGACATAAGGCCCTTAATGAAGTTCTTCTCCGTATGGCTGTGCCATGGCACTCAGCAGGAGATGTGGCCCAGATGTGGCCCAGTCTTTTTAACCCTGCCCAAAACAACATTTGGTCCTTCTCAGCAGTCTCGAGGAACAATGGAACCGCATCTGTCTCTGGGCAGATGAAAGTGAGATCCTAATAAAACGAGCCGTTTCTTAGATAAACACCCAGCTTTTAATTGGCCCTTTCGCCATCCATGATGGCTGCATTAAAGCATGGCAAGGGGGGCTGAGGAGTGCGTCCAAAGGTCAACGTGTTTTTGTGGCACAGACCTGGCACGGAGCGAGAAGGGGGCCCTGTGCCAACTGCTTGTTGACTTTCAATGCTAAGTGGGCACCACATGGCCACACAGTGAGCAAACTCATGGGTGGTGGCTAAGGGAGCAGGTGCTCCAGCATAGCCTATTTTGGAAAAGCACATCAGAAAAACAAGTCAGTCGGATTTAGGGAAAATAGCACGCAGGAGAGAGGGGAAGATTAGTCCATACAAAAAGGAAGGGTTGGGTGGGAGAAAAAATTCGACATCCTTTTCAAATGGTATTTCTCAAGTATCTGTAAAATTTGGCAAATTACGCGCGCCTCCTTGACTGGCCAAGATAAATGGCTGACTGATGGAGGAAGGGCCGTGCCAAAGCCTGTTGACTTGCTGCAGCCTGCAGCACTCCTGAAATGGGTCAGGACTCTGAGCCACTGCTTCTCTCGGCCTTGGCAGAGTTTCAGCTCTGTTTAAGCGTGAGCCGTACCACTTAGAGGTGGGCACCATCGCCCAACTGCTTAGAGTAAATGTATGCACAGTCAAGCAGTCATTCGCCATATCTATTTGATCTTAGACATCTCAGATGTAAAAAATTACAAACATATATATACTGTATATATATATATATATATATATATATATATATATATATATATATACAGTAGTGGCCATATAGTGGCCATATATATATATTACAAATAGATAATACTGTACAGTTCATGGAGTCATTCTGGTATGTCTCTCTACACCCCTACTTCATTCATAATGCATGAGAGAGTTTGTTGTTTGAACAGAGATTATTTCCAGTCATAACTAGACAAAAGGCACCGAGACATGGAGGATGTCATGGCACCAGACCCGATAGTAAAACTGTCGGCTTTGTTCACCAGTCATCCCATCCCCCTCCTGCTGGCCATTTGTTCATCGTGATGAATGTACAAACATCCTTATTTTTACTGCTGTTTGCTGTTATAATACGTTGATATATATGTCAACATGCACAACGTGGACAAAAGTTAATGGCTTTATATTAGACATTTCATAGTGCTGGTTTGACCACTGGAAAGACAGAAAAGAGTGCTCTTGGACTCTTGGTTCTTTTTTTATTATTTAGCTTAAACAATGTTGTAATTGTGTGAAGGTCGCCTCCGCGAGAAAGAGAGTGGGACAGAGAAAGACAGATAGAGAAAGGGAGAATACGAGCCACAGTCTTCTCTCTCTTTCACTCTCCTCTTCTTTCCTCTCTCTCTCTCTCTCTCTCTCTATCCCCCCATTACACACGCTCTGTCTTTTTCGCCCTCCCTCTTTCTCTCGACTTTCACTGGCCTGTTTTCAGTCATGTGCAGGGAGAGCAGGACCAGTCACCCCGTAACTCGATCGCCTGCCCCATTAGCCAGGCCAGATGCTTTTGTCTAGGCTTTCCGACATCGATCCCACGCCTGGCCCAGTCCTTTGCAGATCAATCGTAAAGGAGAGAGAGAGAGAGAGAGAGAAGCCCTGGATAGCTGAGATAGTAGTGAGTTAGGCTTCACTACCAGAGATCACGCTCAGCCTTGGCAGCTGAGCAGAGGAGGCGAAAGGACAGGAGTTGGAGAATTTGCATGTGTATCTCAGATGTCTCGGCTAGCGTTAAGACTTATCTCTGTAGGCCAAGGCTACTCCGTCAAAGTCTCCCGATGTTTTTATACACCTATCTAGTGCGGTTTAATTTGTAGTATAGAATGGCTGTAAAACACACTGAATGGGGAATACAGTAGTATGGACCATTTCAGGTTCTAGTTCCAAAGCTGCTCCCCCAGGACTTCCTTTTTAACATTCCATATGTTATGTTAATGTCAGAGGAAGTAGTTGGGGACCAAGATAGAATGTTCAAGCATTGTTTTGTCCAGCTAAAGAATTAGAACCTGAAATGGTCCATATGTAGTGGCTCTGGTCTATACTAAAGGCAAGTGTTTTATTGTGGGGTATTATATCGTTATATTTGTGATTCAGTGTGATGAGTGTGAGTACTACAGAGACTGGTCTGAGGACTGTGCTAATGATAGAAAGATCCTGTTTCCGTCTCTCTGGAGACTTCTAGAAGTATATGCTTGTCTGTGTGCTTTCTTCCACTGTGGCTATAAGCCCTTGGGAAATGATGCAATAGAATGATTGAATGAATAGAATGAATGAATATATTTATACAGACCTCTTAGATCTGTTTTCGTGTAGAGAAAGGGACAGGTCAGGTGTCCCATGTCCTCTTCTGATAGACACTCTCTCTCTCTCTCTCTCTCTCTCTCACACACACACATTCACACACACACACACACACTCACACACACACACACACCCGTCAGGTCTCTTAAATGTCCTTGTTTCTAACAGACACTCAGACACTCCCAAAGGGAGAGAATGAGTCACTTTGTGAGCCAGAATAGAGGAGAACAGCGGCTGACATCACTGCAAGAGGGGAGCAAGTCCTGAGGAGACACACTGTCCAATACAGGCTATGTACCAAACAGAGCACCTTCCTGTGTGGAACCATGGACCACAGACTAGACGGATCAGACCTCTGAGCTATTTATAATCAAACCTCTCTACTGTAGCTATTGGACGTTTGGTTTTAATCTAGTACTCTAATTTTTTATTTTATTTTGTTTTGTTTTATTTTTTCCACTGAGTAGTGTAGGCAAAGATCTTTAGCTACTCCGCATTAGTCCTCTCTCTTGTGGGGTTTTCCCTTCTTCATTAAAGTCATTATTATTAAACATTGATTATTTGACTTTTAATTTGACATAAAAATGGTCATTTCAAAGGTGATTTTTTCAAACATCTGTTTAATTTTCTTGTTTTCCAGGGTGCTCTACATTGGCCTGGCCTGTAACACAGCCCGCTACCTGTACATCTCCTACCTGGAGAATGCCTGGATCGTTCTACCTATGGAGGTCCTTCAAGGTGAGCAGGCCAGCCAGTCAGCAAGATGGCCCTCTGTTGACTTAACCAAGGCGGAAGTGTTTGGATTGCCTTGAAACACACACACACACACACACAGCTTCTCGGTTGCCACGAGTTCATGCAAGGACATGAGTCAGTTGTTTTAAGTTCAGTTATTAACAGGCAGCTGTTAATATCCTCAAATGGGCCAGTGAGTTTGAGGAAGAAGGAATCCATTTTTTTATTGCGCAATGTAGCATTTCATGCCGGTTCCTTCTCACACTGCATGTGAAGTCTGCTTCCTTTCAATACGCACAACCATTATCTCTTAAGCAGAGGATGGTAGGTGCAAGAGATTTGCATTTTAACACAGCACTTTGGATATGGGACCAAGTCCTACTGAATGAAGGAAAGGGCTTGCTTGTTGTTAGTCCCAGTACCGGTGTGTTTATAGTAAACGTGCCTGAGCTAACCTTTGCATCACACACTTGGCAGGGTGGTGTACTCACCGGATTGTGTTCAGTCATTTCCCTTTACAGGTTTATGTTGTGACCACAGGAAAGACATCTTATCATCTTACATCGCAGTTCTTTTACTAGATTTTTCTCAAGACTTTGACTGTGCATCTCTGATCATGTAACTGCTTTTACACTATATTGTGACAGCGGAACCTGCACAGGATTGTGTACAGTATGTGTGTGTATTTATTTTGTTTGTTGTTTCTTGTTTGTCCTCCTGGATCACATGTCCCATAGGAATGACGCATGCGTCCGTGTGGGCGGCCTGCATCTCCTACCTGAGTGGCGCAGTGCCACCCGCCCTGCGCACCTCCGCCCAGGGCATCCTGCAGGGTCTGCATCTGGGCCTTGGCCGGGGCTGTGGGGCCATGATTGGGGGAGT
>JASCQY010000071.1:3562518-3573639 GCA_030264315.1 Sardinella tawilis
GGGGGCAGAGAGTGAGAGAGGAAAAGGGTGTGAGAGAGAGGGGGATAGAGTGAGAGAGGGATAGAGAATAGAGAGAGAGAGAGAGGGAGTAAGAGAGAGTACGAGAAAGAGAGAGAGAAAGAGAAGGAGGGAGGGGGGAAGGGGGCCTAGCCAGGAGTGGCGTGGGCGTCTTGAGCGGCGTGGCAGGGCTGTCAGGCCCAAGCCTGGGCTGGCGGTTGAGCCGTAATTGGGGAAAGTTTGTAGAACACCCGAGACCCAAAATACACCAGCTGTAAAAAAAAAAAGGCACCCAAGCACATGCAAGGAGAGAGAGAGAAAAAAGAAGTGAAGCTAATTTTCCCAGTAAGCTCTTAAGTGCGTGTACTGTATGTGTGCATGTGTGTTTTGTGCGTGTGTGTGTGTGTGAGAGAGAGTTTGCATGTGTGTGCGTTTGTGGTGTGTACTGTAAGCGATCTCACCAGAAAAAAATACAGTTTGCCTTTGCTAATGAGAAATGTAAATGAACAGGGGTCCCAGCACACCATTTACCCAAAAGTAAATGTGATTGCCCCCCCCCCCCCACCCGTTTACAGTTAACACATTCCACATAATTCAAAATATTTAGCCTACCTAAGATGTTTTGACATGCTTGAAATCAACGTTTCAGCACTGCCTCAGCTGATGGAAAGTGTCTATATTTCTAATGTCATCTTCATGTCTTCTCTTATTTATTCATCATTTAGTCACTAAATGAATGAAAAGACTCATTACAGATCCTCGGTATGAGCTTGCTGGAAAATAGTAATTACAGGCTCAAATATAAATCAGTTTTCTGTCAATTTCAAGCATATTGATTGTGTAAAATTAAGCCTCTGGTTGAAGTCTTTAAAAACAAATCTTTTTATCTCCGCTAATTCTTTATAATGTAATGTAAGACTTAAGTTAGATTCGCACTTCCCCATTGGTTCTGGAAGCTCAGATAGTATTGTGTGTGATTTTCAGTAATGAAGTGTGCATGTCAGTCTAGAACTGGCCCACACCTAAACGGAATGATAAGGAGAAATGGAATGTTGGTCTCTTTATTCCCTTACTTTTCTTCTTCTTTATTCCAGCACACAAGGCAGAGACGACAAAGAGATGTGATTCTATGATAATGGGTGAAAGTGGAGAGTATGAAATATAGAGAGAGTCAGGGAGAGAAAGAGAGAGAGAGAGAGAGAGAGAGAGAGAGAGAAAGACAAACAGAAAGACAGACACGCAGCAAAGCTGACGGCAGGGGGGTGGATCGGTGGGAAGCGGACCTGAGATGACAAATAACAGCCAGTGAACTCGGGTGGCGACCGTGCCAACGGAGCAGAGCCTGGTGCCTGGTGCCTGGTGCCCAGCCTGGCAGTCTGTTGCAAGCGTGAGAGAGGTCACGGGGAGGTCAGCCCGGAGGGAGTGGGCGTCAGGGGCGCGTGGGCGTGTTCCGCCACTGAGAAAGGGCCCGTCACAGGGGGGAGGTCTGGGCCGGGCTGAGCTGAGTTTGGGCCCGCTCGACCTGACATCTGCTGTAGAGAAATTCAGCACTGGTGTGAAGAGAAGCTCCAGGCACAAAAGCAGCACTGTGAGGCAAGACGCAAAAGCAAAAGTGTGAAGAGGTTTTTTTTGTTGTTGTTGTTTTTGTTCATTGTTTGTTTTTCCTTTTCAACTTTACAAAACTTTTATTTTGGTGACATTTTTATGTCCTTTTTTTCCACTCAGAGTTTTAATGGGCTTTCAAAGTGTTCTTTTTAATTCTGTGATGAAACTTGTGGGTCATTCGGAGTGCTACAGACTACTCTGTCATACTGCACAGTATAATTATCATGTCAGACAAGCTTTTCAGGGAGGAACATGCTTCTGCTGTTGCACAATTAACATGACGCATTAAGAGTGCTGCTGCTGTAGCAATTCACTGGACTCCCCCCCACACACACACACGCGTACACACACTCACACGTACACACACACACACACACCTACACTCATCACTCAGTGGTGCGCTGAACTGTTATATCATCCCACATTAACATTTTATCAAACACACACAAATTTCCACACACATACATGTTGGTTAATTTTTTAGGCGTTTTTTTGACGCATTACAGTCAAATGACGCCTAAACAACTCAACTGCCATTCAAAATGTTGAGCATATGACTCGATGCTGATCACACTTGATATTTTCTGGTGATACTCGCTGGTGAAACTTACTAGTAGACAGTATAGCAACGGACAGGGAATCTTAACAAAGCTGACTGATGCCCTGAAAGCCCCAGAAGGTTCTGAAGTTTGAACTGCATCCAGCTAATTAGTCAGAACCACAGATCACCATCCCAATTCTCCATCACCACCCGTCCGGCCCTGGCCCACGCACCTCCATCTCTCTCTCCCCTGTAACCCATTCCGCTACTCCTCCTTTCCTCTCTCCCTGGGGTTCTTTCCACTCCTCCTGTCCTCTCCTCTCCCCTCATCTCCTCTCTTCTCCTCCTCCGCCACTCCTCCTCCTCCTCCTCCCTTCCCTCCTGTTGCTCTCTCCAGCCTGGCGCGGCACGTTAACGTGACAGTGCGCATTTGCACATCACTACAGGTTGCATTAGCATTTCAAATGGCAAGATTAGAGCCGCCGCCGCTCACCTCCCCCGGCCTCCCCCTTCACAAGCGCTCCCCTGCGCCCTGCCGCTCCTGCCGCAGCGTTCGGGCCACTTCCCTCTCCCAAAGAGGCCCGATTGTTTCCAGGGCGGCAGAGGAAAGACAGGAGGTGTCCCGGCCACATTTGTTTCCTTTCTCAGTGTGGTGAATGAGTAAATAAGCCTGCGGGGTTTGACGGAAAAGAGGAGTGCGTAAGTGGGAAAAGTGGTTCTTTTCTGAATTTGAAAAGCCAGGGGATGGATGAACATTAGGATGTGTATGCTGGCAATGCAGTTACAGCACAGTTACTGTATTGTAGCAGTGGTTCTATTTGTAGGACAGGGTGTACAGTGAGTGTGTTTCTGCTCTCTGCTATACTGAGAGTTGCTACACGTTTCACTTCTGTAGTGTTCCTTATACAGCCACTATAGGAGGTGGTCCGGCTTCTAAGATGAGAATGATGGCTCTTGGAGGGCTTTTGGTTCTCAGGACGGACACTGATACCCTCTGGAACACATGAATTTTGGATGTTTGGGAGTTTTCACATCACATTTACAGAAAAATGTATGTTTCCTTGAACAGAATATGTTAAGTATTGCACATGTCTATCATGTCCAAATGGGAGCTGGTACCCAAATCCTCCTAAAATATGTTTTGTCAAACTTAAAAATGGGAGAAATGGGTTTAAAAACATGTGTATATATGTTATAAATTAATTAGGTATTTGTGGATATTGTCTTTAAAATGGTATGAAATACATGCAAGCATCTCATTCCAACTGGCAGGGAAAAGGAGGAACCCAAGATTAAAGCGTAATATGTCTATGAATGAATTTGTGGCGGTTAGGCCCATACAAAAGGAAGTGCTGCTCAACATGTAAGGAAAGAGGATTACGATCCGCATTCTGCAGAGAGGGAGACACCAGAGATAGAGGCATTCCGGAACCGGAACTCACAGAATCATCCAATCACCTCACTGGAGTCAATGGAGCACCGATTCTCTCTCCCTCTCTCTCATTCTCGCTCTCTTCTGGAACCTGGCAGCACCTTGTGGATGCTCTCTCTGAGATTTATGAATGTGACTCTCCTCTCCCTCTCTCAGGCTGGCCAAAGAGCTCACAGAAAAATAATGTCTCAAGCGCAATGAGATTAAAAATGAATATTTGCTGTAATTAAACATTGATGAGGAAAATGGGCAAATTAAAAAAATATGTGTATAAATAAACCTTTGATTTTTTGTCAAAAGCCATCTATATGCTTTTCATCTACCTGTGATTTATCAATAGATGAATGAACTATAATCTCCATCTTCATTCACCAAAGCATCCGGGAGCTCAATGACATTAGACTATCGGTGAACTGACTGACTGTCTCATAGATTTCGCCTGGAGCAATGAACATGCTTAGTGTATGAACTTAAGTGCTACTCGCCATTCGCCTGTTGCCCTGACAAGTACTTGGCAGCACTTGCCCCGTTGCCAGCTATAACACCACCCCCCATTTGGTGACAGACAACCCCTCACCCCACCCCCACTCCCACTGCCAACGTGTTCTCCATCTTTATCTTTTAGCTCTAGCGACAGAGACAAAGCATGCATCATATCGCATCGCTCCTTCCTCAGGCTGCTACCCGTAGCTGGCCTACTTCCTAAAAATAGCTTGTGGTACTGAGGCAGATTCTGAGTTTTAAATGGTACCCACCCTCCCTCCCTCCCTCTCTCTCTCTCTCTCTCTCTCTCTCTTTCATATAGTTTCTCTGTGTAAGTCCCTCTCTCTTTCTTCCCATGTATTCTCTATTCTTTCTTATTGCTCTCTCTCTCGCTCTCTCTCTCTCTCTCACACACACACACACGAAAACACATGCACACACTTCCTTACCACACTCCCCCACTCTCCTTGTTTTGTTCCTGGCTGAAATCTCTCATTGAGACAGGTGTACTCCCCTGTACGATCCAGGCAGAGCGTTTCCTTCCAGAGCGTTCTGCTGTGTCTGACCAGCAAAGCCATTCACAGGTCACGGAAAAAACTCACATCAGAATCATTCTTGGAGAGACGGCAATGGATTTATTGATGCACTCTGCCTTGCAAAGAATGCATTGAATGTATTGATTCGCTCTGCCTTTGTGTGGTTGAGTTTTTTTAGAACATGTGTCATAAGTGGAACAGCTCAATTCAATTGGTGTATTACAGTTAGATGGAGTGACAATATGTTAACTCAGCTTCCCAGTTACTACATCAGCTGGCAAAGGAACAGAGGAAAAAACAGAGAGGAAGAGCAAGAGAGAGAGAGGGGGGGGAGAGAGAGAGAGAAAGAAATAGCATCCTGAAGACTTAGGCTGTGGATATGGATGGCGGATGATGTACTGTGGTATAATCCAGAGCCTCTGTTTGGAGAGGCTTAGTGCCAGCTGAATCACTGTGCGTGGGAGTGTAAATATCCTGAAAGAGGAGTCTGTGGAGAACTGCATGTGGGACCACAACCCCTCCCATCCCTCCTTTGTGCCCCCCCCCCCCCAACCACCACCACCACCACCACCACCACCTACACCCTCACCCCGCACCACCACCCGTCCTCATCTTCACTCCCAAACATGTCTGCAAGTAAGCTGTGTTCTCCTCCTGAAGGACGTTTTCCCCCCTACCTTCTTTCTTTCTTTCCTTCCTTCGTTCTTTCTCTCTCTTCCTTCGTTTTTCTCTGCTGATGTACACAATGCACTTACTTTCTTTCTGTCTTTGAGCAGCATGTGCATTGTGTATTTTGTGTCATAGGGATTGATGTGTATTTAAAAAGGGCCTAAACTTTTTTTTTTCATGTCCCTTTAGAAAAGCCTCCAGCTACATGCCCCCCATGAGTTATTTTTTAAACCAACACACGTGTGTGTAACACACACACACACACATGCACATAAACCAAACACATTGGACCTGCTATAATGTACAGTATAATGCTTGGGCAAAAAGACTTGGTCATGTCCTGGCAACCAGGACTGTCCTTTTGGGTTGCCTATTCTGTGCCTTTGGCATGGTGAATTTACATCTGGCCCCACCACATAGCCTCTTTGCTTGCATGTGTTTGCAAGAAAACAATTAACCAACTTCAATTTGTCATACCTTAGTACATCAATCATATATTTTAGTGCTGCAATGGCTTTGATGCTTTTTTTTGTCCCTAGCGAAGGTGACGGTGCCTTTAATACACAGTTATTTGATTTACAGGAGGTTTTAGGGAGGATTAATGCTTTTGGTTAAAGTATGAGTTTCAGTGTTTGATCAAAGTAAAAAAAAAATCATTTGCACAATCTGTGCAGACTGCATATAATATATGTCATGTACTCATAAAATCAATGTAGTGAAAAAAAAAGAAAGAAAGAAGACAGAATTATACTGAGCAGTGGCTGGGGCACGGGGCAAGAGGGTGGAGTGTGCGTGGGAGTAGTAACCAACATTTATACGAGAAAACCAAGCTTTTCCAAAACAGGAAGTGTGAGAATAGCTAAACAAGGTGGAAATACACGTTTGAGAAAATAAACAAGACTATCGGACGAGGGAGATATTGAAGAGAGAGAGAGGGCGAGAGAGAGAGTTTAAAAAGGAGAAGAAAACTGTGCAGAGAGCATTGAAATCCAAACGCGCCTAGGCGGTGAGTGGGAGGCCCAGGCACAGGTGTGGGAGTGCGCCAGAGGAATTCACGCCACAGTTCAATGCTAATTAGCTCGCGAGGTGTGTTTTCGGAAAGGTCAGCGGGCCGTTTTTAAATGGCCAGTTACGTGTGTGGCGGGCGCTAGGCGCTCTTGCCTCCCCGTTGGCCACTGCCGCTTCTGTGATATGATGCTTGGTATTCCATGCAGCAGCCTCCCACGCCCCGCAGCCGCCCACGCCAGGATCTGCGTCACGCTGCCGCGTGGGAGTGAGAGAGCAATGTAGCAAGCGCGGAATATCCCAATTCTATCAGTAGGGGAGGAAACGGCGAACAGTCATTTGCAGGTTCACTGTATTAAGTCTAAAGACAATTTTGTACGGCTGCACGGAGTCTCCTGCGACTCAATGGCAAAGAGCGGAACAACGTTTGCATGAGCGCCGCCCGTTGATTTGCTAAGGCTGCGCGCGTGGTTCATATCATCTCCCCTTCTATCAGGACGCGCAAAAAAGCGTCACTTGAACTGACAGGACAATTATCTTCAACTTGTGACTTGACACTCGACACACAACTATTTGAACTCAATTAAAAAACAAGGAGATAGACAACAAGAAAACGCTGGTAAGGTATTTCTTTTTGCAATTTCCAACTCTTAATGTACGCTTGCGTGTTTTCTTGAATTGCAGTTATCTGCGCCGAGAAGTTTCAGTTAGCTGGGTGTTTTGATTGTCCATGTGCTTCCTACTTTTCTGATAATGCAAGTTCAGTTCAGCCATGCTCGTAAGGCACGGAATTTGACTCTCCGTGTGGGAGAATCGCTTACTGAATCCCAGGCGCAGGCGAAACACCGGTGGGCGTCGTTCGGCAGCTGTGTAAAGAAAGCATCCTTTGCCTTTTCCTCCCTTTTATGTGTTGATTCTTTCTGTTGTGCAGGAAACTGCTCTCCTGGGTTATACATGATATTTGCCCCGTTGGAGGTTATTTAGAAGTTTACAGCACACGCTGACCGCTTGCAAGTGATTCACATCAAAACGTGGTCTTCGCTCATTTGTTCGGTCTTGTTGACCTTGTCCATTGGTTTGTTTCAGCTTAAAGTATACACAGATAAATTTAGTAATGACAGGGGAGTAATAGTGTAGTAAATGGTCTATGAATGGACTCCCCTTGCTACGTTTTAAGATAAAAGAAAAAGTTTTGCGTGGTCACTGTATATTTGGAGATTATGTAGGCTATTTCTTTGAGCGAAAGTTTTATTTTGTGAACTATTTATTTAGTTATTTCGTGCTATTGATGTCTTTTGTATGGACTTGGAGTATAATTTTAGCCAACTATGAAGTGTTAAAAGATGTTTCATGCAAGATAACTTGTACAGTAGACTGAAAACATAAATAAAAGTACTTTTACTCTGATTTTACCCCCTCATTGGTAGTGTTGCAATGCCAGACGAGCAGTGCATTGTCATCCTCGAAGAAGACAATGGCAATGTTTGCTAGTTGGAGACTGGGAAGAGTTGATGGATGAGTTCTGTAGACCAAAATATAGGTTTGGTCAGGAAGACAAAACCACTGCTCTGGATAGAGTTCGGACTCCATTTGCTTTTCATAGCAAGCAGACAAATGCAAGCAGTTTAAATCATTCTGATAACTGAGCAGATAATGTACTAAACAAAAACTGATTTCGTCACCTTTCCACCGTTCTGAACCAAAGGCCACTGGATAGGATTTTTCTGAGTGTTCGCATTCTGATTAAATATTTGAAGTTATACATCAGCAGTATCTGTATGTGTGTTCATACTTCATATAATGATATCAGTATGTGTGTCTATTTGCTGTACCACAAGGACACATAGTGCAGTAGACATGTGCATCTCTTGTTGTGTTGAGATATGAATTTCGTGTACAGTCAAGACAGTAGTATTGATTTATGTCTGCACTCACCTATTGTTTAGGGCTATAGTATCAGTATAACTACACATTCTTTTTACTCATTTAGTAGGTTGCGTTATATTGGGGAAACAACCTCAGTCACTTTGTGTAGGGACGACTATACCGTATGTTTATATTTGTGTGCAAGTATAGTTGAATGGTAGTATAAGCCTGCAGCGTGTTATAACATGTTCACTTCACCCAGCTTTGCTTGAAATGACATTCAAATTTATGTTGTGCTTTTGTGAGTCAAAGCTTATAGGACACCATGGGCAACCTGAACCCCTAAAAGCTGCCATCACCATGGTTTCCTCTCTCTCTGCTCGAGTGCTTCTTTTATGTGCTCCTATATTATTCATTAAAATTGATAAGAGCCGTACCATTACGCAATGTGAATGCACACACACACACACACACACACACACATACTACACAAGTGCTTTCAGCAGCAGTGTAGAGTGGAGGACTGGCTCCGCGGCTTCCCACTGCCGTCCATCCAAGAGAGAGAGAGACAGAGCGAGGGGGAGAGGGGGAGAGAGAGGGAAAGGGAAGAGAGGAGTGAGAGTGAGAGAGGCAGAGGGAGAAAGACAGAGAGTGAAAGATAGAGGGAGAGGTGGAACTGGTGAGTGCATGCCAGGCAAATTGCAGCACAAGTGCCCTCCACACCACTCTCTCAATGGGCTTTCAACGAGCAACCCTCCTCCTAGGCCTCGTCCCCTGCCTATCCACTGGAGTGCAGGGTTCGTGCACCCCTCTCGTGCGTCTCACTCTCTCTCTCTCTCTCTCTCTCTCTCTCTCTCTCTCTCTCTCTGGCAGTGCTGTTACTCACTCTCTCCTGGTGTGGCTGGCGTCTGTGAAACAGGCCTGATGTGGTCTGAGGCCTGTGGTGAACAGCTCTGATGTGTCTCAAGGGTTTGCCTTATTGTTATGATAGCATTTGATACATATGGATGTGTATGCGTGTTTGTGTTTTTCCACTTGACTGCTGAGCAGACTTGTTTCCATAGAGTGGCCAACAGTCACTTCCCTCAGCCATCCGAATGTCTCGGCCATCAGCAGTTGTGTCACACTCAAGTGGTGTCATTGTTAAGGGCTCCCATTCTCGACACTGAGCTTCATCATATTTTCCAGCACCACTGATTCATGAAGTCATGGTATTCGGTCATGGTCTTCTGTGTTTTAATCCAGATAAATGTCTTCTATGATGGTGAAACTGATACAATATGCAGTGCCTTATGGGTCATGAAAGGACCCAAAAAAGAAATGAATAAATACTCAGTGTTGAGGGTGATATCAAAGCTTCCTTGTGTAATATGCACACAATGTTGTAATACACGGTTAATATTGTGTCATTATTTGGTCTTACAGTAGGTTAGATTTAAGCTCCTTTGTGACCTAGTTGATAAGCACGCTCTCAGGTGGGCGTGGGTGTGCACGGTTTGCCTGTATGAAGGTCACTGTCTCCGCCCCTTTAGCACACCTGACGCAGGTGAGTGCCGCCACCAGCAACGGCACGCGGAAACATCTAATTAAGCGGAACAGGAGCGTTACATAAGCTACAGAGGGAGTGGGGAGAGAGAATGTGCGGGCTACTGCCACCCCTCACACTCACACACACACACGCACGCACACACACACACACACACACTGATATACACACCGCACGCAAATACTGTATACACACACTCTCTCTCTCTCACACACGCACACACACCCCATGTGCGCAGGGGTAGGTGTGGACGTGCGTGAGCGCCAGTGGGGAGAACAAGTCCGGCCCTGCCCGAATGGATGGAAAAAATGCACGGAGCCTCCGGTGTGGTGTGGTGTGTTGTGGTGTGGTGTGGTGTGGTGCGCACGGGCGAAAGAGGATGGGTGGGTGGGCGAGGGAGACAGAAACCGAGAGGCATAAAAAAAAAAGGGATGGGGGGAGGGATAGAGAGATAGAGAGAGAGAGGGAGGGAGGGAGAGTGAGGGATAGAGAGGAGAAGAAAGGGAAGGGTGAGGCTCGTGGAGAAAGCCCGAGCACTTCCCTGAAAAGCTGGCATGTCGGTTCGAGGGAGGGAGGGAGTGAGGAATGGTGGTGCCACCAGGTGCTGCTGGAGCCAGATTGCATTTTGAGGCGGAAGACAACATTTCTCATTACCACATCGCTCCTGAATGTGTGTGTGTGTGTGTGTGTGTTTGTGAGTGTGAATGTGTGTTTGTGATAGTGTGTGTGTGTGTGTGTGTTTTTTTAATCCACAATTCTGGGAAGTGATGTGATTTGACATAAATAATCAATCCTTGAGATTTTTTTTCCTCCTCCTTCTACATCTGCAGCAAAACAGCCAGAAGCGAATAAATGAAGAGTACTTTAAAAAAAAAAAAAAAGAACAACGACAACGACAACAACAACACCAGAAAAAAAGAAAACCTGAAACTACAGTCGAGAAATTCATGGCCTAGCGTCTATGCTCTTAGCAAATGGGAGTGAATGAATGGATGAATGAAGGCAAGGCAAGGCCAGGGCACGCTGCCATCTTCTGCTATGAGATTAGAGGCACCCGCAGGCTCCTTACCAGGGTGCCAAACACCAGAGTGCCATGTGTCAGCTCTGCCTGTCTGTCGGGCGTGTGATTCGCTGATGAGGTGGAATATCCTGCCACACGGCATGCTGGGAAGGCAGAGGTGACGGCAGTAGAGATGTGCAGGAATGAGTTAGTTGTTACAGTGTGTGTGTGTGTGTGTGTCAGTTTGAGAGGCAGCTCTAGGTTTGTACCTGCGTGAAAGATATACTGGTTGGTCTTAGTCTTCTGCTTCAGATTTTTGCAGAGGTTGTCTGGATTTTGAGCGCTTGGGGTTGAATGCATTTGAAATGCAACACCTCCTCCTCACAGTGTGTGATATCCTGCCCCCCCCAACCCCCCCACCAAATCCCAACCTTCACTCAT
>JASCQY010000071.1:3588226-3602955 GCA_030264315.1 Sardinella tawilis
CATGCACAACAGAGGGAAGGAGAGAGAGGGAAAGAGAGAGAGAGAGAGAGTGAGAGAGAGAGAGAGAGAGAAAGAGAGAGAGAGAGAGAGAGAGAGAGAGAGAGAGAGAGACAAAGAGAGAGAGAGAGAGACAGAGAAAGAGAGAGAGAGAGACAGAGAAAGAGAGAGAGAGAGAGAGAGAGGGAGAGAGAGAGAGAGAGAGAGAGCCTTGGTAAAGGGGCCTACCTGTTGTGGCAGGCGTACATGATGGATGGTTCCTCGAAAGGCTAATAAAGAGTCCACACAGTACTTGTGATGTGCACCAACAAAAACACAACAAATATACAACATGAAACATTTACCAACGTTAAAGTTTGATGCACAATGTTGAAATCTTTTGTAGCACGTAAAAGTGTGTGTTGAGACTCAAATGGTGTGTGTTCTGAACTCATTGCCCCAGCACCTGCGTTCTCTTTTGGTTCCTTTCCTTAAATGTCACGAGCGATCAGCGCTTCAGAGTGGGTGTTTTATGTCTCACTCTACACAGAAAAGCCGGCTATTTCTGGCACCAGAAATCACTTTTAAATCAGGTACATTCAACTAGACAAGGAATGTTCCAGTAAATCACTCATTACTTTAGAGTGGAAAATATGGAGTTGGACAAGATTGGGAAGCCCAGCTGCCCTGGTTTTCCTCATGAAGCTCTTTGCTCTGCAACAGCAGTTTCCACCATAGCCTCTTACCCATATATGTGCCCCCATACACACACACACACACACACACACACACACATGCACGCACGCATACACACACACACACACACACACACACACATGCATGCACGCATACACACACAGACGCACAGACACTCGCACACACATACACACACACACTCACACACACACACATGCACGCACACACACATACACACACATACACACACATACACACACACATGCACGCACGCATACACACACAGACGCACAGACACACACACACACACACATGCCCCCCTCCATCCGTCCCTCCCTCCCATCTCTTAATGACCCCTCATATCCTGATGCAGCTTGTGAGTGGGCGAGAGGCCCACACACGGCCTGTTTACTCCAGCTGAGTGGCCTTGGAGCCTGGCTACCTCAATCTCTTTTGCTCCTCCTTGCTCTCTCTCTCTCTCTCTCTCTCTCTCTCTCTCTCTCCCCTTCTCTCTCTCTCACTCTTATTCTCTACCTCATTCTCTCTCTTGTGTGCGATCTCTCTCTCTCTCTCCTCTCTCTCACTCTTATTCTCTCCCTAATTCTCTCTCTTGTGTGCGATCGCTCTCTCTCTCCCTCTCATTCTCTCACTCATTGGCTCTCTCACTCTCTTGTTCACGTTCACTCTTTTTCTCAGTTTCTCAGTGTGTCTCTCTCTCTCTCTCTCTCTCTCTCAGTGAGTCTCTCTTCTGCTCTCTCTCTCCCTCTCTCTATCTCTTTTTCTCTTTCACTCTCCTGCTCCTTTCCATTCTTTCTCTCTCTCTTGGTCACCCCATCTCTCCCCTTTCCCTTGAGCTGTTGCACAAATGAATCAGCACTGTGGGTAATTAAAAAGCATTGTACGTGTACAATTCACTCTTTTTTCCCTCTCCTTCACATAAAAAAGAAAAAACAAAAAAAACAAGTGAACAAGTGAGAAAATGAAAGACATTAGTCATGGCCTATGTCCTCTCTCTCTCTCTCTCTCTCTCTCTCTCTCTTTTGTGCTTGGAGCACAATGGCCCTGCATTAGATCACAGGGTTGAGAAGTAGACGGTGCAGGTTAATGCGCCGCGTGCGCTAAAACGCTCGTGCGGAGGAGGAGGGAGAGAAGGCCGTGGGAGAAGAGGTGTTAGACCACATAGCCAAAGCCACTGTGTGTGTGTGTTTATGCGGCACGGCCGCCATATTTGGCCTTGAGTGTGTATGTAGGCAGGCAGTGACCTCAGCTAAGGCGTTTTTTCTTCTTGTGTTGTTTTCTTTAAACTGTAAGCAACAGCTAGGTACAAGGTGCAGTTATGTCCATGGTTGTAACTTAAGTTTTTGCTCATACTGATGTTCTTGTGTGTGTGTGTGCGTGCGTGCGTGTGTGTGTGTGTGTGTGTGTGTGTGTGTGTGTGTGTGTGTGTAGGCGAGAGGCCACTGAATCTGCGGGTTGCCAGCCAGAGGACTGAGGGCGAGACACCATTGGGCAAGCAGCTGGCCAATGAACTGAAGAGACATCACGCCAACACAGAGAGCAAGACAGCTGCCACAGGTTAGTGTCTCGCGCGCACACACACACATACACACACACACACACTGACAGACATAGTCTCATGCACATACGCACACACTACACACTATCCATACACACTCACAAACATACAGTCACACACTCACAAACACACATAGAAATACTGGCTACACATGGATTCCATGTTCTCTCACTGTGATTACTTTATGCCTGTGTGTCCACTAGACACCACAGACACACAGACCAACACATGTTTACACACACACTCTATCTGTACTTTCTGAAGCTTATAATAGCATATTAAGCACCCTGATCAGTGTCATTGACACCACAAGTCACATTGTTTTTGAAAATACCCTGAATCTCGCTGCCACAATCTAACCTTCCTCCCATCATGCCTCTGTTTTTGCCTCCAGAGAACGGCAACGGCACAGAACATTCTTCACACGCACTCAACCTTTCTGAGAAAAAGGCCATTAAATCGGAACCGGAGGACTCCAGATAGCACCCTCAACCATCCCCTCACCCCCCCAGCCCGCCCCACCCTTGTCCCTTGTCCCTAATGAACTGTGTTGTGTGTTTGTGAGTACTAAAAGAGCACAGCTACAGTAGAGCCTTAACAACCAACGTTGCCTCAGAAAAACGTGATTTTTTTTTTTTTATTTTATTTTTCTTTCTTTCTTTTTTTGTTTGCCAAAGTACCTAGAGCCCTTATTTTCACACCGTAGTAAATTCAGTGTTTTTTGTATTATCACTGACTTGTATTATCATTGATTGCATTGTCCTCTCTTCTTATGCTTTCTCTCTCTTTCACTCTCTCTCTCTTTCTCTTTCTCACTCCGTCTCTTTAGCGATTGTCCCTCTCTGTACTGTACATATCTGATCTTATATGGTAAACTGTTGTATATGATGTTATTTAAAACTGTCTTGTGTAGGTATGAATATTTGTATCTAAAATGTATTTTCACTGAGACCAAGGGCTTCAGTGTCGTCGTTCGACTGTTTTTGTGCACACATAATTCAACTGGGAACCATTTATGACGTGCTTTCTGTCCATGGGGCGTTCTGATGTGTTCTTTACAAAATAAGCATGTACAGCCCAGGTACTCTAACTGAAAGCACTAATCTTTGTACATTTCCAGTGGTACCCTTATTTAATTGACGCATTTTTTCTGCTGATGGGAGATTTTTCAGCACAGAATAGGATTTATAGGAAGGCGCAACTGAGGTCAACAAAAATGCAACAAACACAGCTCTCAGCTCTCAGACAGGCTTTCTGCAGATGAGGTTCATCTAGAACTAAACGTGTCGTCTGTCTTTGTGACGTGTGTATGTTTCATAAAGGCTATGGGCAGTGGTGAGTAGAGACATCTTATTGCCGATGTGATTCTACCCATGAAGCTGTTCTGATTTGTGTAGGGATTCTTGAGAAAAACAGGGAATAAAACAACAACAACAATAGGAAATGTAAATAGTCGGATAAGATCCATGACAGTAATAACTTTATTAGGAAATGCAGGGTGCTTTGATTGCGTTACTCCACATCTTATCTATCATAACCCTTTGTAATACTTAGCATAGTAGAGCAATACTCAGTAGCTGTCATTTAGAAACCCAGTGAAAGTGTCTAGTTGTCCCAAATTTGATGAGCATTCGGAATGTTGACTATACAGTATTTTTACCCTGTTTACCGGTGTAGCCATAGTCTTAGTTTCCAAACCAATGTTCAAAATATGACTTGTAACTGATATGCACTAGTCTTGTTATTTTCAGTACCGTATGTCCGCAGTGTGAGCTCAAAAAAAAAAAAGAAAAAGAAAAAAGAAACGCGCACTCAACATTTCTCATGTTCTCAGATGAATGCATACATCTCGACTGCAACATTACCTTTGCAGGAGTTATTCATGTTCATTGTCACCAACATTCACCACAGGTTGTTAGACAGTGTGATCTGCACTTTGGGGTCAGACGTGTTGTGATTGGTGGGGGCAGTGACTAATAATAGCCTAATAATAATAATAATAATAATAATAATAATAATATATCAGGGTTCTGTAATTCTCTCAACCATAATGTGTTGAACCGGCCAAGCTGTCATGTAAAATGTGTGGTGTTTTCCGTGTGAGATGCCCTGCCTCTGTCTTTGCCAGTCCAGCATCAAGGAGTTGGGCAGGTGATGCTGTACAGGCACCATAAAAAGCCCAGCTTCCTAAACGCAGGGATTGTCAAGGACTGAAGTGTGTGGATGTGTTTTCTCCTATAGATTACTTGTGCGCTTTGACTTCTGGCACGACTTGAGGTTGAAACTTGTAAACGCTAAATACCTCCTGTTTGGAAATGGGACTTAAGGCATTTGTCCTGTTCATGTGCAGTATTTCGATGAGAAATGGGGGAGATATCACCTGTTGTTGTTTGATTTTGGGAGTTGATACCTTTTTAAGTATGCAAATTTATGTTAATTTAAGTGCCAAAAATAATCTTTGAATACAGGTTAACAGGGACTAAACAGTTTGAGAACAGAAAACAGTACTGGATGATGCAAAACTGATGTTGGTCCAGGGTTCTAGTCATTTAATTTTTTTTAATTTATATATCGTCCAATGTATTTACTTAGCGACAATCTTAAAAACGACTGCACCTCCACAGCAGTGGAACATGCTGAGAAATTATCATCTGGAAAATGTCAGTGACGCAAATTGGCCCATAGTGGAAGGCGATAAAGTCGAAACAAATCTTCACAGGAGGATTTTTATCTGGACTGCTTGTGTTCAGTGTTATTGTCCCACACTTTCTCAGAGAAAAAGTCCCCCCCACCCTCCTTTTTTTCTGTGATTGCTTTGTAGTGTAGAAGGATTCATCTTGGTCTGTGGGAAGAGACTGTCTATGTGTCCGTAGACTTTGTCCTTATCACTGTTGTTAGTGTTTAGCAGAGCACACTTAGGTTATGCCTATACCCATGCACCGATTTGTTTCTTTTTTTTTAATTGTAAACACTAATATATTTAATTTGTTATACAGCACATGGACATTAAACTCTATTTTTTGAGATCTGATAGTGGAGTATTTTTCATGTTGTTTTGCTGTTGATGTCTATTTGTGACGTGGTTGGTGATTGACAAAGCAGTGTAAGAAACCACTGCATGTTGTTAAACTGACAATGAAACACTGTAAGATAGAGGGATTTGCTTTTGGGATAAGCAAATTTTGAAAAGATGACTTAATCAGGGGTTCTAAGGGCCATGGCAGTGACAGTGGGCCCCAAAGAATATTTTAATATTCTAATCAATGCTTGGGGGAACTCTAAATTATTTTCTCTCATAGGCCCAAAATATCTAACGGCACCCCTGATTCTGACAGTGGGAAAAAGAGTGTGACTGGAAATATGAATGAATTTAAAACAATTTAAAACAACTCTAGTTTCATTGATATTGCCTGAAATCCACAATTTACATTTAATTTAAGAAAATTCATTAAAGTGTGGCTCACTATTTTGCAAATGCAAATGAAGAAAAAATCAGGCCACAGTTTTCTGAATGGATATCACCTCTAGCTCACAGAGTGCAGCAGTAGGACATTCCCTGCAATCACTTACACGCAGGAGGGAATAGTCTGATGAAATCTGATCACCTCTTATATATTTTGCATGTCTTTGATCTAAAGTTCAAATGTGAGAAGACGTGAGGTACACACGTTCTTGTTTGCATCATCTGATAAGGCTGACACTTAAAGTCAGGGCTGTCACACGTACGTCTGGTCAACATAACATTTTTTATCAGTGGACCTTCTTATCTTATGGCCATATATAGGCCTATAGAACTATAGTTCCATCCATGATCAAACTGTGGACTCCACTGGCGTTACTGGGGCAAAGTATCTTATTTTCTTCATCTTATTTTTGACCTGTAAGCTTTCTTTTATCTATTTTTCTGCGGGGGTAACAAAAGCCTGCTGCTGCAAATGGGACAGTCGAACTCACCTCTGTCAATTTGCATGTACATCATCTTAACACATTCTGAAAGTTCAAAATGACTCATTCTTACGCACTCTCGGTCCTTTCCTCGTTAGTGGACGCACGCAGGTCTGCCTTCATGTCTAAACCCTGTGGTGATAAGCACCCCACATGCCGCCCACGGCCTCGCGCAGCCTCAGCCCCGGTGACATCTCCCCGCGGGGATGTCACAGATAGGTCGCCGTGGCGCGGGACGATGTGGGCAGCAACAGAGGCGTCGGGAGGAGCGCGCAGCGGGGACGAGCGAGAATGAACTGGGCGGATGTGCACTCATTCCCATCTAACAGTGCGTAAGACCGACAGCTTTAGCTAAAGTGTGGGTGGCATGTGAATTATCTTGTCCTCTTTCTTTTGCGACGGGATAAAGGACTTTTCTTTTCTTTTTTCTTTTTTTTTAAATCTGTGACACGTCAACCTGAACAGAGAGGAGTCGGTGTGCGCTCGTTAAGAGGCACAGAGCATCCTTAATTGCGCCCGTCAGCGCTCCCTCGAGCGCACGTCTCCCACACTTGTTCACTTCGCCGGTTTTCCCGACTCTTACCATCAAAATCTTTTTATTTATTCATTTATTTATTTTTCAAGTAAGAAACTGCCAGAGAATGAAATCCGTCACCACAAATCCAGTTGAAACTACGCGCTTTGGAAGACTTTGTGGACTGTCACAGGAGTACTTTATTTTCTCGAGCGTGGGTGGGCAGGTGGGCTGATGAATCACTTTTCTATGTTCGACTTCATGTGTGCATATAAATACATCATTAGTGTCATGGGGGAAAAGTCTCGATTCCGGTATTTATGGCACTACTCTTTTAACGCATTGTGTAAGATGGGGCCCCGGGGTAAAAGAAAACGCAGATCATTGAAGAACCGTCTTAGCCAAACACTCGCAACTCGAACGCTCATACATGAATCTGAGTGCACATCACTGGCCTCTTCAAACAGGTTAGTTCACGGGCCAAGAAATTGATGCGTTGATCTGAAGGCTTCCAAGTGTTGTGTCGCACCCTGGCGGACGTCAGTGACCATTTTCACAAATTTAGCAGGCAGACTGAAAAAAGACGAGGGCTAAGATTAGGTGAGATTTCAAAAAATAAATAAAAAAAATAAAAATAAACATATTTGTGTATCAAATGACGGTGGGAATTCTGGTGAAGTGAATATCCTCTTGAATATTGAGTTGGCGTCATGAGGGCACAAATCTTTTTGTGATGTAGTCAAGGTTCAAATGAAAATTGGCAAAATATTAACTGTTGTTGAATTAGATTGGATTTAAAAATCAGCACAGACCATTTCAATATGTAACATTTTACAAAGTGGTTTTATTTAACCATTTGACAAGTGTTTTTGCTGGTGATCTAATTAATGCTATTGAAATATTCTGTGTTACAGTAAAGGCTACATTTAGCCATGGAAATCAGCTGCAGAGCCAAGTTCTAGGCAATGACCGTTTCCGTGACAATTCTGTCACAAATGCTGTGGGCTAACACTTTCACACACTCCTCCTGCCCACTCACACCGCCTTCTCACAAAGGCGCTCAGAATTCACTCAAACATACCATACCACACAAACACAGTGTAGGCTATACTCCTACGCTTTACTCCCACACCTAACACTCCCTCCCCTTGACAAGGGCAGTGAGTTTATTGGTGTGAACAGCCGTCATAAACACAGCAGCCTGACACAACACAAAATATCAAATGGCAGTTGCCGATCTAAGCAAGAGGAAGTGTCAGATGTACACCAGTAACTTCAATTACGCCACATCTGACATGTGAATCTGACCTAGTGACAGGTAGGCCTACTGTGCTGCCACACCACAACATTATTTTCCATATGGAGTTTGCTATGCATTAAAAGTATTTACTTTTTGCATCGGCAAGGTGTGCAAGTTCCTTTTGACTGAACCCATGTAGCGGAGTGAAACACTGATGGTGGCATTAGCGTAGTGAAGTTTTCATTCTAGCTGCATAACTGAGCTTAAACAAATCAGAAATTCAGTAGGCTACACTTCTGCTTAGATCACTTATCCTTGATCACCTTTTTGCTCTTGAGGGTGTGTCATCCATTCTGACTCTACGACTATGTTGTTATTTGTTCATTAAAAAGCCCCACTCCACACCAGCCAGGAGGCTGCATCTCCAACCTAACCTGAGGTTGTTCCCAGGGTCCTGTACGGGCCCTCTCGCTGGAGTATTCTCTGCCCAGGAAGAAGCGAGCCTCAACCCCTGGCCTTATGTCCATGTCAGAGTTGTAGTCGTAAGCTACATACTTCTCTGCATCCTTCCCTGCGTTCCTCGTAAACTTGGTGGCCCACTGCCATGTTTGGGTTCTCATGCTGTTTTCTGATCTGTTTTTATACAGCGCCACCCACGAGGACCCAAATCTGTCGGCAGCCATCCAATTGCTGAAGATTTTTTGGATGTAGAGGCGGGCACAGGCCTTGCCTTGTTTGACGAACAGCAGCAGGCTGGCATCATACCCAGCCACTGGAGTAGGCAGCTTCCCGTTGGCCTCGTCAAATTCGGGGCCCACCCAGATCTTCATGTGGGACTGAGGCCCTGTGCGCTGCACAAGGGCAACCTGCAGCCCAGGGTCCAGATGCACGGTGGTGGCCACAGCCCCAGACGACTGATGTCGCGCCACATTGTGGCTGAAGAGCTCCTCTGGGCTCTCCATGTTGGAGTAAAGCATCAGGACCACACCCTTCTCCAGGGCCGTCTGGGGAATGCCTCTCCAGCTGATCCTGGCGTAACCGGCTTCAGTGGAGGCCACCACCTCAAGGTTCACGCTGAGGGTCACGTTACATAGCCCTGCAGCACCGCTTTCCTCCTGTGTTCCCCATGAGCACCCAAACCTTTGGCCACGTAATACATCCCTGTCATGTATGTTGTATCCAGCCTGTTGCAGGAAGGTGTCTAGCTTGAGCTGTCGAATCCTCTTCAGGAGCTGAGGACTAACCTCAAAGGTGTTGCCTTCATCATAGAGACAGCCCAGGCGAGGAAGAGGAGAAGGAGAACCAGCTGCATGGCACTGGGTGATGAAGACTCTGAGCACCTGCGTGAGAGGGACTCCGCTTGCTCGATCTCGAACGTCCTTGGAGATCTGGATGACAATCCTGTCCCGGTTCCTGTCTGGATGACTGGGACTGTTGTAAAAGTCCTCAGTGACGTAACTTGGCAATTGCCTGCTGCGCGGATTGGTAATTGTATTAAGGTTTCCCAAGGAGAAGTACTGCCAAAGAGCATGTCGAGAAGACGACAGGGGAATACCTGAGGAGTCAGGAAAACCCTGTATGCCATCATAATAACTATGGAAGCCATAATCCCCTCGAGATGGTTCAATATTTACCAGCTGCATGGAATCACGTGGCGTCTGTCTGAACTGTAGAGTCATAGCAATCCAGTGGAGCAGAAGGAGGCCATGGCGGGGAAATATTTTGCCAAACTCAATGCTGCTGTCTGCCAGTTCCTTCACTGTGTTCAGAGTCTTGCTGGTGGACAAGGTCAGCACAGTAGCAGAGAGGAAGAGGATGAGCCAGAGAGTCCCATTCATGCCCATGACAGTCCTAAGAGAGAGAGAGGGGGGGGGCGGGATTCAAAGCTGTAATATGGACACACAGTTTCATTGCAATGTTCATAAATAAGCTTAAAATGTGCAGAGGTTAAGGCATAAGTTAAATGCATTGTTGGTGTGAAAGTTACAAAACCCTTTTTGTACTTTTCTGTGAATGGAGACAAGATAGATGGATTGAAATGTAAAACGGTTCGGTGAAATCAGCAGTGTATTGTAGCCTACGATTTGTGCTCTTTATTCTGGATATGTTTAAGGACTGAATTTACTTTTCATTGGCACATCAGTTACATCAGATGGACATCTGAACACAATTTCAGTCATGACATTGAATAAACGGTCATATAAGCTAAATGACACACATTTGGTGTATGTAGTTATATATACTTTATAGAGTGTGTATCAGTAGGCTATTCAGTGATAAGGGAGGCATGTTATTCCCACTGTTCCAACTCCATGTTAAAAGTAGTTCACGTTGAACAGAACAGTGTCCATATCCAGACAACCAAGGACCTGCATGCATTTACAGGAAAATGGAAGGAATGATTTCTATCCCAATCCCACTTACATTCTCACTAACACTTACCAGTCCAAATTATCACAGCGTAGTGTAAGAGCAGACAGTAGTTTGCGAAAGATAAAATGTTGTCCAGACTTGTGCTGCTATAATGAAACCAACAAGAAAAGTGGTCCTTATCTGGTGTTGTGAGTTTCTAAGATGTCGCTCCCTTTGCAGTCCACTACATGCCACGTGATTTAGGAGAATTTGAAGGCAGAATTTCCATTGGTGTGAGCCATCAGTACTTGCACAAGTGACATGTTCGGTGTGTGTGTGTGTGTGTGTGATTGAGTGTCTGTAAAAACAAAGCTTAGGTAGGAATGCAGTGTTTTTACACTGATCCCAGAAAACATTTGCAATTCTGGGAACATAGTGAAAAAAAATCCTCCATTACTACTATACACAGATAAGCTCGTTGTTCGCATATGGTGTATCAGAGTTGATAAATGTGGAGACTTTTTTTCTTGGGAATCATTAGCTCTGCTCTGTTACACAAACTAAATGCCGATCTGGCAACACAGCTGAGACATTCCGCTGACTCTATTTGTCAGATTAAACAGACTCAACCAAAGGACAGTAAAAATAAGATTTACATGTAAGATGTTTTTTTTTACAAAGATGTCTCCATCTTTCCAGCAATATGGGCCAATAATTCAACTTCATGACACTTAGCCACTTCGACAAATATGTTCAATCCTTTAATAAACTGCTGTTACACATAGGCTAAATTAATAACTGAGGTTTGCATAAATTCCGACATCCAGTGGAGAACCCACTTTTATTTTCTGGATGTTATATGCAATAAAGACTATCAAATTAAATAATCTGTGAATCTTACTTTGATTTAGTGTTGTGACTGACTGTTTTAAGAGCTTACTCTCTTCTACACTGTATTCAGGCAGTGTTACTAATGTGGCTCCAGTGTTATTACTGTGTGCCTCCTAATTCAACTGTAATACCAATGTATCCCTGAGGATGGCAGCAATGGGCCTCAATAGTATGGTCTCATGACTTTAGAGGTTTTTGAAATCTCATATTTAACATATTTTATATAACTTTTCACCTTCCTCTTTCCACCGAAACCAAGAGATGAAACATCCTTAAAGAAAGAAACACCTGCAGTGGAATATTCTGAACAATATTTCTCTCAATGAGAAATTAAATATGTGAAACATTTTCATTTGAATCACAACCAAACTAGAATTAAAAATCACTGTCCCATTAATATCTCCCGAAGTATTTTGCTACCAGCAAACCTTAATTGTTAATCTCAGCTGCGTGACTGTCTGATTCTGGCAGTTGTAGAAGCAGTAGCGCCATGGGAAGAGAGGGGGCGCTCTATCAATTTACCACTGAGAGAGCTGAGGCACCGGCAGGAACCAGTTTGGGTGGGATTCTGGGAAATAGATGTTTCTGGAATGGGAACTCCTGTGACTCATTAGGGAACTATTTGCTAGTTGTTTGAGTTTCAAAAATAGAATTGTTCGAAGGCGTTTTGTATATGAGAGTGTAACTCAGGGTTAATTAGAAACTACAGTAAAATAGTAGTCAAACACCCATTGTAGGCTACATGAATATGCACAAACACACACACGCACAGCTACACTCACAGTCCTCACAGATGAAACATGGGCTACAAAATTCTACAAAAATCTCCCTGCAAAGTCAACAGACAATTCTAGCTATAGGCTAATCGACTGATTTGGCTGACTGTGGCCTACCAATAACTGAGCATGAAATATAATGGTAGCTTATCTTTACGAGCTAAGAGTAAAAAGCAAACAATGACATGGAATTACAGTAAACTAAATGTTTAATTAGATCTAGGGGATAAATGAATGTAGGCTATAGGGCCTAGAACTAGCCTATTCACATGTTCCAAGTAGATTATTAATCAGAGGACACAGAATCTACCTCAGTCATAAAGAACTCCCAAGAGACTTATCAAGACAGATAGCAAAATTCAGCGATTTTTTTTCTTGCGTTAATGTCTATGATAAAGCCAAATGACCATCTAGAAGAATGAGAGTCATCCACAACTACGCTATATTCTAAGGTCGAATGCAAATCGCCTTGCTGTAGGAAGTGATGCACAGTAAAATACGACAGCTTCTTAATTCAACCAATGAGAAAAGATGAGACATAAGCGGTGAAACCGCCTCTACCAATGACGGGCAGGATGGGCGTGATTACTGGGATTTTGTTCCTTACAACAACGCCAGATCACACTAGTGCAACAGTGCTCTTTTGGTTTGGCGGTAGAAAGAACGGCGTGGTTAGACCAAATTCTCAGATTTGTCTTCAATTTTAAATTGATCAAGTAAAGAAATTCTCCAAACCTAGCCTGACAAGATTGAAATGTTACAATTTAGGTTTTCAACAGTGCTGAAGGAGTTGTCTCAATCCAACCTTAAGCGTCCCTTGACAGGTATTGCCAGAAATAAATCGTCATCACCAAACCCATACTGCTTCAGAACCGCCTGCCCCGATGCCAGAGCTATATCTAAGTTAAAGACTTTCCATGCTGGGGGCCACCGACCTCTCTTGGCCTCACCTTGGATAAGGACTTTCTGCACGAAGACTGAAGGAGCAATAGAAGCAACAGAACAGGTGAAAAAAGATGAGGACGCCACAGCCAAGTAAGTGGGAGTTTTAATAATAACCTGGTCCATATAACTCCATTCTGCACGACTTTACACTTCTGACGAATCTTTAATTATTAGGGTATTTAATTGCGTCATGTTTATGGTCACACAAATTGCTCGTCGTTCCTGAATATCTGAATGTCAAACCGACAACGTGGCGAAGTGTAACGAAAGATCTGAAAAGGTCACAGGCGTTACAGTGACTTACAGTGTTTCTGTTACTGTTTCGGCGCACGCTCCAACTATGCTACATAATGTCTTAGAACTGACACAGTGTAGCCGATTACAATGTTGCCAACAAGTGCCTCGCTTTTGAACGCTATTCTCTTTTCTGTGAGAGGGGAGTGGCAGCCCTTATCAAATGGCTCCAGTCCAAGATAAAGCGCGGATTTCAACAAGAACGCGGTTGCTCTGGAATGTAAATAGTCGCAGACTTCCGTAAACAATATACAACTAAAAGTTACCATTAAACAGGATTTTACTTTGTTATTTACTTCTTGTTCAAGCTACACGCATAGACTACGGTGTATCTCCATTTTGCATAAAAGCTCAGTGTAATCCACGCGCGTGTTGGCAGACCGGCGAGCCGTTGAGTCATCGGCGCAACTGTTGGCAAAGCTGTGTGTGGTGCTCGCTCGCCGGCAGACGCGGCTAATCGCAGGGGATGTTTTCTCATTTCATCCCGTCGCTCACAGCATGCGGTGAGTCAGCAGCAGGGAATGCAAGGCCCACAGAAAGTTCTACGAGAGGTCCGCCGCCCTAATCTCTGCCTCCGCTTTAACACTTTGGCTGCTGCCTGCCCCGGTCTTGCCAGTCTTAACTGATTGCAAGCAGCTGGTAGGCCTACTGTTAAAAGTTAACCTGTGAGAACCACATCATTTGGAAATGATGGTGTAATGTAACCTAATCACGCAGCAAGCTTTGCTCTATTCAGGATGTCTTCTTTGTTCAGATGTCATAAATAAGTTAATATCTAACGTCTATTTTTCTGTGAGGGCTGTAACCGATGGTTACCTGTCCTGCATAGAGCATATTCTATGTATAACTAGCCGAGTGGACTTTGTTGTTCGTGCCTTCAGTCATATTTGTTGTTTCAGGACTGTATAATACCTGGTTTCATACTCTAACCTATAATCATGTTATGCTTGTTGAGAACAGGCTTCTTGAGGTATTTTCACGTGAACGTGTGAACGTGCAACTTTGCACACACAGTGTGACCCACATGTCTCCCTCTGTGCCAGTGGTTAAACCTCATGATCACACTTGTCAGGGGGCTTTGGGGAGGCAGGGGGTGGAGTGGGGGGGTTAACTCAGAACTGAGTCAAAGCAATGAGACCAGCCATAGTTAATCAATGGCCAATATCCGTGTTATTGACAAGGAAAGTGTCAGTTGCATAGTGCAATTCCAGTTTGTTCTGCATTGCATCCTGCAGATACTGAAATCAAAGTGATGTGTGAACTGGCGTAGACTGCCTGTTCCAGCTCCCACATTTGGTGAGACGAGCTTCAAAGCCCAACCAGCTGGTTGCAATTAAAGCTTCACTCGAAATTTATCCAAAAACAGACTCAAGCTTTAGTCTGGTTAGGTTTTTTCCCCTGCCCAAAATGAGGCCAGAAGAAAACCTCTGGGGAGCCTTTGGCAGATACTGGGTTCCGCCAGTCCATCACCATGACAACCAGAAGAACAAACTGCTTGCCTCACTTAGCATTCTAATATCTGTA
>JASCQY010000071.1:3607164-3617420 GCA_030264315.1 Sardinella tawilis
ACACACACACACACACACACACACACACACACACACACACACACACACACACACACACACACACACATACACAGTTCTTGACACCTGGGAGGGGCAGGTACAGTGATGTGTTTCCCCTCTTGCTTTACATAGCGGCACAGCTCCAATGCAAAACCATACCCTTCAAGAACCTTCTAGAACGTACTGAGCTGCTCTTCACTGACACACACTGAGCTATCAGGCGAGATGTCGCACACCGAAAGCAAATCAAAGTTCGGTCATCTGAAAGCAGAAGATTGACAAATTGTTGTCCGGAGGTGTTGATCACATGACACCAATGTGTGGTGTGTGTGTGTGTGTCAGCTTCAGTAGTAGGCTACCAGAAGGTTCTCCCAGCAGGGTCGATTGTTCCATTGCCCATGGGCACAAAGCCCATTGCAGTCTCTTGCAGTAATTTGCTGGCATAGCTATGCCAGGAATGTGCGTCTCCACAGAATGAGACGTTTCAGCAGATGACTCGCTGAGATTAGATGCCGATGATAAGGAGCTCCAGTAGCAGCAGGAAGGTTGCCCTTCAAAGACTGAACAACCTTGTGGTGGGTCTCTCCAAAAATATGGGCATCACAGCACCCAGGTTTGGAAGAAATGGAGTGAATTTGCATAGTCAGTAAAATTCGAGGCAGAGTCTGGACAGGAAGTGGGTAATGAAGAGGTCATGTCTACCTGGACTCTATTTGGTTACAGTTGGTTCCCATCCTCTTTAGTTTCTTGCTTTCTCTACATTTCTATCTATCTATCTATCTATCTATCTATCTATGTCCCTGTGTTTGTCTGTTTTTGACTTTCTCCATGCATTTCAGGATCTGGTGTCCGTGTTCAACTTCCACAACTACGACAACCTGAGGCACTTTGCCAAGAAGCTGGATCCTCGGCGAGAGGGAGGGGACCAGCGGGTAAGTCTCAATTCCCCGTAAGACACTTCACCCATACCCAGAGCCCAGGAACCCCACTACACACAGCCCCAACTAGTCCCTCTATCAGTCCTGCTCCCTCTCCCAGAAGTTGAGAGACTCATAGGCGCTGCCCCTTGGTAGACGGGCATAGGTTGGCACAGTCAGTGCCCAGCCTTTGCCCTTTAGTAGGAGCTTGAGTGTGGTCGAGGTGTCTCAAGAAACAGACATATCTTCTTTTTCCAGAGAGGAGGTTGAATCATGTCTTTTTTTAAAACACATATAATTTTTTTTTTCTTGCTGACTTCTGCCCCCTAGTGGTTGACAATGGCGCTACACTCAAGCTTGGGTTTGAATATATTTGTATGGTTTTTGCCTGCTCTTTGCATCTGAACTGGCCGTCTAGCTTGTTTCTGGCTTACATTAGGTGTCATGTGTAGAGGCGTTAAATGTAGAAAGTCAGAAATGCAATCTGACAATCTCTAAATGCTAAATACAACCGTGCGCGTGTCGCTTTATTTACAAAGTGCCTGTAAAGGTTTAGTAGAAGATAACCATAGGGTAAATACCTGCATTGACCCATCATATACGTTTTTAGTTTTCAACACACTCAGCATATGGCGCTGCATGTGAGAGAAGTGTCATCTGAAAGTCATTTACTCGACCGTTATTAGTTTCTCACGATTTTGTTATGCCAGGTTGGCAGCAAAGCGAATGCGGCATTCATCCTCTGTCAACAGGGGATTTGAACAGGGAGCCACATAATAGCCTGCAGTCATTTACCGTAGCCATTTACTGCCTGCTTGTCAGTGCCAAATAAAACTGTGCCCACGAGTGCCAGAGAAACAGTCCTGGCTTCAGATGTATTGCGGAGGCAAAAATGATTGTTGTTATTATTATTTTTAAGCGAGTCAGTCAGTGTGTGTTAATTTATAGGATTTCGGTCTACTCATAGGAACAACCCTGAACTCTTAAAGATCTAGTTATAGGTCAAATTATTCAAACAAGGTTGAGTCTGTAAATACGCACACACACACACACGCACACCATAAAGCTCACACATAGACACACATCGATACACCAAAAAAGTTAAACATACACACACAAACACCTGAAAGATCAAACATAGACACATACCAGTACACCAAAAAAGTTAAACACACACACAAACACTCACACATACAGTAGACACACCAAAAACGTTAAACATACACACACACACACACACACACACACAGCTGCCCCCTGTAGCGGTGTGGACGAAAGCCAAAAAAGGGAAACTAACATGTTGTCCCCCCTCCCATGTCCCATCCGTGTCACCTGAAGCAGCAGCACACCTTCGGGCCCATGGATTACGAGAGCCTGCAGCAGGAGTTGGCTCTCAAAGACACACTGTGGAAAAAGGTCTCGCCCACTGAGTCCAACGAGGACAGCTCCACCACTGTAGTCTATAGGATGGAGAGCGTGGGAGAACGCAACTAAATTATAACACGCAAAACAAGAAGATAAAGAAAAAAAAGAGATTAAAAAAGTGAAACGACAACAAAAAAAATATAAATAAAAAGGACCTGTTCACTGCACACTTGTTGTAATGCAGTGTCTAAAGATAACATACGTGAATATATATTTATATGGAATAAGTTATTCAGAAGAGTATTTATTTTCCACACAGCTTGATGGATTGTTGGAAAAGAAATGCTGTATTGTTTGTGTGTATTCTGTCTTTGCACCTCTGCAGACTCTCTCTCTCTCTCTCTCTCTCTCTCTCTCTCTCTCACTTTCTCTCTCTCTCTCTCTCTTTGTGTCTGCTTCTGTTGATTGTTTAAAGGGATCCCTGGCTAGTAAGGCATGTTGGCCTTATAAGATTGACCTTGCCATCAGCTGCGTAAATGTGATCTAAAAACACTCAAAAATGTTTATGGTTTTCTTTAAAAATTACAACATATAACTTGTATGCTGCCATTGTTGTAAATAGTTAGATCTCCTGGTTGCACCTCATCAAGGTCCAATCAAGGTGCAGTAATCAAATCAAGCTGTTGCTGTCCATAGACCTCATCAAGAACAACCATTTGTTGTCACTTTTTACCCAGAAAGCATTGAGAAATAAATGCAATGGCAGTTTACATGCTCTGCAAAAGAAAGGATTTCCTAAAGCTTTTAATAGAAAAGACAGCATTTTGAGTGTTTTTAAATCCTGTTTAAATCCTGAAATATCTGATACCAATGTCAGTCAACATATCTTGCTAGCCAGGGATCATTTTAAGGCATCCTACTCTGTTAAAGATGGTGGCAGCCCCAGGTAGGCCTCTCTTTATGTAGCTAAGATGAGGACTTGTTAGAGGACGTTACTATCACAGGATGGCTTTGCCTCACCTCTCCTATCTATCAATGTTTGTTTAAAAAAAACAAAGCAAGGGATTCTGTTTTTCTGTCTTTTTCATATATTTTTCTCATTTCAATATATATATATATATATTTTTTCTTTTTCTTAAAGCTTGGTTGAGTGGCCAGAGAGTTAAAACTGTAAAGGAAATCTATTCAATGTCAGTATGTTTCTGGACTCATAGAATGTGAAAATGCTTTGTTTTTTTTATCATTTGTTTTGTGATGTTTTTTTTCCTGATATAATTTCACTCTCCTTTACCAGTGAGTATTTCAGTTACGAGTGTTAGGTTGGGATTTAGGGTCCTGAGACGCTGTAGCATGGAGGATCTTTCTTGCATTCAAACTGTTACAAGTCCACTTCATACGGCACCTTTAGAAAACCACACACATGTGCATGCACATGCGTGTGTGCACATGTGCGTGTGCATGTGCATGCACACACATAACCACACACACATGTATGCACCCTGTTGACACAGTATTGATCACACCACTGTGAGTCTGTGCAGTGTGCGTATGTGTGTGTGTGTGTGTGTGTGTGTGTGTTTATTCAATCCCTCTAAGGGGTGTGTGAGAGAGTCAAGCATGTCAGTCTGTCTGGAGATGACGCAGTGTGATATAAGTGACCTTCAGCTTGTGCTGATCTACTGACGTCACCACTCCCATGTGTGCGCATGCGTGAGCACATCAATGCGTGAGCACATCAATCGTCTTGCCACAGCACACATATTGACAAAAACACTCACACACACACACACACACACACGCTCCCATAACCTACCCTTGTTAGCTTAGCCAGTCGCTCAGCAGATCATCTCAATAGGTCATGCATTTTTGCAGTGCAGTGAACCCTGTGCAATGTACAGTACAGCACATAGGCTGCTTGATTCACATGGACACTAACTTCAGAAACGTGCTGCAAACACAGCCTGATGAAATGTAACTGGTTCTGGCCGTATTTCAGAAAAAAGGTAGAGATTTATGAGATTAAAGATTCAGCCGTTCAGCTGTAGGCTAGTAGAAGGCATGGTGGTTAACACCTCCTCTGCAGCAACAGCAGCCTCAGAATCCAGTGGGATCCACACTTCAAAAGCGTTCCATTCGAGTATTCCTCCTCCCCCTCCTCCCCCTCCACTTCATTCTCTCTCCTTTTTCCTCCTCTTCCTCCTCCTCCTCTCCCTCCTCCTCCTCCTTCGCTTCCTCTTTCTCTCCTCCTCTTGTCCCACATCTCGTTAAAAATGTTAGCCCTGCAATGTGACCTGAGCTGACTCTTTCTTTGCACATTTAAAAAAAATACCCGAAAGCCTTAGATTTTAAATGCTGCTCTTTATCAGGCGTTATCTAGTCACTGGATGTACAGTCATGTCATATCAGGTTGGAGTTCAAGACTGTTCATTCAGACAGTCTGGGGTTTTTTTGTTTAGTTGTTCAGTGATGTTGGATCGAGCTGGAAAAACTCTCTCTGTCACTCTATTGAAACCTTTGGCTTTTGGCTTTGACATCTTCTGTTTTTTTTTTAGTTTTTTTTTCGTTGTTATTTTAAGCGAAACACTGTTACTTGTAACCGTTATTTTTATCACAATTCTATTATTAGAAATTGTCCAGATAAGACATAACTTGCGAGCACATTTAGCCTTCAAGTAGACCATATCAGTTGTGGAGTCGTGCACTGTCTGGATGACGTTTTTATTATCAGCAAATGCTTTAATTGGGGCTGACACTTGAAGTTGTTATTGTTTTGATTGTTTTTGGTTTGTTGGATTCATTGATTGTTTCTGAATGTGGTGTGAGCATTCAAAAGCTTGATAGTGAGGTTGTAGGCTATATGTGATCATCCTCAGTCCCCAGCTAAAGATGACCACAAGTGAACAGCCAGTGCTTTGGATCAGTGGGCTGTCTCTTGTGCTGGAACTGGATGCTTTTAAAATAGGCTTTAATATGCCTTCGCAGATGAATGGCCCCTTAGCTTAGGTCAAGCCTTTTGTTAGGCCTATGTCAAATAGCCTACCTACAACAGTTACTGCCGTACAGTTGCTAGCTAGTCTCCAGGGTCCAAAAAAAACGTTTAGTCTGGATCCAAAGTCACACAGATTCGGAAATCCCAGATCACAGAAAAATCCCAGAAATCCCAGAAAAACATGGGATTTCCAAAATTGAAATCCAAATCCACTTTGATCCAGTTGAAACGGCTTTGAAACACTGGGCCTAGGACACAGGTCAGAAAAGCATAGAAAATCAGAGAAACACGTGTGAAAATGGGTGTGAAAAGCGTGAAAGCAGTGAGAAAAAAAAAATTCTCATGTTATAGCTCTGCATTTGCCCATCCCTGCTTCCTTCTCCCAGAAATGTGATTGCTGCCCAATTCAGGTTGATAGAGGAGAAGAGTTTTTTTTGAATGCAGCACTTTTACTGATGTTTTCTCTGATGAGTCTAATGTATTGGTTTCCAAACATTCTGAAGATTGTTTCATGTTTTCTGTGTACAGTATGCATTTCTCTCACTTTTTCTTTTTTTCTGTCTCTCTGGTATGCTCATTTTTGTATCAGTTAATAAATTTATTTTAATCCCACTACCTGTTTTTTATAAGGATCATTTCTTGTGTTTTTTATGTCTCCATTGCGCCCTGTCTTTCATGATATAAGGCTCTGTTGTCTTTACATAGACAGGAGAACACTTGAATCTGTGAAGGAAACTAGAATTAAAACACTTTCAAATCCAATTGGGATGTTAAATTTTATGATGGTTTCTAACAAACAAAAAAGCTATAATATTTAGGAAATAACAAGCGTGTTTCTATGTCTTTGTAAGCCAAGAAAGAGATTTATGTCTTATACAAACTCTCTATATGAAGTTATAAGACTGCCTTTGCTCTCACCTGTTATTATGCTGTTTCTGCTAAGCTTGAGCTTTTCTGCAATCACATGTTTATCAAATTAACGAGATGCCTAGTTAAAATTCAATTTGAAATTCCTTGACTTAACACACATTTGAGCATCATGGAAAACACAGATGGGAAAAAGTGGTCATATCTGTATATTTAGCCATTTCCCTCGGTGCAATCATTAATGTGACAGTAGCCCCTTTTCCATCAAAATGGTGGTTCACTTAAACGCCTATTTTGTTATGCTTCTAATGTAACTAAAACTTAATTTGACCTGAGAGTTAATCCGCTTAAATATCTGATGGACAAGGGGCTAGTGTTTCTTTTAGCCTTTTTTTCAGAGGCATTATTGTGCTAAAGATTCAGAGCTTTATCAAAAACAACAAAAAACATCACATGTCCAGTTGTCTTCATCTATTTGTTTATTTTCAAACTTCTTTTCTTCTTATTGTTGTTGTGACATACAGTGGGTGAGTAGAGCTTGTTTTGTCATGTGGTGTATCAAGGATCTCCATGGAGATGAAGGGTCTGTGCTTGTGACTGTAAAACATGTGATGGATGCAGGCTCTGATTACATTTGCTTGTGTTCATCTGAATGCTCATTGTTTTTGTTGTTTGTTGTTTTTCCTCTCTAACACTTGTCAAGGTTTAACCCACCAAAACTGTGCATTTTGCTAAAGCAGTAACAGACCATCTCAGCATGATTTTCAGGGTTTTTTTGCATTTGAAAATATCGTAAGATAAATAACAGCAATTATAACAAAAGTTATTTTATTTTTCCAATTGTCACAGGGTTATATAACCTTGACAAGTTGTGCTTGTCTGTTGTAAGTTTTTGTTACTTTTCTTTTCATGTAGTGGTGAGCTGAGTGAGGTTGGATGATCATAAACAGCAGTGTTTGTGTGTGAGGGGAGAGGGATAGGGGCTATGTGTGTAATAGCTGTTACATTATTTTATAAGGCATTTTCACTTTGGACACCTCACCACACTGTGCAACCCAGTAACCCAGTAGCTGGCTCTATGATAAAATACGCCCAGTGTGTGTGTGTGTGTGTGTGTGTGCGCGCGCATGTGTATGTGTGTGTGCTATCCTCATCGACCACGTGCTGTCTATGTTGACATCCAACTCACCCTGCTCCCAGACAGCTGTGTCCTCCACCCCATGAGTCCAGATCTCAGTATGTGTCTGTGGGTTCAGAAGGCTGCTTTTGTTTTGTTCGTGAGTTCATTGTGTGTGTGTGTGTGTGTGTGTGTGTGTGTGTGTGTGTGTGCGTGTGTGTGTGTGTGTTTGTTTGTTTTATCTGAGCTGCCACTGTCACGATGTTTCCTGCTGAGCTTTCTGCTGCTGGTGATGATGTTTAACCTCTCTCTCTCTCTCTCTCTCTCTCTCTTTCTATCTTAGTACTGAATGTCCTCTCACTCTGACTTTTTCATTTTGTCCATCTTTCTCTCTAATTCTGTCTGTGTGTGTGTGTGTGTGTGTGTGTGTGTGTGTGTGTGCATATAGTGGTCAGGTCAGAAACATCTCACCGTGTCGCATTTGTATTCTTATATTTTTATAGCTCATTATGTATATTTTTATTCTTAATTTTGGTCTTTTTCAACAAAGTGCTCCTTCTCTTCCCACAGACATAATTGTTGTGTATCAAATGTAGATGGTGTTTTATTTAGATTAAGTGGGCATTTGTCGTGGAAATTATGAGTTTGCTGAAACAGTGTTTCTTCATATGATATTCAAAGCTGCAGACTAACCCTATGTACACCAATAACATGGAGGGAATTAAAGGTCTCACCTAGTTGAAGTATTGATGTCTGATTCCCAAAACTATAACAGCTGCCTAGTTTGCAAGTTAGCCGGTTTGCAATTGCATTTCAACCAAGAAAGTAGCTAACTATGTTAGCATCTATGGTTTTGGGAAACGGACCCCTGATCACTAACCAATGTGTAAAGTGTTGCTTATACTGGGTACACTGCCGTTAACTTTGGGGTTGCTTTATTAACTGCCACAGCACATAACACTCACCTTCAACTCTCACCATTTACTTTAGTCTGCTCTGTTAGCTCTAGAACTGAGCAGCTTAACAGAGGCTGGCTATGTGTTTCCCTTTGTGTGCTGTATGCTGATGACTTGTGGTTTTTTTGGGGGGGGCAAACCTCTCTCCTCTCCTCTCCTCTGCTCTGCTCTGCTCTGCTGTGTGGTGCCCTATCTGCTCCCCGCTTCTATTCTTGCCACACCTGCTCTTTTGAAACTCACGCTCTCGGCTTGTGCACTGACCAACTCTGAGCCTATTGTGCACTAGGCCTCTGTGTGTACGTGCGTGTGTGTGTGTGTGTTTATAATATTGTGGGCTTGCATGAGACAGCAATTTGCGCCTTGCCCGTTTGACTCTGTGATGATCCCAACCTGTGAGCTGTTTCAGGTCTAACCGTTAGAAGTCCCTGTTCAGTCTTCCCTCGTAAGGTTTGTCCGCTTGAGATTAAAAAGAAATGTTTGCTCTGAATTATGCTGATATGTGCTGACACTTGCTGCACTTCATACATCATTGCTACTTTTTCTTTGGTCTCATCTGACTTCCTTACCTCATTAACTTCTGGAAACAAGATTAGCATTCATTTTAATTTGAATTTGAATTATTTTATTATAATTCATATTAGCCAAATCAGGAATGATGCTTAATAATGCATTAGTTAAACTAGAAAACTTAAGAAAATTAAGAAAGTTTTTTTTTGTTTTATTGTGTTATAACAGACAAGATGTCTGAATAGAGGAGACAATGTATAGATACATATATAGATGTTTAATTTCCATGTAATGACTGACTTAGACCTAGACTCCCTCTTCTGGTGGTTTTCAGTAGTGTAGAGAAAACACTGCTAGAGCAAAAATGTTTTTTTTTCCTCTTTAATTGATTCTGTCTGTTTGACTTAAAGCTAACATAAAATAGGCATTTAAAAGAGATCACTTAACCAAGAGGAGATATAACTTTAGCTATATAACTTAATAATAACCTAATCCAATAGTTATCAGCACTAAGAGCAATTTGAAGACGGAAGTCAGGAGATAGAAGCCAGTAGCTCTAGAAATAGTACCCACTGCCCTCATCAGCTATTCCAAAACCCCTCCACACATCGACCCAGTGCTCAGTACTGTGGTCTCGGAAGTAAATAGAGAACTCCTTTAAAAGCCTGACTCCCAGGCCTCGGGAAGGAAGGCGTATTGATCAGGTAGTCCGATAGATGGCACCGTTTGAACAGGCTGTCAGTGAAAATGCGTGTCTAAGTGTTGTTTTTCTTATTTCAAGTAATTTTTTTGTAGCTCATGCCCCCTATGACCCTACACTGACTCACTCTGTGGATTGCATCCCATAATGTACCAAACCAACTCCGCTTTAGCTGCCAGGCTGTTAGTTTTCCCCTTACTAATAGCTGCTCCAACTCCTCGGATAATGAGCCAATAAGAGTGCAGTATTTCACGGATCCAGCTCAACACAGAGATTAACATGAATCAGGTTTCCCCCAGATCAAAATTCACCATTTACAGTATGAGATGTGTGATGGAGAGGAAAACTTAAACTTAAACTAACTGCGTCTAATTTTATCCAATTTCAGGAGTGTCAGTTTAGATATTTGGGAGAATTTCCATGCAGTGTGAGGATCTTTAAAAGGAGGCACACTCTACCAATGAGCACTCGTTCACGTAGAGAACACACCTCTACCCAAATACTCTTTCTTTTTGTCCACAGGTGAAGTCTGTCATCAACCTCCTCTTCGCTGCCTACACTGGGGATGTGTCTGCACTCAGACGGTAGGCTTGCTGGCATGGGGCATTTTAACATTAATTTGGCTATAAATAGAAAAAGAACTGAGAACACACTAATACTTTTATTTCAATAAAGGCATTTTGGGCTTATATATAGAATGCCCCATTAGATAATTATCCACCACACACTTGAAGAGAAAGAGGAATATATAGTCTGTGCATAGGTGTGCGTGTGTGTGTGTGTGTGTGTGTGTGTGTGTGTGTGTGTGTGTGTGTGTGTGTGTGTGTGTGTGTGTGTG
>JASCQY010000071.1:3617520-3634136 GCA_030264315.1 Sardinella tawilis
CCATGCTGTAAAGCGCCTTGAGACATTACTTTGTATAAGGCGCGGTACAAATAAAATTGAATTGAATTGAATTGAATCTATCGATAGCACTTAGCAACGTGAAACAACAGGGCTACTGTATGTGTTGATTCACTCCGGATAACTCCCTTAACAACCTTAAACAGGGGTATGGGTTGACTGCCTCCGAACCTTCGCTCCACTAAAGTTCCACTTTACCTTTTGATGAGATGATAGATGAGAAACTTGACCTGCTCCTCCATCTGTGGCTTTTGTAAAGGGATGGGGTCGCTCTCATAGGTAACTTTGTGGATGAGCTCGCCCAGTTTGTCCAGCTGTCGTTTTATCTGAAATAAGCTCTGTGCTGTAAGGGTGAACCTGTCAAAAGAGAAGAAAGAGGGAGTATTGAGAGAGAAAGTACATGTATTGAGTGAAAGCAACATTCCATCACAGATCAGCCCACACGCCTGTTGCTGGATAGCCTGGTGCATCAATCCCACATCATTTCTGTTTGCGTAAAGCATATGGTATCCCTCAATTGGTGGACATTTCCTCCCCCATGGGCAGATACTTTCTGTGAACTTAAAAAATATCGGGCATGCAAGAGCCATCTGTTTACTTTTTAAAAAGAAAGCAGGCCAGAGACACGCCACCTTATTTCGGGAAATTGCTTATCTGTACTCAACCCCTAGTTGAACATGAAATTAGCATTTTTTTCTGTGTCTGCAATGCCTCGTTTGACATTGTAAGCTTATTTAACATACCAATGGAAGTCTATGGTACCAAACAAAACATCATCAAATTTATTTACAAATTTATTTATAAATATCAAAAAAGCGGCGTGTTCCTTTAAGAAAAAGTAAATATAAGCCTTTAATATAAAGTACAGTAGCATGGCAATCAGGTTTAACATGGGCCGAATGAAGCATGCCCTGAAGAAATCCAATATGGCCGCAATGTGGCATGCTTTATGGCAATATGGCCACAACGCGTGCTTTTTGAAAACCTAACTTTCTGGCCGGCCTAAAAAGAGCACCGGTATGGAACATACTTACTCCTAGTAGCGCTCTCAGTATTTTGTCCTTCCTAGTCCCATCTGTTTACTGATTGGCAGCCAAAACATTGTTGAGGGAAACCTAAGCGAATGGAGAGATCCCTAACTATGCTATATCAAAATGTGATATTGACTGGATACACTAGACGGCGCTAGCCTGGCTAGTTGTTGGAGGTCACCAAGTGCAAATCGTCAGCAATTGTGAACAGGTGACTAATGCTAAGGTGAAGACATAGGAAAGATCCAGTGCCTTCACTGTTTAGCGTTAGACATACTGTAGGTTTGCTTTTCCGTCACTTTCTTATTCTTTGTCCTACTGACAGCTGCTTGGTGACATAAACAACAAGGCTCTGGGCTAAAACACACCCATGATTAATTAGTGCAAGTGCAACCCTTTTAAATGTTGGGCCAAGCACACAGATCATTTTTTTCCGTTGTCAAAGAACCAAATGCATGCTCTCTGCATGTCAAACAAAACAGACATATTGGATATAGCCTAACTACAGTAACCTATGCAAATGTATAGACAGCAGTTCTACAAATGTACTTTGTACTTCTGTTTCCAACATGTGTGACCCTGCAATCATGTGTGGTGTGTCTGTGTAATGCAGATGGCTGTCACATTATGTACTGGGCATACAGTAACTATGCGGGTCCAGCTATACCAGTTCTGTAGCTGATCCATCCCAGTGAGAACTGGGCCTCCTATACAGGCGATCTGCTGCCGCCGCTTCCAGTCCAAGAGTTCCAGGTTCAACTGTGTGTTCATCATGTCGTTGATTTCCTTGATGACGTCGGCCATTTTAGACAGGATTTCCTGCACAGAGAATTCTGTAAAGGTCAGCTTTTCCCAATTCTAATCTTAGGGACCTTATGTCTTCCACTTTAGAATATATTTCTAAATTCTCACTGAATTTTGATATCTACACCCCACAAAGGGCAACAAACAAGAGTTGGTAACAATTTTAAGCACCATATGAAAGTTTTTTTGTTTGTTTACCTTGAATTTAAAACATTTGGTGTAATATATATTACACCAAATGTTTTAAACGCCTGTAGGGGGAGCTCAACACAATAGAAAATAAATTAAAGGTCCCGTTCCCCGGGAAAACGTTTAATACTCGCTCTTTTTGAATTACGATAGGTCACCGCAAGTTGCATATGCATGCTTGCACATTGGAAATGTTTACCTACCCCCTTGCCTGCCTTAGCCATGAAAGAAAATAGATGACTGATCTGGGCGAATCAGAACACGAACACAGTACAGCATCACACTGTGATCGGTGCTGTTTACAGGGGTTTGTCACTCGCTTACCCGGAGATGCACCACAGATGTAATTTGAGGTCACAAAACCCAACATTTCTCGCCTCATTTTGCAAAATATCAAGTAATAAATCCCAAACTACTTAGTTTATGGCATAAATAGTGATATTTCCGTTGGCACTGCCTTTTTTTTTTCGTTTCGCGAGAGGGAAGTTGACCTCTCTATGACCATGACCCACAGGAGAGAGCATCACAGTGCTGTTAGCCAATCAGAGGCGATGAGTTTGCATATCATTAATATAAATGAATAATCCTGTCATTCTGAATGGAGACAATTATTTGAAAACTTTAGCAGGCTGAAATAGGAGCACCCGAGCATTTTTTTTTCACCAAAACCGACGCACAGGGCATTCATTCATAGTAAAGACCAATGCAAAATTAATGAAAAAAAACTGTGCAATGAGCCCATTAAAAGGTAATTTAGCACTCGAAGGGCCCCATTTTCATGATCATAAGCTCACTGTCAGAAGTCAACGGCGCATGTTTCTTTATGGGCGTTCCCTGCGCAAAGCCATATTTTGAGACGTGAAAAGTGAACAATGTGCCTGGCGCAATGTGTCAAAGGGGTTGTCTTAAATTAGTTATTTAGTCATGGGTGTGTTTTGGGCGTAACACCGAATTAACCAATAAGAGCGTAATTTTCCATTGCCTTTAAGAACGGGCAGCGCATTGTGCTGGGCTGATTGGTATAGTGAAGGCGAGTATTTATCTGAAAAGCACTACAGAGCATAGCCTACAGAGTTAACCAAATTATTTTGAAACATCAATATACACTTATAGACAACCTATGGTCTAATATTGATATTGTCATGCTCAATAAAAAAACGAAGCAGCTTACAATTTGGCGTTTTATGATAGACAGTGCCCTAATAGTCTACAGGTAGCCTACTTACATTTTCAGAGAAGAAAACGAAAGTGAGCACCGGCTGTCCTCCGTTTCTCAGCGATAACATTTGATAAGAAGGAAAAAAGTCTTTCGATTAATAGCTTATCCTGTCACGGGGGATTTATTTGAAAAGACAAGGATTAAGCTACTCAAAGATCTTCCCTCATTTTGCACCTAAGTATTTGTCTATTTTAATAATAGCCTAATTCTTCCACATGAGGACAGCAGTGGTTAAAATGATTGGTCACTTTGACAAGACACCTGCACTACTGCACACCTTTCATAATTAGAATCTGTAGCTTATAGACATAACCAATGGTAAATCTCTTCTTCATGACCATAACGATTTTCCATTCATATTCCTTGCAACATTAGGCTATGTGTAGGCAGGTGACACACTGTCAAGTTTAAAGATATTTTGCACTGTTATTCAGTCCTGCAGATGACAGAAGCAAGGTGTGCTTGCATTGTGCACAACTTTCCATATCCCAAATCATTAGGTTATAAGTCCATAAAATAGCATTTCAGTTTGCGCGAATGACTATCCACCGATTTTTTTTTTCAGTCAACCGCGGATGGCGCATTTGGATGCCGAAACTAGCAAAATTTAAGTTTTGCGCTGGACCTAGAGACCTACAGTAGGCTATTTGGGCGCGTTGCGACTTGCTATCAAGACAGCGTGCGTCTCTGGCGGAAAAAACAAATGATGCGCTGGTACATGATAGTAAAGTCATGTTGCGCCAACCGCGAAAGCACATTGCGGCGTCGGCATGATAGAGCCCTAGATGTGTAAATGCACCACAACTAGTGTTTAAAAGACACACAGCAGGCAGGATGCTGTGGCTGATTTATCATGAGTCATGCATAAAGATAAGATAGATTCAGAATTTTCTTCATCCACCCACCTACAGTATATGTTATCAATAAAAAAAATAAATGCCAGAATGCATTGAGTCATAAAAATTACATAGTAAGCACATTGATGTTGAAGATTAAACACAGTTAATCCATGTTGTAGGTATAGCAGAACCAGTGAGGGTTGTGAAGAATCCTTGGTAGAGCCTTAAAACATTACCTTGACCATACAAAAAAAATAATAATAATAATTTAGACAACCTTTTGACGGTGATTTAAACATATGCCGTCATTCAAAAGTAAGGAAGATGGCACCTTCATCTGTGTCTAAGAACCATTATGTAATTGGCTAACCCTAGAAAAATGGTATCTGTTACAGTGAGACATGAACACGTGAAGTAAGTCACAAGGAGAAACGCTTTCACCTGCTGTGGTTTGAGGCCCCCATGGAGTACAGCATGAGACAAAAGAGAGAGGGAGCGATGGGGGCGGCACTTGCCTTACGTTTGAAGTCCAGGCGGTTGAGGATCTCCTGGAGCAGGGCCACTTCCTGTTTCATGCACTGTGAGTTCCTCTCTGCCGGATCTGTGGACACATTCACAGCCTCTACCCAACCACCACGACTTCTCATATTATCTACTACACCTTTGCTACCTTAATTATTTCTTAAATAACTTACAAAATACAACATTTTGCATTTTCATTTTGTAACTTTAGTTGTAAATGTAGACATATACTGTAGTTCACACCTTTAATCAAAAATGGAGGTCAAAAGGAGGTCCTGTATTCGGTCGCATTTGTCTGTTAGCAACATAAATCAAAAAGTACTGCACGGATTTGGATGAAATTTCCTGACAACATGGTAATTAGGAAAAGGAACTGACAATTAAATTTTGGTGGTGATCTGTCACACAGTCTGGAATTTGCACTGGGTCAATGACCCATATCGCCTTGGTGAAGGTCTGCTCTCTCCATGTGCTTTTCTAGTTTAATTTAGTGACTTGCTCTAATTTTCAGCATGAACATGTCGGCCAGTTCGAGCTTAGGCGCGGGAACCGTCACGGTTATGAAAAACGCCTATACAGGCAAAGAAAACAAAGCTGAAACTGAGTTTCAATATCCCTCTCAGTTAGTGTAGTTAGCTTTCGCTATTTGCTCTATGTTGTACCAAATTTTCCTATTCTTTTCCCTATACAGACAGCACTACACAGCCCTGTATCCCTTTACTATATGTGTCCTTGGCTGTTTGGCTCGGAGAATGATGCCATGTTCCTCCCTTAAAACAGGAACTAGATTTTGGATGCCTTCCAAAAGAAGATACCCCTCGACGATGTCAGGTGAGAAGTATCCGGGGACCTTGAGCAATTTCCTAATGTCCATGCTTATTTTGCAACAATACATTTTGTATTGATCTTTGCCGAGCTGGCCATAGTCTTTCTTCAACTGTTTTCTCGACTCTCACTGTGTTCGCAATTCACAAGGTATCCTGGGTAAACATCACTGCACTTCATTCAAAGTCTGCACCTGACCTCTCTGATTTAAGGAATGGTTTTAATGGTTAAATAGCACTTCGCCACGCCACCATTTGTGGAAATATGTTCATTTTCCATCTCCCCTCGAGTTAATTAATTGAGCCATACCTTTCTCCTGTTCATCCAGTCCTGCTCTCAGTCTGGCTATACCTATTTAAGCTCCAAGCTAACATTTATCATCGAAGCAGATTAGACCAGGCGAGATGCTAACAGAGATGCTAACAGAGATGCTAACGGTCCAATTCGACTCAATGATACATGCTAATTTGGAGCTAAAATTGGTATTGCCAGACTGAGATGAAAAATGATCATATTTCCACAAATGGTGGCGTGTTGCTTTAAAAGTACTGGCACACCCAATACACGAGAATGGGCAAAACCCAATGTTAGTGCCAAAAATGAGTGCAAGTGGCTAAAATGGGGCACAACTTATGTTGCTTCTATCTGTTTCTACCTTCTTACGTGCCCACTACATATGGACCATTTCAGGTTCTAATTCCATAGCTGGACAAAACAATGCTTGAACATTCTATCTTGGTCCCCAACTACTTCCTGTTACATTAACATAACATTATGTTAAACAGGAAGTCCTGGGGGACAAGCTTTGGAACTAGAACCTGAAATGGTCTATATCAAACATGCTTTTGACTTGTGAAGCCTCCCTCCATCTCCTCCGGTAGCGTCACCCCTAACCCATTGGGTGAACAACGTTCAAATACAAAATCATCCGAGGACCACAGCCAGCTATCGAGCCAAGCATGCTTATTCTCAGTGCTCAACATCAAGTACTGAAGTTGGCATACCAGTCTGACACTAAACCATGTGACATACTGTACCGCCATGGACTGCATATCTGGGCTATCTAAACTATGTACGTGATATACCACCATAGACTGCATACAGTATCTGAGCCATCTAAATGGGAAATTTGTTTTGTTTGGCAGGATGCCCTCAAAAAGGGCATATGATTTGAGCGACCTACCTCGTGACTGGAGAGTTTTATAGCGAAAATCAAAGTCATCTTGCATGTCCTCCAGGTACTTCACTGCCTGGTCCATCATCTGTGAGAAGACAAGGAAAGAGGAGAATATAATATGATCCCCAGGGCATCAGTCTGCATGTCTGCCATCTGGATCTGTGGATTTACTCGGGAAGAAGGCAGTACCTGCACACTGCTCCGAATAACTGCTACGCGGTTTTCCAGGTTCTTCTGCCTTTCAAAGGCTTCAGAATTCTGCATGGACTTCTCCAAGGGCCCCTGTTGTTGAAACGAGAAAAATTAAGACTTTAATGGAATGTGAACCAAACTAAACTCATGACTTCACAAGAGGTGCAGGACTATTTTTCAGAAACAGCTTCATTTTTGTGGAAGTGTAAGAAAAACTTATAATTTACACTAAATAATTCTAACATCATAATTGAATATGTGATATTTTACATCACATATCCTAAATCTATACTAATATTCTATAGTGCCTGCTTGTAATATTAAGTGTATATTATGAGAAAATGTGCTGTGATAAAGATCAAAGGTCAACTGTATCAGGAGTCCCAAAACTGTGGACCACATGATTGCACCTTGTAACTGTTACTTGTAAGTGACGAAATAGGCGTTTGTTTTCAGCCTGCTGTGAGCAAGCAACAGGAAATAACAGAAAAAAAACAGACTTTCCGCCTTGTTAACCTGATGCTAACCTGAAGCACAACAACCCATTTCTTTTCATCTTACTTTCATGATGCCTAGAAAGCAATGGATTTTACAAATGAGTGAAGGATTTATGATTGTTTGTGTACATGGAAGAGAGGGACCTGGGCACTTTGTGTCATACGATCAATTCAAAGTGCAAAGTTCAGACAATAGCACCTTGATTGTTATACCAGAAAGACTAAATGGACTGATGCAGACAGAAAGACAGCAGAAGATGTTCCTAAAGTTAGAATAAAAAGAAACAATAAAAGTAGTGAATAAAGAATAAAGGCAGTGAATAACATCAAATCTGTAAGGCATGTCTTTATGATGAGCCACAGTACTGGACCCCCTTTGTAGACCCACATATAGAGTATAGTAGTAGTAGTAGTAGTAGCTTAACCTGATCCATAGGCCGCGTCCGAAATGGGATAATTGCAGCCTTTTAAGTCTATAGTCGAAGGAGAATTGATAATCCTGCCTTCAAAGACACCTTCATTCGGGCAAATTTTGAAGTCTACACAGATGTATCGTTCATGCGGACTTCAACGTCCAACGGTCTATGTCAGTGGTCGGTATCTTGGCAACAGTGCCTGAACAATTAAATAAACAAAAAGATGGTGTTCTAATTAGCTGTCTAGCTAGGTCGTCCGAAACAACGTTTTTAGCCATTGCCTTGATGCCTTTACGGCTGGAAACTTTTGAGATTGCGAAGATTGCGAGGCAGGAAGTCACTACCTTCCCGTTTCGGACGCGGCCATCGTCTGGCCAGCTAATCAAGTTGTGTTAGTGTGTCCCCGGCAAAGAGACCAAGACCAACTTATACCCGCTTACGTGCCCATAAGAAGACACAATCAGTTTTGAAACATGACATTCTAACAGAACGGGGGGTGGGGGGTGGGGGGGGGGGGGGTGTTCATGTTCACCTGCTCCTGGATGCTGGCTAGGGAGATGATCCTCCTCTCCTCTCTTAGACAGCTGGAGATGATCGTCGCCACTTGGACAGGGTTAGTCTTATATTTCATCTACAGGACAGAGAAAGCAGAGATCTCAACTTTAGGTGTGGCTACAGCATGCGGACTAGAAATGCGTGTGTGTGTGTGTGTGTGTGTGTGTGTGTGTGGTTATGTGGGGAGCAGGGGACTGAACAGATGAGATGCACACAGAATACTGTGAAATGCTATCTACGAAAGTGTGGAACTTTTTTGGTACCACAATGATATTTCTTAATTTTCTTTCATTAGGCTAACAATGAAAATAAAAAAAAAGACAGACAAGAGAATGAAATAAAAACTAAAACAGGCTAGTATAAAAATGCTTTAAAAAACTGTATTTACAATGCAATTACATGAAAATGTGAAAATTTACCAAAATAATTATACATTTAATGTAAACTCAGTCAATGAAGAACCATATTGAAAGAGTTACTGAATATCTCTTCAATGGCTTGACTCATAGTGAAAGTAGAACATGTTGAAACCAAACTTCCATTCCACAAATTTCAAAGGAAAACTGCTACAGGTGGAACATGATATCTAATATGATATACATCATATCAATTCCTCTTTGTGCACTCAACTAGTCTCTTCTAGGATAACAACCCTGTTGTCTGATGCCCTATATAAATTCCATAGCATCACCTATCAGCCAAAAACCCTGACATTTGTGCATCTGACTGTCTGTCTGTGTGTCTGTCTATCTGTGCCCTCAGAGTTTCTAAAGGGAGAATACCCCTGCCTACACACAACCACACATAGGCGAAAAAGCCCTGATTATAATCATGATGACTCACACAAACACACACACACACACACACACACACACACACAGACACACACACACACACACACACTCACACATACACACACACAGTGCATATACACATACACAAACACACACTTACACACACACTTGTACATACACACACACGTGTGTGTGTGTGTGTTGCTTCTTGGGGCTGTTTTTCATGCTGATGGTTTTAGGCAGACTCCTCATCCCCGGCTCCCACTCTGCGAGGGAATTTTAGACTCTGCGGTTGCTTGTTGCTCATCCATGTTTGACTAACTCAAAAACGACTGACACCTACTCCCTGCTACATAATGCTTGCTCAGTAGAAATACAACAAACCGAGAAAAGAAAAAAAAAGAGGGGGAAAAACTAAATCTTGGTTTTGAAATTAGACTTGTTTTCTTTGTCTCAGTACTTGACCGTGTGGAAAGTTCATGTCTATTTTGACAATGTCACTGCACTGTGTGACGATGGCCTCCAAGAGGAAATCATCACCTGTTACATAACATATGGCACAGGATGGCTGCTAACCAAACCCTGTCTTTTTGCTGCTTGCTGTTCTGTAGCACAATAGCTTTCCTACTAACTCAAGCATTATACCCCTAAACAGCACCGGAGACTCTGACCACAAGGCTCACTTGTTCTGCTGAGGTGTGTTTCCACGGAAGTCACCTTGAGTGCAGCGAGAGCACGTCACTGAGCCTGAGCGTCGCTGCCGCCGATGCTGACGCGTTCTCCTCGAAAGGCTTACTGAGGGGCCCTGGCTAGGGGTGTTTCGCAGCTAGGAGAGCCGTAGCTGGTAGGCTCAATTCACGACTGCGTCTTGCAAACAATCTGTTGCCTCCCTCACTCAAGCCCTAGTACAGTAAGTGTGGGTCACACAGCATATACAGTAGGCTGAATCCTATTACACACACACATACTCCCTCTAGACCCTAAGCCCTGAATCCTCGTGGACAAAGATTCATGCTATTTAAGTCTTTGAGGGTTAGGGCTTTGAGGGGGATACCGGGATTAACCCGTAGAGACAGTAGCTCTGACTTCAATAATGTCACTGGTGTCCCCCCCAAGAAGCAGATACATGGAATCCAAAGCAAGTGTCTGCTAAATAACTTCTATATACAGTATATAGTCATTGACTGCAACTGAATGGAAGGCAATTCAAAGAAGACACTTGACCTTGGGAAGCCTACTGTATCTAATACAGTATGTGCACTGACTGATCCCTCTGATAGTGAAACAACTGCTGTATGATGGCACATGACCCATCTGAGCCCAGCCCCATTCGAAAATGATTACAAATATGCAGGGCTAGCGCAGAGACATAAACGTGCTTCCTGTGTCATCTTTCAGTTCCCTAGAAACACTGAGGGTGAACTGTAGTGTACACCCGGAAATAATCACGAGAGAGTGAGAACTACTCCTTCATCAAGGGAAGTTGCATTTTATAGAGTGGGCATGACAGCAGCACACTTCCTGATGGGCTCTAAACATCTACTGTACGTGTACATGATGAAAATAAGAGATGTGTCACCCCTTGTGGCAAAAACCAGTTTTTATATGCAGTATACTGTATGTCTGTGGCATGATGAAGGTAGATCCAGAACAGCGCAGGTTGGTCACTTACCTGAAGCTGCTGGGTGATCCTCTTGAGGTTGTGTCGGAGCAGGAAGTTGGGCTCTTGGGAACACTGTCGGTCAAGCTGGACCAGGAGGTTGTTAAACAGCACGGTGGCCATTGATTCATGATTGGCGGCTGCTTCCCTGGAGATTAGAGAAGACTTGTGAAGCCAAAATGCTAGCTTTTCTAAAGTAGAAGCTACAGTTTTAAAAACAATATTTTTGTTAAGTATCAAATTCATAATTTTTTGTTGTTTAGTATTCAAGGAAAAATCCGTATCATATCCCTGTTCTTTAAGGCTACCGACTGCTGTCAGTAGATCATCAGTAAGAACATTTGATATGTAGACCGAACTTGTGAAACAGCAGTCTCATACCTAATGAAAACACTCTGCAACATCAAACAAAAGGGCTATGAATTGTTTCACTCCAGATAATCCATTTAAATTTCTATGTTACACCTGTAAATCAATTAATCAATTTCAGGAAAGCACTTTAGAAGAAAGAAAACGAGCACATAATTTACTAAATCGTGCGCACACTTAACTAAATCGTGAGCACGCTTTACTAAATCGTGCTCAAAATTTAGTAAAGTGTGCTCACGATTGAGTCATTTGTGTGCACATTTTACTATTTTTTTCCATGAACCTTCCAGGGCTCTGTAAAGAGCAGAGCACTGCCACAGAAAGAAAAGTTGCACATTTATGAAACATGGGCTATTTTTCCACATTCACAACACATTCTTTAAGATGCATCCATCAGCTATTGTAAATAAAAAACTTTAAAATGTTGAGTAAGTAGACTACACCTTTTCTATTCATGTACAGCTTTTCTATTCATCTACAGTTGACACAGGTAGGCCTACATTTGTATATTCTGACAAACAACATACCAGTCTTGCCCCTCGATCCAGTTCGCCAACACCTGTCGAGCCTCCATTGGGAAGGTGTCATCGTAGAAGTAATCTACCTGCTCCAGGAACTTGATATCTAACTGTTGAATTTGTTTCCATTGACTCATTCTGCAGGGTCAGTAACACACAATATGTATACTCAGTAGGCAACATGACAAAAAATGTTAAGTCCTAGGCTAGTCCTACATACAGCCAACATAGACACTAAACAGGATTAAAATAACATACATTGCAAAATGTGGTTGACAATATCTTCAAATACGTTATTAATGATTAGAAAAAAATGTTTTATGTTATCTATAGCCTACTAATATGCTCTGAACAGACAGAAGGCTACTCTACTCAAAGATGACAACACGGCCATAAAGACAGGTAGTGAAAAGACAGTCCACAATACCGCTCATAGCTCTCTGTTGTGAACAGTCAGCACATAGTGTACAATGACAGTAACGCATCAATAAATGTACCCTAAGTATAAAGCAAATGATAAAAACTGACTTTTTTGGTTGTAAATCTATCCCACCTGTATCCCACGAACTGACAGTTGCTTCCTAAGCAATCAAGGTGACAATGGCATTAGTTCCAGGATTACAATCATAACATTTACTGTGAAACTGCGTCTTTCACACACATTTTAACGAAATTAATAGGTTTAATAACCTAATTACGTTGATTCAAGTAATTTTTAATGTATTTAACACGTGTAGGCTACAGCCAGGAAGCGAAGGCGCATAGTTACACTACCTGCAAATTCACCACAGTAACTCCGCATGCGTTCAGAGTTCCCCTTCCTCCGCGTCTGATGCGCCTTCGGCCCAAATTTCACACTTGTGCTGGCTACTGGACGGTTTAGCTATGTCAATGGGTAGTAGCTCCTCCCCGTGTGTTTTGACGTGCGTTCTTCTGGTGTATGATTTTATAAGGTTCAAGCTGGTCGGCTTAGTGTTCTAGGCGGGGTCGTTATATTCAGGCTTAACAGGTAGCTTAATATGCAGACATCCATACAATAAAGCTTTTTATTCTGAATTTTGAGGAAAACTCCAGGCTGTAGCAATGTGACATTTCTATATTTACTTGCTTTTGATGTTCATTGTTCTTAAACAAATTAAGAAATGTATGAATTATATTCTCAGCCCACATTAGCCTATTTTGAATGTTTTTATGAAAATAATATGCCAATCAATGTCCCCCACAATCTAACAGAAATCAGTGTATGAAGCTGGTTTGAATTAATTCATAGCACCTGCTTAACTCTGAGGGCATGTTACCTGCTCTGACATGTTCACACACCCACACACAAAAACAGAGGCTGATTTACAAGAACAAGGAAACACCTGAGAGGAAAATGGGAGTGGAGTTGCTATTAGCTCATCCCACTCCAGGTCATGACTGCTGTAACATGTATTGAGGTGTGTGTGTGTGTGTGTGTGTGTGTGTGTGTGTGTGTGTGTGTGTGTGTGTGTGTGTGTACCGTGTGTGTGCGTGCGTGTCAGTGTCTGTGTCTCTGTGTGAATTAATGGTATGGTTTTATGAGCATAACAAAAATGGCTTACCACAGAAAGACAAAAGAAATCTATAACATTTTTGGGTAGCCTAACTCTCTCTATGAACTCAGAACTCATATGATAAATCATTATTATGAGACATTCATTAAGGGTAATAATGCATTCATAAAGATCATAACATTAGTATTCATAACTACATTTCCATGAATGTACTCATAAACAGAGGAGTAATGGGGATTTTTGGAGTCATGTGATTCTAATGATGCAGGCCAAATTGAAAGAAAGTCACACTCACCTTGAAAGACAGTATATAGTGACGCTGTATGATGTATCATCTTATAATCAATCAGCTTATCATCTTGTAATGAACACTGAACAATGAACACTGGCTTCATAAAAAGTCTTCACAAGCATCATAACATGCTGTATCTAGTGTTACAGTCAAAATGGGCCACATTGTATTGACATGTTGGAATTCTACATGCTTAATTTAAAAAAATAAATGCTGTAGCCTATTGTATGTATGATGACATTAATGATGATATTCAGAATTTTTATCTACAGTATGTGGGCTACTATTTATATATTGTCTTTCATATCATTATTAGCAAAATACAGTAAAATATATAATTTAGTCCATACCTAAACACACCTGAAAACACACAGAATCCTGGAGTGCAAGGACACTGAAAAGTGTAACAACCCAACCTGACAATAAAATCTTACAACAAGTAGGCCTAGGCTATCAGGAAGAATCTTTTCCATGGAACACAGGTGTCAGCAGGAGGTTAAAGGTAAGATTGATAGGTAGCTATACTTCAGTCATCCCAAAGAGAAAGTGTTGGCAGCTGAGGCATGTACAAGTCTACATTGAAGCCTACAGTTGTGACTTCCAAGTATCATGGATGAAATCCCCTAAGCACCTGCTTAGAAACATATGACTGACAAATGAATGATTACCAGCATGATTAAGTTCTTGCAATTCTTTTAAATGCCATGAATCTCTGTTGACACATGGAGTGGGATGGGACATAGGCACTCCTGCGTACTTCTAGGAATAAGGAAATATCCTCAGAGAGGAAATACCTGTGTGTGTGTGTGTGTGTGTGTGTGTGTGTGTGTGTGTGTGTGTGTGTGTGTGTGTGTGTGTGTTTTAGCAACCTGTTTGGCACCTTTTCAGTCTGGTGAACAATACGTTGTATATTTTCATTGCATATATCAGATTTTTCTATGATGATGCATTTCCTGACAAAACAGATAATGATCATAATGCAAGAACTTTCCTTAGCAGTATGGTTTTCAAGTTGGTTGTAGGCATTAGGTAGGCTATTATTTATTTATTACATTATATGTATGCATAATATTTCTTATTTCAGCACCATAAACACACAAAGGCTAGGATTCTCATGCCAGTTTGACAAGTCTGTAGTCTATTCATCATAGTGTCACATTACAGACTTAGTATTACAGCAGTAAAAGAACCTTGATATTGTGTGATACTGTACTGTAGTTAAAGATGTGGGTTTAAACTGTAGGCAGTCCAGATTATTAAATGATGTGCTCATAACAACTGAACTACAGTCACTTGGATTTTTTTGTTTCGTTAAAGAGGCAACTGTATGATTGAAAGCATAAACCCCTAGTCTAAAAGACATTTGCTAAAATATGCTAGAAAAAAAAAGAAAAGAAAAAAGAAAAAATATATATTTTTACATTATTCACCTTCAAGTTATTTTGTGATTACTTGCTATGTGTAACCTATAGTAAACCTATGTGTATAAATCATATTATTATGGTCTTCCGCTAAAATATTTTGTTAAAACATGTTTGACATTCTGACTGCTCTCAATATGCTGCTGGCCTACTAGGCCTGACTGTCTCTAACTACACTAGGGCTTTATGAAGCTGGTAAGCAATTTCTCGATTGAAGCCTATTTTATTATCGTGTTCAAGTCGGTCTAGTTCAGAACACTGGCATAAGTTGGTGTGATTGAAGAGTAAAAATTTAAGGTACAGTACTTGTCAAGTTTGTAAACATAGCGGTCTATGAGTTTACTAAACGATGGAAGTACCTTATTTGATTGCTAGAGGGCATCAAAGAGCTTACTTCAGTCAGCAAACACGTGTGTTCGGGGTCATAGTGCATAGTTCATGGGGGCGACGCAAAGATGGTGGAAGGCAGCGAGATCCGCGTGGTTCGCTGTGGTGGAAGCAAAATAAACACGAGACCACCGATAATCACTGTTGATTCAAGGTAATGTTGGCGTCCAAGTTCCTCTCTATTTCGTGTGCTGTGGAAACAGTTTCTTTTTATGTTACAGCTGGGAGCGCTAAAGTTGTTTACCATCCTAGTTAGCCGCTAACGTTAGCCACGACCACCAAGGAGAGAGTACTCTTAAAATACTAGGCTACAACCAGAGAGGGGTATTCCAAATCTTTTCTACAACTACTACAGTGTGATAGATGAGATCATTTATCACGATCGCATGTATCACACTATAAAAGGATGTGGTTGTTGTTTTAAAAAGTTACTTGCCACGTTAATCTTCTGATTACTGTTGCTTGTCGCATGGCCTAGGTCTTGTTACACGTTCACGTTAGTTGTTTATAATTTCTCCTCGCAGTTCTCCTTAAGCAGCGAATGGGGTGATTGTAAGTTATGTGTGTCAGATTGAGGAAAAGAGTGTGCTAACGTTACTGTCAGACACCATCACATATGAGGATCTCCAATCATATAGCCTAAAAACATGGGAGTTAACCTTACTGGTCGACTGTCGTGTGCGGCTCTGCATCTTGTCATCTCATCTGAATGCTTACATGAAATGTTTTGTCGCAGGTTTTTATTATGTGTGTCTGGGGACCTAGTGAAAGTCTACAGCACCAAAACAGAGGAACTGGTGCGAGTTTTAGAGGGTCACACAAACCAAGTGACGGGGATCGCCCTCAATCCATCCAACCATCTGCAGGTCTGTACAGTGGTGTGTGTGTGTGTGTGTGTGTGTGTGTGTGTGTGTGTGTGTGTGTGTGTGTGTGCCTGGCTTAATGATGCGCTGAGAGGTCAGTCCTGTAAATGCTCTGACATGTCTTCCATTTTCTTACTATGAAAGTCCACTCAGACCAGGCCAGGCCTTAGTTTATACTAAGTCCTTAAGTCCCTAAGTCATTAGTCTAAAGGTTGGTGTATTTGGGCTGGTTGCTAATTGTGATTCATGTTGGACTTAACTTTTGGATTGGGCAAAGCTATATGATGCCTCTATTCAAGTCCAGAATGCATTCCTTTAGCCAGCATATTATTATGCTGCATATATTATTATGCTGCGTATATTATGATATAGCATGTAACCAAGTCAAACACCCAGTCAATGATGACGATCTAGGATGGCACGGTTCATGGAAAAAATCCGAACCGTTCGGTTCCCTTGTGACGGTTCGGGACGTGTGTGAACCGTGCGGTTC
>JASCQY010000071.1:3688027-3700219 GCA_030264315.1 Sardinella tawilis
GTGTGTGTGTGTGTGTGTGTGTGTGTGTGTGTGTGTGTGTGAGTGTGTGTGTGTGTGTGTGTGTGTGTGTGAGTGTGAGTGTGAGTGTGAGTGTGAGTGTGAGTGACTGACTGACTGACTGAGTGAGTGAGTGAGTGGGAGTGAGAGTTTGTGTATGTGTGCATTCTCTCATTGGCAGACATACAGGACTCTCCTTCTCTCTCTCTCTCTCTCCCTCCCTCTCTCTCTGGGTTCAAGTAGCGGGACAGATTCACTCAGCACTGAGAGGCTGTGCACTCCTGGCAGCCCCGGTGGCCCTCCACACATTCACAATCTGCCTTGCGAAACAAAAGAGCCGCGCTCGCATGCATCCCTGACGACAGATGCAGGCGGGGGCCGACATGCTCCTCTGAAGGCGGAGGGGGGATGACGGAGGGCTAAGTGTCTATTTGTTGACTTTCCGCACTGGCGGCGCAGTCATTTGGGCTTTAATGTTTGTTCCGAGCTTAAATGTGCTAGCGATCTTCAAGCACACATTAGACAGTCCCCTGCTGGCTGGCTCAGTCTTTTAGGAAAGTAATTACACAAAGTTAGCCCCGTTTAAACGCGCTGTGAGGAGGGGGAACGCCGCAGCATTTCCTCGTGGGGACGGCTGCGGTTGTTTTTGCCAATTTGTGAAAAACACAAACATTAGGTTGGATTGGTCTGAGGGGAAATACGGTATGACTTCAATGTAAATTGAAGAGAGATAAAGAGGAAAAATCAATTATGCTTAAATCTCTTATTAACAATTAGCACTTGAATTGTGGTGTTGTTGCAGATTGTGCTCCGAGCAGGGGAAAAAAATTGTCCAACTGGTGCTGTGTGTCTTACAATCGATTTGTTGCTGGCCCAGGAAAACAATCTTATTTCCAATTCCGAGTTTCAAAGAAGAATGCATTCTGGCTCTCATTTCCCCACCGAAGCTCGGAAGCATAATTAGTTTTGCCCCCATGAATGGAGTGGCAAGTCTTATTTGATGAAAGTCAGCTTGATAAAGCACATAAGCACGCACAATGTACATGCACACATACAGAGAGAGAGAGATGAAAGAGAGAGAGAGAACGAAAGAGAGAGAGAGAGAAAGATAGTGGAAAGAACGATAGAATTTTACAGAACTGTAATCATAAATGGTGAATTTCAATAAAGTTCACCCTTGAATTGGACACATTCTATCTAAAGTCCAAGCTTCAGGCCCTTTTTCTTTCTTGTCAGGCATTTGGCTGGACCTCCTAATGCTTTATGACTCTCTCTCAGCTCCCCCTCTCTCCAAGGACCGTAACCCTTGGTGCTTGTTGACGGCTGGGGTCATCGTAATAAAGCCTGGCACCATGCACGGCTGTGGGCGCCCTCTCTGCCCCGGGCACTGGGAGGCCCGACGTCAGCCTCGGCTGGCACCGGCGCTCTTGGCCTGGCCTGGCCTGGCCTGGCGTGCGTCGCCGAGCTAACCGCCCCGACCTGCTACATCCACAAACAGCTGGTGCCGTCCATCGTAGCCTCACTTGAGCAGGTGTGCCTGTCACGTCCGACCGCCCCATCCGTGACCCCACCCCAACACACACACACACAATCCCCCCTCTCCTGCCACAATGGCTAACAGCCGGAGAGGAATCGATGCCAGGGCCACGTCAGTCAGACCAATCCAGAGAGAGAGGGAGAAAGACAAAGAGAGAGAGAGAGAGAGAGAGAGAGAGAGAAATAAAGCGAGTACAGCACAGCATGTTGGGTACGGTTTGGCCCATTGTGGCCACCGTCTCATCCGGTGGAGGGGAAGCAGATGTTTGGTGTTGATTTTGATGAGCTCTGGCTTCAGGTGCTCTTTTCTTCAGTCAGGCACACAGCGGGCAGCCTGAGGGCCAGACGGGACTCCAGCCACAGCGCAGCAGAAAAACCAATCCGACGCTCCACCTGGGCTCCAGTGGAGGAGGTACACACACACACACACACACACACACACACACACACACACACACTCGAGTGGCAGTTGCACTGCCGAGGCAGAGAATGAGTTTGGAAGTGAGTCAGCAACAACCGTCTCTCAGTAGGGGAAAGTAGAGTTTCAAAATATCTCAACATTAAGATTTGTTTGTAATAAAATTACAAATTAAAATCTGTGAGAGCACTGACACGAGTTTCTTGTTTATTTGAAGTGCAGTGGATTTTGAGTGTTCTTGCTGAGATAAATATTATAGAAATAACAAACTCAGTGGGGATCAGCCAAACTTTAAAGTGCCAAAATGCGTTGACAATCTTTGTCCAGCACAGAGCATTTGAGCACAGAGTAGTTTTCAGTGCTTCACTGAAATAAGATGTGCTGATACCCAGCAGTTCATAGCTGAATAGATAAGTGAAAAAAGCAGGCCTATTGAATACACCAAGAGATAATTTGTCTTAAAACAAGGGTGGAGAACGACGTAAACTTCAAAGGGATAAGGCTAGGAACGAGCTGTTATTGCAAAATATTTATCACAGGCCTCGGAGAAAAATGTTGTTACAACAGCGTAAAAGTTGCAACAGTGCAGCCAGAGAGTTTCGAAGGAGCCAATTTTTAAGAATCTTTGGTGCGGCAGAGAGAACAGGAAAAGGACGACATTCCATGGCAGTGTAATCATAGCACAAATGCACTTCTAGATAGACAGTCTGCTGTAAACTCAGCTGTTGTTTGCCATTTATGTTAATACTGTGTGAGAACAAGGGTCCAAGTGCATTCCTCTCTTCATTACACAGACACACACAGAGAGAGAGAGAGAGAGAGAGAGTTTAACTACAAAAGTGGCAATCTGCTGAAAATTGCTCTAAAAGCAGCGTAGGATGCTCAGTTTTTGTGTGTGTGTGTGTGCGCTTCCAGGGGTGAAGCTGGGCCTTAAAATGCACCATGGTCAACAGAAGGTCCTTTGTAATGCATCTGTAATGGCTCTCTCTCCAAACAGCTTCTGATTGATACACACCATCTCTGCGGCCAGGAAGGATTAATGGATTTATTACTGTCCAAATCACTTTGGAGTGTCTTTGCAGCGGGTCAAACGGGATTGAAGCACTGCCAGTTCCAAAAAGAGGTGGCAGTTGCGATTATTCTGAAAGCATCTTTCTCTCTCTCTCATTCTCTCTCCCTCTCTCTCTCTCTTGTCCTCCCTCATACTTACTCCAGTCAAATGGGAGTGCATTGTGAATGGGAGAGGCCTTGAAAAGGCCGCCGATGTCCGAACAGGGCTGCTCTCGTCTCACAACCTTCCCGCAGCGACGACATGGCGGGCTTCACCCTTGAAAGAGACATTAAAGGAATGCAGAGATGGAGAGGCACAAAAGGATGTGCGTCTGTGTGTGTGAGACTGAGTATGTGTGTGTTGGGGGAGGGGTGTCATTGAGTGTGAGATAGAGAGAGAGGAGGATGAAAGGAGAAAGGGAGGTGAATGAGTGGGTGTAGGGGTGCATGGGTGTGTGTGTGTGTGTGTGTGTGTAGTCGTCTCCGTGTGTGTATAGGGGGTGCCTGTCAGAAGTGAGGGCGTATGTCACTGACGACAGAATGAAGAGGAGGCCTGGGCGACTGCGGTTAAAATAACAGTGATCGGCTCTGACAGGCTCATAAGCGCCAGTGCACCTCTAACTCTCCTCCTCTTTCCCTTGCTCTTTCTCTTTCTATCTCTCTTTCTCTCTCTCTCTCTTTCTCTCTTTTTTCCCTCCCTGCCTCTCTGGAGAGGACACATGCCAGCGATGCGTCGTCAACATGCCACTGATGAACACTCCTCACTGCCACGGCCATTTTTCCTTTCTTTCTTTCTTTTTTTTTTCAAATCCCCTGCCCTCCTTGAACTCAAGGCTAAAGCTGCCACCGTATGCCCGCTCAATCAGCATTGCACAGAGGGGATAAGAGCACAATCATGCCTATTCACTCCTTATGCCTCGTGTGAAAAGAAACATCCCACCACGAACAAAAAAAGCAGTCATCTGGCATCCGTGGCTGTGCCCTTTTGAGTCAATCAAGGTCACCTCTGATGTGCGCCTGCCTGCTAACAACATCACTTCCTGTGACTGACTGCAGGTCGGTGGGTCATCTCTTACCCTGACTCGACCCATCAGTCTGTCAGGCTGTAATTCTCACACACTCCCCTCGGTCCAGGGGAACATTGGCTGGCTTCCTGGATTGGGGGCCCAAGTCCCATATTGGCTTTAAAAGTGGCTGACGTAACGTGGCCATCCACAGTCGCTGGGCGTCGTCAGTTCTTCCTCTGTCCCTACAGAAATGAGTGATCCAATAATCTTTTTTTTTTTTTTACTTTTTTACACATGCGGTCCAAAAGTCTGTTTTAAAAATGAAATATGACATCTTGTGGTCAACAAAACAGGCTTGTGCAATATTCAGAATGAGCTTTCATTAAATTCAGGAATTGCAAGTAGGCTAGAATAGAATTAAATTGAATGAAAATTGGACAAATGTATTAACCTGACTCTCGCCAGATCCTTGTAGTTCCACCATGCTCCACCAGAGGCGTTTCGCTGAGCTCCACACAAGGATCTGGAATCGAGGGCAATGCAAACTCCTTCAAGGCAGCAAGAAATAATGAACCAATCAGGATTGCCGAGCGGGATTTGAATTGATGTGACGTAGTGGACAAGTGATGCTCTCATTAGCGGTTACAATGTGAGTGGTTGTAGTAGCATGTCAAAAAGGGACGGAAAAGTGGTTTATCCAATCATATTAAAGGATTTTTGAAAAGGCCCTGCCTTCTGAAATACATCTCCTATTGAACAGTCCCAAATCCTTGTGTGGAGCATAGCGTAACTACAAGGATCTGGCGAGAGTCAGGTTACAAATTTATGTCTCAAATCCTGAATCCTGCAACCTTAAAGGAACAGTATGTAAGAAGTAAATGTAAATTAATCATTAAATGGCCCTGATATATCACCAGACATTAAGGAATCATGACAAATACTTTTATCACTGAGAAAGTAATCCAGCCTTAATATTCCCATTACAAAAGTGAAGTTGCAGCCCTCAACTTATGTTGATGTTGTCCTTATGTGTGTATTATGTGTAGCCTATATTATGTGTTTTGGCCTGTTGCGCCAATCTCCACCTATCTGATTTCGGCAACCTGGCTGGCAAACTCTTGTCTGGGAGGAAGGAGAGGGGATATTATGCTCTGCAGTATTTTGAATGTGATTGCGGCACCAGTTTTGGCCACAAACATACATACTGTTCCTTTAATTCAACTTCAACTGACATTCAAGAGAATTTGAATCTGTGGGAGTAGGAGTGAAACTTTGAATCTGTGGGAGAGATGGCATGTTCTGTCAGGCCCCATTCACACCGTCAACAGTGAGTAAGTGTAACGATCGTACAGCTGGTTTTGCACAGCTTTCATTTCGGCGTGCCTGTCAGAGGGTGACCCAGCCTTTGTAACAGTCCCATCTACAGTATAATAAACCAATGTAATCATAGCAAACAACAACTCCAATACACTTCCTCACAATGACAGCTCTATCCCTAAATGTATTTCCAGTTCCTTTACGATATCAAGACACCGTCCACCTACTCTAACTATTCTAATGGAGGCTTCTTCTGGTGACCTGAGTAGAGATCTTCGTTCTTTGGAGTTGAAATCAAAGCTCAACAAGAACGTCAGTTTGCAGAACCCAATTTGACACACTTATTCATACTGCTCACAATTCCCACTCCGCTCCAAAAAAAGAAAAAAATGCATGCAGAGCACTGTCTTACTGTAAAACAGGTCAGCTTGAAAACTGGTCAGGGTCAGATTTGCACTACCGCTCTGGTCTGAGTTGTCAATACCTGAAGTTTCATCTGCTTTCAAAATGCCATACAGTAGATGGGAAATAAAGTTGAAAGCCATAAAGGCAGAGAGCGTTTGTAAATGCTTGTATTTGATGGATATAAATGATATTTGCACTAGATTGTGTCATGGCCAAAATTGTGTGTCAGCCTGATGATATACTGTACTGCTGTTAGGCAGAAACGCCCGCGGTGCTTATATGCGAGCTGAAACCATTTACTGAAGGATGGCGGAAATATGGATAGATTAACAACCACGTACTCGACCGACTTTTTCGAAACCCTCTACAATTCCTCAAACTATTTCTAAATTCACTGGCCTGTAAGCTCCACTTAGTCGGCTGCATGGGTTTAAACGATGGGGATACTCTTCCCCCTCTGTCTTTCTTCCTCTCCCTCTTTCTCTACCTCACCTTTCCTCTCTCTCTCTCTCTTTCTGTTTCACCCTCTCATTCTCTTCATCTCACCTCTTCTCTCCCTCTTTTCATCTCCCTCTCTCTATCTTCCCGTTTCATCCTCGCATTCTCTCTCTCTTTCTCTCTCTCTCTCTATCTGAGTCTGAACATTACTTGCTCCTCTCCTCTCTCCTTCTTTATTGATGTCCTCGGTGAAGATCAATGGTGGTGTGTTTGTTAGAAATCTCAGACAATAGAAAAAGGCTGAACTCTGCACTGTGGAGCACATCTAACCTCGGCCCCGGACTCATTTATTTGATTTATCGACTGCGGCCCACCGAAAGCGGAAATGACAGAGTCAGCCAAGCAATTACTAAACGCAAGGGTGTGTGTGTGAGTGTATGTGTGTGTGTGTGTGTGGAGGGGGGGAGGATGCTACCTCCCAAACACGCCCCCCCCCCCCAGACACCCAGCCCATGAGAGCGAGACGGTCCTGAGCCCCTGTGTTGTCTCACCACCGTCCTCATCATTTTGGCATCTGCGATGTATGGCTCTGCCTGGGTGAGCTTACAACACCATAAATACCCTGAGCGTCAGTCTCATGTGTGACACGCCGGGGTGATCTATGACTGCAGTGCATGTGTGTGCAGGTTTGGGGGAGCGGTGTGAAATGGCACCATGAGGAACCCTCGGTAGCCAATCCTCTTCAAGTGTGCGTCCAAAGATAGACACTGTACACACGTGGGTGTGAACGGGTGAACCGAGAGGGTTAATGTCTACCCAGATATAAATAAGGCTCCATCAAATTTTCTGGTGGGGTTGAGGGAGAGTTGTTGGTGGGGGATGTTGGTGATGTGTGTGTGTGTGTGTGTGTGTGTGTGTGTGTGTGGGTGCATCAGGGGTGCTCACCTGCCTCAAAGCTCATTACACTACTTCTTGTCATCTCCATTAGGGTGGCATTTCAGCAAAGTGCCTGCAGTGCGGTCCCAGAAAAAAAAGGAAAATGGCGACACGTGTTCGGTAATCAAGACAAGGCCGTTGCTGAGGCGCGGAACCGGTATCGCAACATTGCTAACACCCCAGTAACGCCCGTTTAGCATGCCGCAGTGCGTCGTCATTACTGCAATCAGATCTAATTAAGGTATGCAGATTCCGTAATTACAGGCTGGCAGATGCTAATGAAACGCAGCATTCCTGTGCACCCCCTGCTTGACAGCATGTCGCAGGAATGATGATGATCCCGGAGTGACCTCTGCTAAAATAGCAGATCTCTGTTTTTTGGGGGATTTTTTGTTTTTGTTTTTGTTTTGATTGGTTGTTTTGTTTTTCCAGCAGAGGTATTGCCGGTATTCGTCAGGGTTTGGGCTGGTGACGGGTGACTGCGGTAGGTGGTTTTGACATGAAGGTTATTGGTGTGAAGGAATAGCTTCCTTTTAGCAGCTAATCCGGTGAATTAATCGAATAACGCGTGTTAGGCCCTCAGGGTTGAAAAGAGAAATAGCAATTTAATCCTTTTCATTCCAGTTTTTTTTTTTTTCCTTTTGGGAAAATGTGATGATATTATGAATGTGAGAGAATGAGCAGAGGAGGAGGTTGTGTCAAAAGAACACAATGTGCCATTCATAAACAGAGCTCAAAGTTACTCATGTGTGTAGGCCCATGACTGTGCATTACCTTTGTGGACTTGTTGAGAACTGTCGGCAGCAAGACACATGATGCCAATCATACAGTTACCTTTTCATGAAAAGTCATACCAGGCCACCAGTTTTGTATTCACTTCAATGTAAATTGTCCATAATATTATGGGGTAAATGAAGGCTCTCTCTCAGAAAAAAAACAATTGCAGGTTTGCTTGGTACAGCTTTAATCTGTAGCCTTTATGAGTTCCCTATAGGCCAACCACAACAACACCCATGCAAATCAACATGAATGAAACATATCATACTACTCCTCCTTCAAATTGTTTGGTTCAAGATTGTTAAAGTGTGAACCAGATACATAGAATAAAATAGGGGGATCCACTGACAGACGCTTTGGTGACACTACAGTACAGTACATGCTATTGGACTGGTTTTGGGCCCTGCCACACAAAAGCCATGTATATTCATAGAGTTTGATACCCACCATAAGGTCATTATCCATAAATGTCATGGTGTAATTAATTAGAGCTGTCGGAGGCGTGCACCCTCTGTCTTATTAACGAGGCATGGCTGGATGACTTTATTCATATTCATACCCAAAATACACAGACCCACTTACTCTCTGTCAGAGCCACCACTATACATTTCCCCTGCCAGTGCCATTAACTGTTGAAGGGCAGATCTAGGTCTGAAACCTCTAAACTCTCTCTTTCTGTTTTTTTTTTTTTTCTCTTTCTGCTCTCCCTCACTCCCTTCCTCCCTCACTCCTCCACCCGTCTCCTTCTTCTCTCTTCCTCTCCCCCTTTCACGCTCCTTCCACTCTCAGAGCTGAAAGCCTACTTTTCTACTGTTTGACTTTTTAACAGGGATAAACGGCCTAATGGAGGGGCTTTGTGCGAAGGCCGCCACCGCATTCGCTGGAATGATCAGAAAACGGTTCTATCCAAGCTGAATTTGAATTATTCTCAATTCGGAGAAGAACCAACAGAACAATTAGGCAGTAAATTGGCAGTCTTTAGGAAATTGATTGTTTTAACCTACCCCGGGGGCTCCTTCATTACTGGCCTGCTTTGTGTTATTCATTCTCTCAGGCCTCCGCTAATAAAAATCCAATCCAAATTTGCGCACACCGACTAAATTGTAAATGCATTCTGATCTAAGTACAGCACTGTGGGTGCATAAAGAATCACAATGGTGCCTCTAATAAATAAATAAAGAACAACAAACAAACAAATAATAATAATGAAAAACAAACAACAAAAACTGTGTCGGTGCACATTTATGGTGGCCATTCATTACACGCTTTCATTTCCTATGCAGATTTCCCAGTCGTGTTAAGTGGGAAAGAGACCCTTTCATTAACCCCTTGTCATTAACTTTGATGAAATCACTTAGAGGAGCTTGCATAAATTAGCACAAGCTCTCCACTATTCATTTTGCGCGAGCTCTGGGTTTCTGCAATTATCCATGTCGCCCGTTTGCTGATTTACATGCCTTACCCATTGACATCATGGGTGATGGCGAGGAGGAAGTTCAAGAGGACCGCACACATTGGCGGGTGGCTCATGTTTGGGATGCGCGGTGTGTCTATAATGTAGCTGGCGTTGTTGAGTAGTGTCATTCATGTTTGGGATTTGTGGTGTCTGTAATGTTGCTGGCATTGTTGAGTAATGTCACTCAAGTTCAGTCAAGTGATGGAGTCAGTGAGTAACGGTTCAATGATGTTTGCCATGGTGGACTATTTCTATTTCATCAATCATTTGTCAGTTTTTTTTGTCATTGTTTTGCTTTAAATTTTGTGTGTGTTATGTGTGTGTTTGTGTGTGTGTGACTTTGCTTTGTGTGTGTGTGTGGATTCCCTACCACTTAGTTTAGGGGTGTTAGGATGCTTGTTTTTCTGCTGTTTATCACCCTGACTCTATGCCTCCATCCCTTCCTCCTGTTCACTCCTCTTCTCTCTCTCTCTCTCTCTCTCGCCATTTCAGAGCTGTGCGTGGCGGTCTGTGAGGCATTAGCGGCAGAGGGCCCCTGACACCTCTCTCCATCTCTTTAATTATGATGCATTTATCTCAGTCCGTCCCACCGGCGTGCCTTATCACAGGTGAGGAGGTGCTCCAAACAGCCCAAGGCATCATGGGAGATTCTGAGAGCAGGAAGATTGTGGAGGAGGAACACCTGCCAGAAGGCTTACTGCTGGATTTGCCTGCCCAACTCCGGGAGCCGAGCGAGCTATCAGCTGCTCCAAAGTCCCACTCTCTAGCTGGGAGTTGTGTGTGAGTGTGTGTGTCTGTGTGTGTGTGTGTGTGCATGTGTGTAAGAGAGAAAAATGTGTGTGTGTCTGCCAAGCGTTTGTTATGTTGATATGGCAAATGATACTAAGTTTTCCTCCTGACTTATCACTGTAAAATAGGAAGGCATTAACTACGCAAAAGATGTGATTTTTTTGTTCCCCCTTTTCAAGTTCCTATTATCAGCGGCGCAAAAGCAAGACTGGATTCAGGCTTCATGAGAGATTCTGGCAGTGTGCAGATTACAGAGGGGATTGCATCACCCCTAAAGGCTTAGCCAAGGATTTGTTCAGTGAGCAGTGAGCTTCAGTGTAGCATAAAATAGTGAGGTTATATATATTTTTTTCTATGTCTACGTTGTCTCTTTGTCTGCCCTGTGTGTGTGTGTGTGTGTGTGTGTGTGTGTGTGTGTGTGTGTGTGTGTGTGTGTGTGTGTTTGTGTGTGTGAGGGTAGGGGTGTGCACGATTCAGGAAAAAGACAGGCTTCTTTGATAATCCCCCAAACAAACTCTGACTCACAATCCAGTTCTCAGTTCTCTTAGTAAGGGAAGCATATGAAGTCATTCCTGCTGGTCTAATGGCATTCATTTCCATCAACAGATTGCATGATATCAGAGTCACAGTTTGTCAAAAGACTATAGGCAACTGCATGGGTCTCCCTGAGGTGCCGGCACACACCCATTCTTCCCTGTACCTACAGTATTACACTGCGGTATTTTCATCCCTCAACATACGCATATTTATGGCAAGCTGAATGGGCATTTATTCTGATAACATGGCTCACTAGTTAACTAGCCTAGTTGACAAAAGTGGCTTACATGTATATGACAGTAATGCCTGATATCAAGATCAGAATAAATGCCCATTTGGCTTGCCATACATATCAAGAAACGACACAATTTGGCTATGAATCTACATGAAAATAACAATAATAATAATAATAATAATAATAATAATAATAATAATAATACAGCTCTGTGTCCATCTCACACTTCTCTCTGCAGTATCTCACTATTTCATGGCAATGGTCTTCTATGAAGATACACTGAACGTGGCCTCTGCATTAAGTTGATACTGTACTGTACATGCTTTGTTTGTTGTTATGCAATTTCTTAAGTATATTTGAATTTCTAGTCAGCTTCTTAAAAAATGCATAATTTGAGATATTTTGGGTGATGTCAGAATATTTAAAACAAAACAGTGACCAACACTTGGTAGAAGGGACCCCTGTGAATTTTTATCTAAGGTCCCAACAGATGATGGAGGAAAAGCGGTTAATCCAATCATGAGCAAGGGTTTTTGAATAGGCTCCGCCTTCTGAAATGTATCTCCCGATTTAGCAATCCCAGATGGATGAGTGGAGCTCGGTGGAACAAAATTCATCTGGCGACAGTCAGCTTAGGATAAAAGGGCCCCCTGAGAATTTTTGTCTAGGATCCCAACAGACTCTAGAATTGCCTCGGCTGTCTGTCTGAGACATGGGGAAGCCAGATGACGTCCCTCTGTAAATGAGCCCGGCCAGTTGGACCATAACCTTTAGATCTCATACACTATGGATATACTGTACTGATGAAACAGTGACAACATCCATCCAACCTTCTCGTCTCAACCTGCAGAGTTACACAAGCTGTAGAGCTGTGTGTGTTTGTTTTGCATTGCAGTTTTATGATGTTTTTTTTTTCCATTGACTGTTTTTCCCCTGAAGAGACAAAACAGAAAAAAGCAGACAGAAATGACAGTTAGGTGAGTCAAATCCGTCAGTTGCATCAGATATGTCCTTTGGTAGGATACCACACATACTGCAGTGTAGAGGCCATGACAGGACTTGTCACCGGTGTGCACTGCACTGTGTGTGATGGATTCAGCAGTAATGGTTTATAGGCACCTTTATTGAGGTGTCTGTCTGTCAGGTGGGTTTACCCTCCTCGTCTCGTTCTCATCTCATCTCTCGTCTCCTTATTGTCTCCCCCAGACTCCTGTGGCCCTAGCCTGGCGACGCCATCCTATGTTCTCCACCAAATGCTTTGGGCTCCGTACATAGTCTGGCTAAACAAGCCCAG
>JASCQY010000071.1:3869575-3885710 GCA_030264315.1 Sardinella tawilis
GTGTGTGTGTGTGTGTGTGTGTGTGTGTGTGTGTGTGTGTGTGTGTGTGTGTGTGTGTATGTGTGTGTGTTTGTGTGAGGGGGGTTAAGTAAATATTCAATTGGTCTGTGAAGTAGCGAACCTTTTATTTTTTTTACATTTGAAAACAGGCAGAACACTAACAGCTGTTTTGACAAGGGAGTTTTAGCTATGTTTAATTCAAGCACTTAAAGACTAGAGAAGATGACGAGCACCATTTTGTGGAATGATTAATTAGGCCGCTGCAACTCCTTTACTTTCCCTTAGAAAAGACCTCAGCATTGTATCCAGTTAAAGTCTTTCAATGCCCTCTTAGTATCGCTTGAATCCTCCTCATGAGTGAGACACACACACACACAGACAAGCTTTCCTGAAATTAATGTGCTCTGGTCCTAAAGTGGATCCTTGACCTGTCCTCCAAATAAAGCAGTATTTGTTTTTTGTTTTTGTTTTTTTGGCTAAGGACACTCACCTGCCATCTTGAAAAGGTCTTTTTGGTTACTGTTTTCCTCCCATCTGTCACAATACGCTACTCAATGTTTTATTCTCTTCTAGGGTTTCATGTGAATCTCTGTAAGCAAGTGGACACATCTTGTAGTTCACAGGTCCAGCCAATTAGTCACCTCTTTTCGATACTATAATTGTTTGTAACAACAAGGAAATTAACAGCCCCTGAATATATGAGACTTTATGTCGAGACTCTATCAGCGGAAACAATTTCCGTTTTTAAAAAGCTGTTGAAACTGCCAATAATGGAAAGATTAAAGCAAACAAACAAACAAATACATACACACGCAACAAACACAACAAAACACCAAAACACAGACCAGCATTTACAATGCCAGTGGAAGAATCCATAGTTTCCTCTGAAAAGTCATGGAATTCCGGTGATCACTCAAGCACAGCTGTGTAGCTGATCATTAAGCCCAGCATGAAGACAGAGACAAAGAACATCAGCCAGACCAAAACATGGCAAATGGAATGTCTTTGCTCCCGCCTGGGCGAAATGGCAAGATAATTGTCTATACGCTACAAGAGAGAGAGAGAGAGAGAGAGAGAGAGGTAACAACTATAACAAAAGAAACCAAGCCACCCTTAGTGATCCAGCAATTTGAACTCCCCAAATACATAATTAACACAGCAGGGACCCCCCTGCTGTTTACACCTTTTTGGTAGCTATCAGTGGCGCACGGTCTCACCTCCCGGTGCCATTAAGGCCCAACAGAGGAACAAACCTATTAGCCTTTGGATTTGCATAGCGCTTTCTGTGTCAGTCAATGAAAGCAGACAGGTCCCTACCCCTGAACATTTAACGCTGTGCCCAAGATTTACAACACACTTTGATTTGATTGGATGCAGTGGAAGTAGTAAAAGTAACCAAGCATTTATAGTCGCTAATGTGTGATTGGCAGCCGAGTGAAAGTAAAGCCCCGGGAACCTGTGGCGTTTTGCCCGTCTCGCAAGGACGTGGTGTGGCCTGCGGTCTAGTGCAGAACGACCCTCTCCTCTCACTTCGTCCAGTGTCACAGCCCTTGGCCCTTATCGGAAGTGGAGGATGGTGACGGCGCGGACAGTCGTACCATCATCATCTCCTGAGCCAGATAATCCCTCGCCCGAGTGCTGGATTAACATCACACTCATTTAACCCAGCGTCTCCGAGGTGTTAGAGCGAGCCTCAGTCAAGGGTGGATGAAATCGGACACCATGGCTCAGTGATTACTCTTTGTGATTGCTGACTTAAGGTCACCAGGAGGTTAGGAGCTTCCTCTGACTGAATTCTCATGCCAGGCTTTTCCGCCCGCCTCATTCTATAGGATTTGCCAGTAATCTGTATCAGGAGGTCCAAGACTGACAGACAGCTTTAATAGAAAGACACAGAACAAACGGGGGAAAAAAAAAACTTTCCAGTAATCTGTAAGAATTCACTTTGCCTCTCAAATGTTCTCTTTTAAATGCATCTGTGGACTTGTGAACTTTAACTTTAACAGTATTTTTCACTTCTTCACTACTTTTTTTAGGGGACTTGCTGGAGGTCAGTGTCCTTAAAGAGTCTTTTGTCCCTCTTTGTTTTTGCCCCCTCATTTTTCACTCAGCCCCCCTCGCTTCTGTCCCCCCTGGTTTTGCCTCATCATGAGGGGATGATGTCTCCATAATGCCCTATGCTGTCCGCCTGGGGTCTCTGGGTGCCTGGAGAGTCCCAGCTGACTCCTCCGTCCCTCATTCATCTCTTGGGGGGCCAAACTGTGCGGACCGCTCGCTCTTGATCCGTCTGATGTGTAATTAACACTGGACCAGATGTTGGGCTTCTTAATGCATCACTTTAATGTTCCAGCCGCGGATTTGCTAAATTACTGGTGTCAGGCCGAAGCCGGCAGAGCTAATTCCGCAACGGGGGGAAAGACGGAAGTCGAAGTTGTCTCTCTCTCCTTTTGTGTGTGCCAGCGTGTGTGCGCCGTGCACGCTGTGCGTCAGTGTTGCAAGGTCGCGACCTAGACCCCATCCGCTGGGCGAAGAAGCCCTTTTATAATTTCCCCGCTGCACAATGTCTCTCACATGTGAAGACAATGTGATGCAGGGTGATGACGTTGAGCGTGTGTGTTTGGGGTGTGGGGTGGGGTGGGGTGTGTGTATGTGGGGGGAGGGGCAGTGGCAGGGGGAGCTAGAGGGTGGCTCTGAGATCTGGTCAATTAGCCAAGCGTCAGATTAGGGGCCTATAGAGAGCAGAAGGCGTGCTAGAGAGGAGACAGGCAGGGAGGTGCTGCAGAGTCAACCTCACACACATTCACTTTCACACTCTCACTGACTGGAGGAAAGCTGCTGTGGCCGGACGCGGGGGCCTCACAAGCAGGCAGTGGAGGAATAATTTAGTCGACACCTTACACTAGCACTGGAATGGGTGAGAAAATGGCAGGTTTGGACAAAAAAGAAAAAACTTTCACAGTAAAAATACTGAGAAAAGTGTCACATAAAAAAATAAATACACCATCTTGTGCTTGAAGCTCAGACACTAATCTCTCCTGAGCCCATGGAGCTTGAGGTTTATTGCCAACTCTAAACACACAGTTTTATGTGCATATACAGTAATGTGTATAGATGAAGCTGCCAATTACTTCAAATTTGAAGTAAAAGTATGTAGCTGGTTAAACTAAAGCCAACTTAAAAAAAAAAAAAGTTCTTTGAAAAAATGGCCTAATGCCAAAGAAATTCTAGGCCTGCGGTAGGCCTGGTAAAAGGGCCAAACATTGTGACAAGGCTTACCTCAAAAGGAGTAACGACATTTGGATCAGCAAGAACCAGAAATGAATTTTACAGATATATATCAAATCATAAAATATGCTGTTGAAGGCAACGACCACCTGAGGAACTGTTGCTTTCCTGACCGAAGTGCGGACGGAGGCAAGGCCTGGGGCTGGGGCCTCTCTCCCTTTCCCTTCCCTCGAGGGCTGAGTGAGTGTGACCTCTCCACATGTCACCGGCGGCGGCAGCCGCTAATTGTTTATTAGCCTGGGCGCCTGGCGATGATGAGGCATCAGCGCTGATTGATGGCTGTCGGTAGTGCCGCCTCGCCAGGGAAAGCGAGAAGTGACAGATGACGCATGAGGGGAGGCGGAGAAGAGAAGGACGTGGCCAGCAGACAGCGGAGGAGAGACAGAGAGAAAGATGGAGAGATGGAGAGAATGAGATGGGGGATGGAGGAGAGGAGGACGTGTCAATGTAAACGAGCGACAAGGTGATTTAGTGTGTGTGGTTCAGTATTCTCAAGAGTTATCCCCGAAACACCTATCTCCAGATGTAGTCGCACACAGATGGATTTACAAGTCCATGACTTGTGATGATGGAGACACTGCATCGTTTTGCACCGGCACGCGCATCTGTGTGTGTGTGTGTGTGTCTGTGTCTGTCTGTGTCTTTGGAATTGACACGAGAGATCCTTGGAATTGATACGGGATACAGGCGTTGACCGGAATCTATAGTAACTAATTAAAGAGTGTGGTGCAGGTGTCTCCGTCTGAAAAGCATCACAGTGCCAATCTGCGTGACCTTCACGGCGGGGGTGGCGGCTCGCCGGTCGCAGCCGGCGTGACCTTTCGTCTGCGCAGCTGCATTCACAGCTGACTCTTATCTTATCTGTCACGCGCAGGGCCGATAACGGCAATGTTTCCATCCGCTGCCTTCTAAAGTCGAAACTGAAATTTCCCTTCATATCGCCAGAGTAGACAGAATGGATTGATGTGATGGGGCAAGAGAGAGGATGGGATGGATTTTAAAAGGAAGAGAGACTGAGTGAGAGAGAGGGACAGTGAGAGAACAGCAGAGAGAGAGAGAGAGAGAGAGAGAGGAAAAGAGAGAGAGAGAGTAATATGCCTATGAGGAGGAGAAATGAAAGTTGACCAGACTTTGACCAGAGAGTCTCACGCTGTTAAGCTACAATGTTATGTGTTCCCATCTTGGGGAGTATGGATGGAGACTGGCCAAAGCTTTTAAATAGTCTTTCAACAATGCAAAGAAAGTGAAGGCATAAACAAAGTGTGGGCACAGAGGAGCCTTATTGCTGGAGTCCCTGTAATCTTAGCACCGCATGACTGCAAATCCATAAATGAAAGCACTTATAACTTGTCATTTCGCATGGCATGTTTTGACAGCGGGCGCAAGTAAATTGCTATAATTTTTATTAGGAAAGAGTACATCTGTGTGTGTGTGTGTGTGTGTGTGTGTGTGTGTGTGAGACAGAGAGTATCTGAGTGGCAGATTGTATTTATTTATGTGTATTTATTTGTATGTATTTCTGGGTTGAATGCACACATACAGCCTACAAACAGGGACGCTCTCAAACACACACACACGCACACACACACACACACACACACACACATACACACTCACATACACATTTCCATTCAAACACATAAGGCATTGATTTATGACAATAATCAATCTTGTCCTGACACACTTCCATGTTTTGGCATGACAGAAATAAGGTACTGTTATTGATGCATGCTGCAGTCACAGAGGGTTTGAGAGGGGAGGATGGAGAAGTACTTTTTTTACCCACAATGCCTCTCGCCCTACCTGCCCGGACAAGAACTTGGATCGCATTGGCGATGAGATACAGCCCTCTGAGCCTTGTCCTCCTCCTCAGCCATCCTTCATACTGAACCAGCACAGCACCAGAGAGAGAGAGAGAGAGAGAGAGAGAGAAAAAGCAAAAGAGATGGAATGAAAAAGAAACAGAATGAACAGAGAAAAAGAGAGTCAGTGAGAAAGAGTCAGAGACAAAGCAAAAGGGATGGAATGAGAAAGATAAAATGAAAAAGAGAAGATACAGAGGTAGAGAAACAGAAAGAGAGAGAGATAGAAAGGGACGGTGGTCGAGAAGAGAGAGCCAGACTGAGAGTGACAGACTAAAAAAAAGAGAGAGAAAGTGAGAATGAGAAAGAGAAAGGGAGCGAGCGAGAGAGAGACAGAGAGAGAGAGAGGGAGAGAGACTGATTGAGAGAAAGAGAGAAGAGAAATCAGGAAGCAGTGGTGGGGGTGTGCAGGAGGAGGAGGAGGAGGAGGAGGAGGAAGAGTCCAGAGGGAAATAATCCCAGTCAGGAGAAGCTATACCTGCTGCACTCAGCAATGAAGATGTGAATTACACCATGACACCTGGGAGGTCACAGGAGGGAGAGAGCCTGCCGCTGCCACCATCACCGCTGCTGCTACTGCTGCTGCTGCCGCTGCTATACCTGCAGTACTACAACACTGTGCTGAATATAAAGGGGGTCTGCTGCTGCTGCTGCTGCTGCTGCTGCTGCTGCTGCCTCCGCTGCTGGGCAGGCGGTTGTTCGATGTAAGAACACCACGCCAGTCGATGTATTATGGGGTGAGCTGAGAGGTGAGCCACAAGCTGGAGACTTGAGTCTTCTTCAAGTATAGCTTAATGCCTCAGGACATGAAAGCATTTGCAGTCTTTTCAAGGTGATGAGAGTTCGGGAGAAGGGCGCTTCCCATTGTAAGACAGTCCTTGTAACAGAAATAACCTCCGTGACATGACGTGGCAGGGGTAGGTGGTTTTATTGTACGTCTCAAAGTACGCCTTTAGGTTCATGCAAAGACAGGTGAAGAAAGCTACTGTATATAGTGCACAAACCCACATGGTGGGCTAAATAAATAAATATTTGACATGAATTCAATTTCCTCTCCAGTCTGAGGCAAACTAGTCTGATCTGAGGGTTATTTGATTTGGCTCTGCAGTTCAGTCTGGCCACCAAGTCTGTTTGCACTCTGCTTTGTGTGTCTGAAACCCAAATCAAGAAACAACCAACAGAAGTCTGAACGTGTTCCTCTGTCTAATATGTCTAAAACAAAAACAGTTTTGTCTTGGTTTTTAATCTATTGGCTGAGAGGTTCGTGCTTTGATTGCATGAGAAGTGTCAGGTGCTGTGGATGTGATGCTGTTTGTTGTATGGTAGATTACAGTATGTGAGCAAGTTTGGTTGTCCTGCCAATCAAGGTACTACCAATCTACTTTTGTTTATCCCACCTAAGAGTCGTGGGAGAAGATGGCTAGGTACTGTACATGCGCAGTATCCAGAGTGAGCTCAATCTCAGATTCAGGTAATTGGTCGTAAAAAAAATGTAATCTCTCGCGGAATTTCTCCTGTGCTGTTGTTTGCACACTTGTTGTCACACCTGTTGATAAATATTTGCAGACAAGTGCGCACACACACACACACACACACACACACACACACACATACACACACTCACACAAACACACACACATACAAACAACCCTGCCAACAATATTACTTTGCACCATTCAACAGTTTTAACAGTGTTTGTGTAATCTTGTTAATGGCATCTCTCTTTAGTCATGGATCCACTGCTCCTCACTGGAAGAGCTCTGACTCTGTTAGCTCCCACGGCTACAGCCCAGCAGACACATCCAGTGTGATAGGTCACCCCCCCCCCCCTTCATGATTTATGGATAAGAAAAACACATTTTTAAGCAAAGCGCTTATTGAGGTAGTGGCGGTCGGATCAATACTCCATCGCTCACGGACATGGCTAGTTAAGGAACGTTCTGGCAGGGTGGATGATTTACTGTGCGCCCAGGTCAAAATTAATTTACTGATGGGGGCGTTAAAAATGTTGGACCTGTTAAATTGCGCGACCCATGGATTGCTGCTCGCCCTATTTCTTTCTCCCCCCCCCCCCTTTTCCTGAAACAGATGCATGGAAACACAGTCCATTAACACAGATGCGTGTCTATGAACATTAAGTGGAGGAAACAAATGAGAGGAGCTAAGTGATGTCTGTGAGAAGGATGGCGGGAGACGAAACAGCAGAGATAGCATAGATCACAGAACAGCCCTGCCAGCCAAAAGAAATGGCGACACAGAATGTGAAAGCGTAAGCATTTAGAAATTACATACTGTTTATATATGAAAGAACAGAAAGTTCGGAGAACTTTGAAAAAAGTCATTTAAGAGTTTTACAAGCGTGCCCCCCTTCCCACACACACACACACACACACGCACACACACGCACGCAGAGCTATCCAACTTCTGTTAGCTTCCAAGGCAATAGGTGTTGCATTATCCCTGCAATTACACCCTCTTTACCGAATCTGATGGGACGATCAAAACACTTCTCGTCGCATTCCTCCATACTCAAATAACTTAATAGCACAAGTATCTTCTCCAAATCTCTTCAATATGCTAAAGAAGTCAAATAGAAGAAGCCAATATCTAAGCAGTGGGCCCAAAAGTGGATTTTAAACCCATTCCCACTTAGCAGGAAATTTCAATGAGGCAGCAATGAATCGGAAAGTATATGACTCTTGAGCACACACACACACACACACACTGGGATGACGAATTAGCAGGAAGCAGAATATTAAGTCAGAATGGCTCACATTTAAATCCATTTGCAGAGGCACTGGTGGAAGAAAAGCACTGTTTTCAGAGTTGCCCACGAAAAAGGCTCCATCGAAGTGATAATTGGATCCATTATAGCCCCCAATTTCATCAAGTGGCGATATGGTTTTAATGGAGATGGCTAAGCTTAGAAAGTGTGTATATATATGTGTGTGCTTGTGGCTTGTGCTGCTCAAGTAAGAGAGTGTGCGACCATGAGCACATGCCTTCTTATGTCTGTCTGTCTGTGTGTGTGTGTGTGTGTGTGATGTGTGTTTGTGTGTGTGTGTGTGTGTGTGTGTGTGTAGGTGGAAATTACCCTTCAAACCTTCACTCAGACTTCCTCTTAGCCTGATCACACCTTCAACTTTGGAAACAGGAATTAATAGCTAGCTTTATGGTTTGGAGAGAACCATTTTTGCCAACTGCATAAACACTTTGGCTCAGTGTGTGAAAACTCACAAAAGTCAATAAAACAGAAAAATCAATAGAACATAACACTTGGAGATTTATAATTCACGTCTTGGTCAAATTGAAACTCTACAATCAAAACTCCACAACTTTTTAAACATGACACTGACACAAAATGACACACACATGCTCCATTTGAATTTCTCATTAAAGTCTGCAGCAACATGATGTGATTTATAAAACGATGTTGAAAAGTAAGTAGTGTTTTCAAAGAAGTGTAAAATTGCAGAATTGCAAACAAAGTGCAAAGCTAAAAAAGGTGTTTAAGCTATGGCCACAGTGTGCAATGGTCATAAAGGCATGTCTTTAAAAAAAAAATTGTTTTTATGGTTTTGGTCTAGGGCTACGGCTAAGTTATTGAAGCGTTTCAGTAAGTCAAGCCACATAAAAATACTTATAAGACCCAGCCCATTAGAATGTAGAAATACAGCACCGTCATGCCTAGTGTCATCCGCTCCCATGATCCTCATTTAAACTAATTGTTGTGACAAATTTAACACTTACTTCACCTGAGGTAGCCCTCGCCTAAGCATTGGTTTTGAGTGTGTAAACAATCAGCAAAAACGGCAATACTAACAGGATGACAAAAAAATAAAACAAAAGGAACTCTCTAAGGGGTAACATGTCTCATTATTTTCTCCCACTGTCTGGCTTTTCCATTTAAAGCCCATTCTTTGAGTACGTCTATTGACAGAGAGGAGAGAGAGGCATTGTGGGAGTGTGGCACTGGAGACGCAAGAGGATGCTCAAAGCGATCGATCATTTCTCTTGACTCACTCTCCCTCCGTCTCTTTCGCTCTCTTTCTCTCTCTCAGCGTCTGCATCTGTGATATGTTTCCCTCTTAGCATGCAGTCCTCACCACGTCTGAAACAATGCTAATAGCTTTTGAGCAGAAGTGCCTCTATTGTACCTCTGTAAATGCTCCAGCCATTTTTCATCCAGCACCACCACCACCACCACCACCCTCCACCCCTCCAATCCTCCACCCCATCCCACCCCACCCCCCAACCCCCAACTCTTTCCGTCTCCGTGCCGCGGTCCTGTCGAACTGTCAGAAGTCTGAGTCATTAAGACAAGGGATGGAGAGGCGGAGGATGAACAGCCAATTAAGGGAAACAAATTATGCCCCAGACAAAGCGGCCGTCTCTGCTTTCCTCCATCTCCACCCCCACCACCACCACCACCACCACCACCACCCCTTTTTGAAGACTCCTTTGAAGGTGGGCCGTCATGGCTGAGCTCCTGGCTGTCCTTCTGTCCACCCCCCCACCCCCCCACCCCCACTGCCTGATCCCAAGGCCGGCTTCCTCACTTCTTCACACACCACAGCGTCCAGTCTGGCCAGTCCGCAGTGCCTGACACAAGAAGTTACCATCGAGAGCGAGAGGAGCAGGAATCCTGGAGATGCGAGCAGGGCCATACTGACTCGATCTGCATGTCTCCAGAGAGCGAGGGAGAGAGGGGAGGTGTGTGTGTGTGTGTGTGTGTGTGTGTGTGTGGAGAGAGATGGAGGGAGATGGAGTGTGAAAGGTTATGCGGAAGTGAAGGAGAGGAGTGAAGGAAAGAGGAGATGGTGATGCCGAAGGACTGCAGGGTGTGATATTGACTGGGGCTGTAGCAGGGGGTCCAGAGGAAATCCATTTGCTATTCTTCCCATAGAGCATCCTCTGCATAGGGGAAGAACCAAGGACTATGGTGGGGTGAGTGCTGATTTCAAGAATCCAAGGACAAGCCCTGGCATTTGATCAACACATTTTCACTGCCGTACTGTATAAACACACACACACACACACACACACACACACACACACACACACACACACACACACCACTAACGTCTTTCCTTGTAGAGGGTATATGAGGTTAAACTGGCGCCTGGATTTCCTTTAAAAGCCTTTGGTGCATTTGGGGCTTTTAATGCAATAAAAACATTATTAGTGTGAACTGTCGTTTTCACTTCGTCTTCATCTTCAGATATTGAAGGTATATGTATGATGGATGACGGTAAAGTGTTACTACACTATACACGGCGTACACAATGCTTTCAATTCATGTATTCCCACAGCAGTTGTGTAAGTATGCATGTTTTTTCTTAGCCCAGCTTAACCTTTACGGGTCCCCAGACTGTAGGTTGCATAATATGAAAGAGAACCCATTTTGGTTGCAGCACAGGGGAATTGTTTTCCTGTTAGCTGATGATAATGTGTTCAGATGGAGTCGTAGTTACTGACAGCACATTCACATCACTCCCACTGACTCGTTTGTGATTTGGCTGTCCCAGCTAGGCGATGCGATGCTCCCTCTCTATGCCTGTCTGTGGTGATGGCTCCTGTATGTGTTTTTACCTGACCTACCATACCGCAGAGGTCATGTTTTTCTATTTCCTTCAGGTGAGTTCACCTTGTGAGAAAATGCTCTGTAAAAGCCGGGAGCTGCTGTGCAGAACTGACATCCACCTACAATAGGAGAAGGGAAAAACAAACTGGCACAATGAGAGGAACCATTACTGTTTAAATTTAGTCAAACTCTGACATTGTGGCTTCTATGTCTGGCCTTTGTACATTTACAAATGTATTGAGGCCAAATACGTTTACAAATGAGCCCCTTGGTGCTGCAACAGTATAGCTTTGCCTCATTCTTTCTGATCCAACTACAGTAACTAGTCCCAAACAATTACCTGTCAGTGCTATTTAGAGTTAGAGTCTACAGTATCTAGCCTATCTGTCTGCTGCATGTAGCCTAAGCACTGTGCATTGTTTTTGTTCTAAACAATAACAGCAAGAACACTGTAATAGCAAGTGTTTCTTGGCCAGATCAAGTTTTTGTAAAGTCTTGGAGGCTTGCCTCTGACACAAGACCTTCCTGTCCATTTTGCTCAGTGTTACAGAACAGTGAGGGGTCGTGACTGTCTCCCTCCAGGTGTGCTGCTATCTGTCAGACGCCCAGAGCAAAGGCCGTCATGCATGGGTAGAAAGAGATAGGTCTGCTTGAGTAGGCATTAATTATTAGCAGTGGAATGACTGGCTGTGTGTGTGTGTGTGTGTGTGTGTGTGTGTGCGTGTGTGTGTGTCAGTGTGTGTGGTAGGGTTGTCATCCGCATTAAATTATTGTAAAGTGAATAACCAAGCATACTTTCTACAGTGAAAGTAGAAATAATCAGTACAATAGTTTCACTAAGTCATCAAGATGGTGAGCCAATCAACGATAGGGGGGACAACATTCTTTTTGAAATCGCAAGTGGAAGTACTAAATGTTGGTAGCAATGCTTGGAAACATAACAGTGAAAGAATACTTGCATTTTAAAGAATGTCTACTGTACATTTCTACAGCAAAGATAAAAACATGTTTTCCTCTCTGGGAGTTCATTATCATAAGTCTGCAGTCATTACAATGGCGAATTGGAAACATATCTCAATTAAAGAAAGCCAGACCCTTTATGAGAAGAGAGTCTTGTGAAATCAATACATTTAATCCATTTATATGAGAAAACAAACAAAAAAGATAGAATAAATTGCTATATTTCAATTTCACTTCAAGCAGCATAATACGTGTCACAATTTAAACTAAGATTTTACAGAGTATGCAATAGGTCTATACTGTGTGTGTTTCTTGAATGCGGTGTGTGATTGGTCACACTGCATCTGCCAACCCAATTGACCACAGCCAATGTTAGACACTCATTGTTTGACACTTCCCCTCTGTGCACTCAATGTTAATGTACTGTATCCCCACACAAAGTCGCTCTCCCAGACAGGCCTTCACATTCAGGAAGTCATAAACAACCTTATCTCAGTGAGCTCAATGGCCCTCTACACTGGCCTGCCACCATTTTGGGCTGGATGGATGCGGGTCTATGCGAAGAGCAGGGCATTAGCTACTGCATTATTGTGGCCTAATATAAAATAGCGCTAATTGAGCTAGTTAAGCAGCACACGCTGAGTCTGAAACAGAGCCATCCATTTTGAATGTAGGAGAATCCAGTTGCTTAAGGCTACACAGTGTAATTATTTAAAGCACGTCTTCAAGGTCCCCGAAGGCTTGTGTAATGCCGGCTCGTAAACCAAGCGGAGAAACATGAAAGAGATACTACTCCCTGATGTACTCCCACAAACATGCTTCAATCAATCAGAAATACAGAGAGAAGAACGCTCCTCACATGTAGACTGCATGCACTGACATGCTGTGTGGAGAAGCTTAATTGGTAATTTATAGCTTCAAGTGCTTGTTTGTCAGAAAGAAACTCTCTGGAGCATTTTAGCGTCATTTAGCAGGAATCGGTACGACAAACAAAAACAAACGTATTTTCTGAAGGGCATTCAAATCACCAGAAGCACCACTTGCAGAAATCACCACCACAGTGTCCATGTGACCTGTGCATTGACTGCTCCAAAGCCTTACTGTTGGAGCACACAACACTGCTGTGTCTCCAGCCCTGAATAGGAGATACTGTGAGTGGGTCGCTGTGTGTCAGTGTGATTATCATGTGTGATTCTTCTGATTTCGCAGACCTGCCGCCATCTCCAGACAACAGTGTGCTCTATTCATCACAACAACACTCTGTGGAATTACAAAAGATTACTTGGTGTTGTGGCTAAATATGTCTGTATGTGCGTTTATCTGTGTATGTGTGTCCGTGTGAGGCAGAGAGAGAGAGAGAAAAAGAGAGAGAGGGTGGGCAGTGTTTTTGCAGGAGACATTGGCTTTCAGGCCGCTTGTTAACTTTTTAATTCCTCTCCAGGGGTTGGCAATCCACACAAACGTGGATAAATAATTAAAGATGGGCTAATAGGATTGTCAGGCATGGTTTGTTATTATCGCTCTGGTGTTCGTTCTGTAGCCGCCGAGCGGGGGATGTTTGGCTGCTGGGACTTGTCTTTCATGGCCATTTAGAGGCGCTGAACAGGAAACATTGCCCAGGTGTATGTAAACATTGCGGTCTGCAGAGAGAGGCCGGCACTGAGGGAGCCGTTCAGGCCGAGCGGCGGGTGGTAGCTGCGTAGGAGGCGACGGTGCCGGGTGGCTTTGGACCGCGACCAAACCCATCGCCGTTACTAACAGACGCCTTGTGCCAGCAAGATGTGGTGCACAGTGTCATTTTGTGGGGAGGAATGTGTGAATCATTGTGATAAAACGATTGTTGTCCATGTGCTTGCCTGTCTGTCTGTCTCTCTGTCTTTCAGTCTGTCTGTTTCTGTCTTTGTGTTTTGGTGAATCTGCTTTTGTCTGTGGGTAATGTAGAGAGACAGTGAGAGAGAGAGAGAGAGAGAGAGAGAGTGAGAGAGAGAGAGAGAGAGAGAGGGAAAGAGAGAATTTGAGAGTATGTCTGCATCATTCTGTTGCCTTATGCTTCTTCGGTGACATTTAGCTCTGATATGAAATGACAGCTTTAGTGTGTAGGTGTGATCAGACATGTACGTGAAGGATGTGAAGTTGAATACATTTTTGACAGCTCTAAAGTGTGTGTGTGTGTGTGTGGGGGGGGGGGGGGGGTGGTGTGGGGGGGTGGAGGTGGCATACAAAGTCAGTCTGTCAGTGCATATCCAGTCCCAAATCTTAATACTGACCTCTTGCTCAACAATTCAGTCTGAGCTGTATGGCGCTTCTGTATTGTAAATGAAGGTCCTGGTAGTCTTTCTCAATGTACCACAGATAAATATAGGAGTTAACCCCAATGGGGTAATGTACCCATTCCATTTTCTATTGTTCAGTACATTGAAAGCCTATGTTCATTCAATGTGTATGCCTGGCGAAATGGAAAAGATTATAATCAATACTCTGCCTGCTTAACAAAGGCCACACATCACACAATCCATGTAATTTAGCGAGTCTACGAATCTCACATAATTTCACCGTGACTTGTATAAATTGTAAACTGGTCTTACTCACACACCATACCTGACCAGTATGAGCCACTCACTTCACTTCAGTTACATGCTCTAGCTGCTCATTAGTTTTGATCAAACTGGCATCAAAAAGATTTGAACATGGTAATCTTCTGTGCAGCCAGATCTGATCCATTTGCTGGTGAAACATAGAAAAGATGACAGGAAAGACCAAATAAAAATCCTACTGTATGCTGTATGTGTACTGTATCTTATGCCAGAATATACAACTACTCACTGTGTAAAGATATTGTGTATCATTAAACCATTACACTAATGATATTGCTTTCTGTCTATCTATGCCTTGTGCTTGGTGGAGCATCACAAAAATATCAAGAAATAAAACTTTTTTGTCAGAATACGCACTGTAGTTTTGGCCTACCACATCGGTGACTTCTGTAAGTTCACAGCCCAAGCACAAAAAATAAAATTCATTTAATTATTTGAAATGTTCAGGTGGGCCAAAATATTAGCCTACAGCATTTATGGCATTGGCACACCTGCCTGTAGGGATCTGTCTGCTCGCCTACAAGGGCATTCAAATGTGCCGATCTGTCTACTGCACAAGCATTGATCCAGTGAGTCCACCATACAGACATGTGTGTGTGTGTGTGTGTGTGCACGGCGCGCAAGCGTCTGTGTATGTGTGTGTGTGTGTGTGTGTGTGTGTGTGCTTGAGACAGAAGACTGGTAGTGATGTTGCTAATCATTCCCCTCACTCTCTCTCTCTCTCTCTCTCTCTCTCTCCGTTTCATCCATTTGGAAATGACACTCTGACAGCTAAATAATGGCTGTGTGCTCGTCCCAGCTTAATGATATACATTCTGTGGAGGACCCCCCACCAGCTGGCAGAAAGGTGGCCATTTATCTCACCCTCCAACATGGCACCCTCTCTGCCAAACAAGCCTGAGTGAGTGACCCACAGCCATGCCATGTACTGCACGCACAAACAATACTGCCCCTGGGAGAAAAAAGACAATGTCTTAATTTATGCATCCTTAGGGAAAGAGTAAATAGAGGCCCTTTTTATGAATGCATACTATAGTAGCATACTACACTGCTTAGTATTCATCAGGTGGTGGCCCGTCAGTGACATTTACAACACTATCTTGGAAATGTGGGCAGCAACAGGCGAATGGATGTGATTCCCGGAATGCTGTGAGCGCTGTCAAATGTCCCTTGCATGTCGGACACACTGCTGCACTCCCTCAGGGGAGACGGGGTGAAGTTGCTCAGGGGCTGGGAGAGAGGAGGAGGAGGAGTGTTTTTTTTGTTTTTTTTAATCTCTCCTTCTATTTCCCTTTCCTTTTCCCAGCTCTCAGGAAGGGATGTGTTCACACAAGCCTGAGAAACATGCTACGCATCGCCATGCTAACAGCACACCCAAGGCCAGAGAGAGAGAGAGAGAGAGAGAGAGAGAGAGAGAGAGAATGACTGCTCAGAGGCAGGACTGTGTCCCACGGCACATCGAGGAGAGAGAGAGACAGAGAGAGTGTGTGAGAGAGAGAGAGAGAAAGAAAGAGTTAGAGGGCTAGAAGAAGAAGTAGAAGGAAAGAAAGCAAGAAAGAGGGAGATTTGGGCTGGAGGCACTCTCTGTGAATCAGACAGCATTAAAAAGTCTCAGCGGGCGGCTGTTTTTTAACGGGCTGACCTTGCCTGTGGTTCCAGTGACCTGGGGGGATATTGGAGGAATAAATCACAATTTAATGTCTGGACCTCTCCTCTCCAGGAAACGCTGGCTGACTGCGATGATGGCGGGCCACCCTAGAGAAGGGGTGTGTGGTGTGTATGTCTGTGTGTGTGTGTGTGTGTGTGTGTGTGTGTGTGTGTGTGTGTGTGTGTGTGTGTGTGTGTGTGCG
>JASCQY010000071.1:3941634-3952124 GCA_030264315.1 Sardinella tawilis
ACACACACACACACACACACACACACACACACACACACACACACACACACACACACACACACACACACACCAGTTTACAGCCATCCGCTCTCTGGCAGTACGTGATTTATCAGGCGGTTCAATGCATCGAACTGGCTGGGTTCTGCAAAGTAGGAAGCCATATTGGCTTCTAGGCAGAGGTTGTCTAGACAGGGCATGATGAACACAGTTTTTGTTTGTCAGTATCAGTACTGTCTGCATGCACTACATACAAAACACACACACACACACACACACACACACACACACACACACACACACATGCGTTTACACTAACATACAAACCTCAAGCAAAGCAAATAACTCACATGCTGGAGCGGTCAATTACCAGTGTTAATGCTGCTCATAATGACTATGGGACCATGGGACTGCAGCGGAGCCCTGAGCTGCTGGAGGAGGATACGGAGCAGTGAGACAGTGAGATACCCATTAACTCCACCGCTGACTGACCACCGACTACAGACACGCTCGGACACACACACACACACACACACTCACATGCTCGGACACACACAAATACACATTCGGACACAGACACATACACACACATGCACGCACGGACACACACACACACACACACACACACATACACATACACACATGCATGCTCATACACACACACATATACACGGACAAACACGCACGCACAGACACACACATCCATCTCCATCATCTCCACAACTCGACCAAGGACGGCAGAGAAAGGAGGCCTGGCATATCCAATATTGATATAGACATTTATTTAATATTAAAACACAAACCATAACCTGCAGGAACACAAGGCAGCAGCTGCCCGTCCCAAGGAGCAGTGCCAGGATGTTTTATTAATACCGTTCTGCTCCTATTAATATGTGAGTGAATATGACTAGGATTTCTCTCTTTTTTTTACTTTATTTTCCACCTCCTCTCTCTCTCACACACACACACATACACACACACACACATACACACACACACACACAAACATTTTTTAACTTCCCAAGGCACACTCACTGAAAAGCCAGTATAGACACAAACATATACACACACACACACACACTCTCTCCAACACACACACATTCTTTACGTAACTTTGACACACTCTATGACACACTCTCACTGAAATGCCAGTATGCGCACACACACCCACACACACATTCTTTCACTTGCTGAGGCACACTCTTACTGAAAAAACAGTATATGCACACACTCACACACACATACACACACACAGACACACACACACACACTACCCATTGAATATTGCGTATTGATTTAACTCCATATGAATCCATGGTAAACAAGAACATCAAATCAAGCAGCATTACCAGCTGACAGGCAGGGGGAAATTGCAGGAGAATCATCATCAATGCCTTCTGCCAACGAGACATCTTTGACGGCTTTATACTGTATGCCTCCGTGATTACAGGTGTCTGTGTGGGCACAAACTGATTTAGACACACACACACACACACACACACACACACACACACACACACACACACACACAAATATTTGAAACTGCCTCATTGCTTGTATTGATGAAATTAGGTGTTGGCGCCTTGCCAGCAGCCATGCAATATTCAACATCTTTTGAAGTGTAGAGAGCTTGAAAACAAGTTTCGGTACATTTTACGACTGTACTGACGAGCGCAGACTGCATGCATTCCTAAATAGTTCAAGATTCAGTGCAGAGTTACATACAGCGCTTGCTGCTTTCATGTCTTGTGGAAAAAACTCTGCATCAGACAAAGGAACAATCCATGTTTGCATCCCAGTGTAAATCAATGGGCTTCACTGTTGGACTGCAGTCAGATAGGAGCTTTCACTTCTAATGCACCTTCTTTCTTTCTGTACTCTTTCACTATCCATCTTTATGCTGTCTATTCCCAACTCTTCCACACCCTCCTCTCTCTCTCTCTCCATCCCTTTTTTCTAACAAACCATGGGCAAAAAGCTAAATAAACACGAAAAAAAAGAAAGCAATAAGCCGTTTTGACATTAATCCCGTGCTTTCACAGGTCAAGATCACAATCACGCCGACATGATGCTTTGTGTCTGGTGCCATTAATGACGCTTCATTCTAAGCATTTATTATGGCTGATTTGTTTGCGGAGCTCAGTGAAGCGAGGCGCTCCACGCTGCCTCGTGCCGCGGCATGATAACCACTTAGCGCCGGGCGAGCTGCCTCTCCTGCTATTTTTTCACCCCCTCCGTTTCAGAAAAGGTCATGTCCCACTTTCCTCCGGTCTGCTCGATTCAAAACAAATCACTCAGGACAATAGAGGCCCCTCAAAAAGAGATTTCATTTTGTATTTCATTAGCAGGGGCATAACTGTGTGTATGTATGCTAGCTAGCGCACAAGCACGAAAACAAATCAAGTAGCTAAAATTCATGAAAAACCTGAAGGTGTTGTAATTTAAACCTGGATGGCAGGCTTGTGCTCATACTGTAACACTGATAAATATAGTGAGAAATGGCACACAAGATGGCGTAAGACCCCTTGGTGGTTTTGTTTTGACTGTTTTCTTGTCTGTTTCTCGGTAAATGAGAAACCGTTGCAAAATGGCTCCCATACTGAAGCTCCCATTCCTGTCTAGTCTGCCTGTCTGTCAGTCAGTCTGTCTGTCCCTCCTCGTGACATTTATTAATCTTTTATCACCGCTGTATCAACCTACACGTCAACTACCTCCTCATACAACATTGATGCCTTGCACTCTGCCTTGGGGACTGATTCTCTAATGTGTATAGGGAGCATTATTGCCTGTCCCTGAGGAGAAATCTTAGCGCTGAAGTCTGCGTGCACAATGAGGGTGACTTCTCTTGGCGCATGGCCGGTCTCTATTGATTTTGTTGGGGTTTTTTTTGCTTGCATGCAGACACGGCCTCTCCCTCTTTGTTCATATTTATTTACACAACACTGAGGATCAATCTTCACGTATTCAACAAAACCACACAAACCAGGGGTTAAGTGATCCGGCCATAAAAAATTCATGCGCTTTCATTCCCCCGGCTCTCAAGCGATAGGTTTTCTCTACGCTCAGCTTCTCTCTCTTCTTCCTCTCTCCTTAAAACTTCATTAAGATGTGACAGTGGCTAAGCAGTGGTTTATTGGTGTTGCAAAGGCCACACAAAGCTAATTAATCTGATGGAGATTAATCTAATTAACCATCCACCAGCTCCAGGAAACTGGGCGTGCTACCTGCAAAAAGTGGCTCCTTGGAGGAGGACGTAAAAAAAATAAAAAACACTTTTATCAAGTGTGTCCAGCATGGCACCCTGGGAATGTTTAGACGTTTAGACTGTGGCACATGGTGTTCTTCCTCCTTGCCACTCACACCAACAGTGTGTGTGTGCGTGTGTGTGTGTGTGTGTGTGTGTGTGTGACTCTTAGAGCCATACATCATCTTGATGTGGACACTCACTATGCAATCTCTACGTCTGCAATCTCTAGGTACGTAGCACACACACTGCAGAGACAAAATTTCATCCCTGTCACGTCTACAGATTGAGGCAGCCAAGTCAGTGTTGAGACATGAGAGGGATAATGTTAGGTGTGATGGTCTTGTTATCAAATCAATATTCTCTTATTCTCAACTATTAGAGTTTACAGGTGTTTGCATTTGCGGTCATGCCCCAGTGACTTTGATTGAATGCATTAAGTGTTTGCTCAGAATAAGCGTTTTAGTCAGATTCCTTGAAATCCGGCGCAATGGACAAGGCAATTCGGTATTCTAAAGTGCTTATTTCATTTTGTTCGCCAACTTTGGCACCACACTGTATGGGGCTCTGACATTTATAAAGGCCATAAACCTTTTAACAATGACAGCCATTAAAAACACATTTACCCATTTCCACTACCCCACGATAGAGTGTCTTTCAAAGAAAGAAACTGCCCATTCAGTTGGGCCTGAAAGAAACTTCTGTGGGGAGGAACAGCCATTTAACTACTGCTTTTGTCAACTCTGACTCTTTAAAGAGTCACAGCTCTTGGAAAGTGGATGGCCAGGAAATCAGAATTTTGATGAGTTCCTCAAGGGAGAAATCAACAGTGTCTGAAACCAGGGAGGAAAATGAAATCTTAATTTATTGCTCTATTCAAAAGTACAGTGTATGTACTTGAGTGATGGTGGTTTAAATTAATGCAGTATACTTTCCTCAAAGCCTGCATTTACTATTCGGGATGCATACTGCACGATAAAAGTCAATAAACCACTACTGTAGGTCAGACATCAAAACACAACAGTTATTCTCTTTAGGTGTACTTCAACTGTCATTTCAAAAGCCTATATTGGCCATATATACACATTACAAATGTTGCATTTTTGCTTTAAATATAAGAACGCAACATTAAATGTGTAGCCTTTCATAAATAACCATTTTTACGAGATAATATTACAATTTTTTGAAGTAATATAATAAATGAAGTTGCTTTGCACAGTGAGACCAGATGTATGGTTTGGTAAAAGCAATTATTAGGAATCTCCATCCACTCTTCTGTTGAAGTATCATCTGCTGTAGCCTGAATAGCTTCTCCTGAACTGTCTGCAGTTTCAGCACTGTGCCCTTTCCTCAATACCCTTACCTTGCAGAGAGTGTCTTTCTCTATGGTCCCTCCCGGTACCAACGCTGACACTGGCACTGGCCTGATCGATGTGTGCTGCCCACTCCCCTGTCACGATTCAAAGGCTCCCTCTCTCTGCTCCGCGCACCACAGTGGCAGGCGTGGAGAGACGAGTCATGGCACCAGAACCCACCCTGCTAATTGGCGACCCTTTACATTTTTTTTTCATGACATCCAAAAGGAAAAAAAAGTTTACTCTCTCTCTCTCTCTCTCTCTGAAAGATTCAGACTCTGTCTCAGCTGCTATGAACTCATAACTATGAGACATTTCACATTCAGACACTTTTTTTTTTAAATGTCCACAGTGGATGTTTTGTGCTTGTTAATATGTGCGCTGGCAGTCTCAGTGGCTTCTCTGAAACTCTGAGGCAGATATTATGATTGACACTCTGAAGCCCAAACGGAAACAGAAAGCTTACCCCCACAGCCCGGGTACATGCTGAATTATTCATTTGAAACGCTACGTGCGCTAAAAGGAAGCTGTAACATTGATGTAATATCCCGCACATTTTCACAGCACTCGTGGCATTAATGGAGCGTAATTAGGACCACTGCATGCAATACTTTCACTGAATACTTAAATAAGTTTCACTTATGTTGATATCCTTTCACAAAAACAAACATTCTGAGGGAAAACTTGGGCATTCGCCTCGGTTTCTCTAACTAGCGGCAAAATGTCAGTGGGCACCAATCAGGAAACCTCAAAACGAGACAGACATGCCTGCCTGCCCATCGGTTTGTAGTGGCTAACACACACGAGTAGGTAGCGCTAGCTTCACCTCCAGTAGCAGTGACTGATATCCTCCAAGCCACATGGAGTCTTGATTTGTGAAAATGATTTTGGACAGGCAGCCTGCAGGTCTGTCATATTCTGCATTCTTGCCAATGCCCACGTAGCCTACCTGCACCACACCTGTCATGGTGCCATGGCTCACTCTCGGCCGCAGTGGAGATCCTGCCCTCAGCCTCCATTTAGAATCCCGCGACTGATAAAAGCAGGTCTTTGATTTTTTGCACATGATATGAATAGGTATCTATGGACAGCGGGGGCTGAGGAATAGCCAACAATGATCTTTCCAGGGATTAATAAAGTTTTCTTTGAGCATTTATTTTGTTGTGGAGCCACCCATGAGAATTTGCTTTTGTACACCCCATGGCTAGAAGGCAGAAAATAAACCAGTATAGCCTGACCTGGAACTTTATTCTCTCCTCTCCTCAGTCAGTGGATGACAGGTTCCTTTGGGTTTTCGGTACACCGGAGCTTTCCGGACAGACCACCGATTGGAACGGGCTCTCTTCCAGAGCAGAAGCCCAGCCTTCATTAATCTGTTTTTTTTTTCTAGACTGGGGCAAAAATACTGTATGTGTTTTAATAGAGTGATGGTGCAGCAAGAAATACACAAACCCCAACAATAAACGAATGTCGTCACACACATGTGCACAGTGCAACCCTGGCACCACTAAATGCTCCTCACAGCACCGCAACGTTTTTTATATTCTACTCAGATTCAGGTCATCTGATGTGAGCAAAAAAAAAGAGAGAGAGAGAGAGAGAGAGAGAGCAACCCCTCTTATCTCACCGCAAACGGGCACTGCAGCGTTGTTGGATGGCCACCACGTTTTTTTTTTTTTTTTTTTGGGGGGGGGAGTTAAGTAAAATTACAGGTCCAGAAATGGAACGTGTGTTACCCACCTTTTCAGTGTCTGGAGAAATGGGGTGATGGAAAAGAAGGAAATGGAGGTGAATTCTTTGGGACATGTGCAGTAATTTAAATGTAAATGAGTAATGAGGGACCGGGGAGGTCATGAATGGAGTTTGCCCCGGGACGATAACGCCAGGCTGCGTATTTCAATTCCATTACTGTAAATACAAAATAGGAGAGACATTCGACGTCCGCGTCAGCAGCAGGGCAGGCAGGTAGTTCTGGCTGGAATAGATCATCTGATGGCTTTTGACCTGCACTCAGGCCAGCGCGGAGAACAAAGCCATGGGTCGGGGCATGGCTGAGATCACAGATCACACACAGCGGGGGCCGTCACTTAAAATTCAGTCTTTGGTCTTTTGTGGGAGGTCTGAAATAGCACAAGAGGTTAAACGCACTGTATTGAAAAAGGTTCAGAAGTGAAGTGATTGCCCACTTATGTGACGCAAATGAGATTGAATTAAATCAAAAGTAAGATTAAAAGCTTCACCGTGTGCAATATGGTAAATATGCAGGGACTAAGTTCCCTGATATATCAAATAACCCAACCCCACACCACCACTTTCTTCCCTAACAGGAGTTTCTGGCAGGGTGGCATGGGGCCATATCAGTATTCATCTCTCCGAGGCCAGCGTCCTCCTAACGTCGGGGTAATATCCCATCCCATCAGCGGTGCGCCCCATCCTTCAGTGTCCGCAGCCGACCCCCTCGTCCTGATGACTGCAGTGGTTTTCATCAAAGTCGCCTGCTAATCTCCTCCTTTGCCCGTGTCAAAGCGGCGGATCATGTCCAGAGTCTGTTAAAGAGCAGAGGCTCCGGACTCACAAAGACGATTATAGTCTTATCCAATTTTTTCCCACTATTGCTGACTCAGTGGAAGAAGAAGAAAAAAAAGAAGGGATGGGTGTGGGGGCAGATATCTGTTATGATTGAGGCAGTGAAGCAGTGAATTTGATGGGGTGTTATTTTCTGGTTTCATTTGCTCCACTGGTCCCATAGAAAAGGCATGCTGTGTTGGAAAAGCTAAATATCTTTTAAATGCATATAAATAAATAAATGGCTAAGTGCCAACAAAGACTTGTTAACTTCTCACGGCCTGCACAGTTCACACATAACACATGATCACACACAAGCACACACACACAGACACACAAACTGACCGAAGTGTGCTCAGGTGGTGGTCGGTCAGACAAGGTCACTCTGTCTCTGACACTGGTATTCATGTGAAACTTACGAGCTGGTGTGATCCGTGGCCATCTTGCTGACGGGCATGCTGGACACCCCGTTGCCGAGAGACACGCTGACACTAGTGCCAAAGTGAATGCAACACCGCATGAATGCTTCAAAGCAGCACTTTGCTGTTCCAATGATTTTTCCTTTTAACTTATGAGCTCCTTGGTTGGATTTTTTTTTTACACTGAGGTCTTAAATTCATCCCAATAAATGTAGATTTGATTACAAGCCAAAAGATTGGATTATAATTTTTCACAAAACTATGTTGACGGACAAGGTATTAAATATGATTTCATAAAGGTCATACCTTAGTTGGTTTCAGTTTCTTTATCAAAGGGATGAAAATAGCAAAGTTGCAAGGTCATATTCACTCAAGGTCAAATCAGCCAGAATTTGGGTTGAAACTTGTGCCGTGCGGCAAGATCAAATTGATCAGGGTGACATTTCTGCAAAGCAAACTCGCTTACTTTGTGGTCATTATACTGCTTCACTCAATGGCAGAACTACAAGATTGACGACATTAGCAACAAGAAACACACCCCAGATTCTGAAAAGGCCACTGCGCTAGAACAATTTAGTTTTGGTATTTTATCTAATCAGCAAGTCAGGTAATGTCCATGCTAGATGTGACTTTGATTTCATGCATGACCCAGGTTCATAAGAACTGTGAAAGAGATCATATATTAAGTCTATGCTTGTTCTATGTAGGTATCAGACAACACCATCGAAACATTACATCTCTCTCACATGCACATGATGATGTTGTGTTGAGAATCAGCCAAACTACATAAGTAGCCTCACAAGCCCACCACTTCTGCATGATGCATCCACTTCAAGGACTTTGAATGGTGATGATCTAGAGATGCACTCAGATTGGGAAGTGTTCATTGTGTTTTACCCTCTAGGTTTCCCAGTGAAAGGAGGAGAGGTCTCGTTATTTTTGCCCCACGCTCTCAGCAGTGCCAAAATCTCCTCGACTTCACCCGCAACAAGCACTTAAACCATCAGGTCAAAACGATTGGCTTAGCCAAGAAGTGCAAATGAATAGAAAGCGATAAACAGATTCACGCTACACAGAGGAGAGAAGTCAGAAACCTCTGTGATACTGCCCTCCAAAATCAGCAAATGCGCTGCTCTCAAACTGGTCTGCATTTGCAAGTCTAAATCTGAGTTCTGCTTCGCATCTCTTCCTGCTGTCGTCAGTTCTAATTGTAGGCTATATACATGTGTCCAAATTAAATTTACCTTTAACCACTCTGCCCATTAATGAATTAATGACTGGCCAAAGGACGCATCCGCAGTAATGATTCTCCTAAAACGTTACATGTCCACTCACAGCCACTGGGTTTGATATCGTTAGGAGGACTGTAAGCACTAAGGACAGGTATTCACTTCCCTTTTTAGAGCCTTGTGGCTGTCTTTACCAGCAGCCTGTCTCCTGCGGTGCTGCCTAAAACATAAGGAGTGTATCGACCGGCGCTGGCCTGGGCTGAGGCTCGCCGTAAATGATGCTTTTATACGGTGCTTCAGATTGAATTAACTCCCTCAATGGATTTACAGCTCCTGGCATAATGAGGCCTGAGTGGAGCTTTTCCTGCCCGGTTAAACAGAAGATCTAATCTCTCTCTCTCTCTCTCTACCCTTCCCGCTCTTTCTTTCAACCTCTCTCTCTCTCTCTCTCTCTCTCTCTCTCTCCCTCCCTCTCCCTCCCTCTCTCTGTCTTTCTCCCTACACTCTGACTTTATCAGTCTGTTACTTTGCTTCACTTTCTCTGCCTCTTCTTCTCCCTCCCTCCTGGCCTTCTGCGCCTCATTGCTGGGCTGTCATTCGTTTCTGCTTTTCATGTAAACCCCTCGCTTCAGACTGGCAAATCTGTGCCCCCACTCTGCATTGACTTACTGTGGCTTTCGAAGAAGGAAAAGGTTAAAGCACTGCACTGAAGCAGTAAGCTAAAATAACAAGTTCTGCTCGTTCCGAAATGGTTGAAAATGACTGCATTATCCAACCTGCTGGGGTCCTAATAATAGATGTAACCATCTCTGTGGTCTAGCCCCAGTCTCCAGTAACCTCAACAGTTAGGTGAAATGGAGGGCTAAAATGATCGACATGATTATAATGGATTTGCGTGATTACCATTGTGCTCCTGGGGTGCTCTCTGGACAAACTCTCCTTTTCCCCAGTCTCTCCCTATCTCCCCAGTTCTCCTTCTATAAAAAAAAAAACAGGTTGATATGAGGCTCTCACCTGCTCCCCTCCCAAAGTGGGCTTACTATGAATAGTTGAATTTACATGAGGTGTACAATGGCTCACAACCTTGGCAAATGTCACTGTAACATTACAGCCACTTTCAAACTTCTGGAAAATACTAAAGTACTGCAAAGGTGGCATAACCTTTTCTCAGTCCAAATGACGCAGACATTTTTTTTTTCCCCCTGTTGTTGTTCGTGAAATATGAGAGTCAAATGAAGGCAAGGCAGACACTCTCACCTTATTTGGCTCAGTATAAACCTATTAACTGTGGTACCAAAATAAAAACAATCCTGCATATTAATGAGCTGCCTTGTCTTTGGGGGGAAAAGTGGCTTCTTTTTTTCATCTCTCCGGTTCCTCTTTCTCTCTAGTCTGACACCCTCTAACACACTCAGTCAGTAAGAGTGCTCTCACATATCGGATTCATATATTTAGGAAAGACAGAGACTAAATGAGGCTATTAATTACTTTTTACCGCCACCTACATTCACATCAGTTTAATTAAGGACTCAGTGTGAGAGAAGGAGGAAGGAGGAGAAAGTAGGACAAGGGGAATACAGAAGGAGATGGCTGGTTGCCAGTGATATGTGTGTGTATGTGTGTGTGTGTGTGTGTGTGTGTGTGTGTGTGTGTGTGTGTGTGTGTGTGTGTGTGTGTGTGT
>JASCQY010000071.1:3960550-3974414 GCA_030264315.1 Sardinella tawilis
GTTTCTATATAGCCTCACAAGCACTGACTTCCACTTCAGCAACTCGATGTAGCTCTGATGAGCAACACTGCCTGACCATCACGCTGTCTAGCCGATAGGCATCAGAACGAGCTCTTATTTGTGATGAGAAAGGTGACAAAGACAATGATGTATTTTAAACATTTCAGTGACTATGTGACGGCTACCCTGACGACAAACGCTCACGGAGGAAACTGCAAGTCATTTGTCTATGCAATGGAGCCATGTTATAAATAGGTAGTGAGTGTCTATAACGTGATTCAACATGCGTGGCTTCACGTGGCTTTTTTGTGATAAGAGGGATGATAACTGCAGTGGTGTCGACGATCCACATCGCTGACCGTCATCATCATCATCGTGTCGGCCAGCGGCGGCAGTGTGGCATTTATATTCTCCGTCTCATCTCTCTCTCTCTCTCTCTCCTTCCTCGACAAGCTCACTCATAGCCACATAAACCCCTCACACCTGAGCTGGATATATGGCCATAATCTTTCTGCCTCTTTCTCGTGTTGATGGAAAGATTGCCAATAGAGGAATGGGGCTATCTCAGCGTTGTCACGGATTTTCTCTGCTCCGGAGAGGCTGTTTCATCTTGCCCACCCCCCTCTTCACACACACACACACACACACTCTCCCCACAAACACTCTCTCCCCACACACACCCTACACCCAAACACTCATTGATCGTAAAGATTGTCATCTCGGAATGACCCTGTAGACCCATTCCACGGGAGAATTCAGTGCCAACGCTCCTTTCACCTCATATGTCAGGAAGCGGGAATGACAAAAAAAAAGAGCAAGCATCATCTGGGATTAATCCTTTTCGCTGGGAGTGATGCAATGTGACAATAAACGGGCAGGGCTAATTTTCTATTTAAAGAGATGGTGACGGCTATAGGAAATGTGCCACTGTGGCTATTTATTTCCACCATCACTTTGGAGGTGAACGCATTCATCCAGAGAGCCATCCAAAGTGCTTTTAAAGGGCCCAAATGGATCAGCGCATTACCATGAGAATGGCTTCTGTCAGCAGTATCGATACATACACGGCCCTTCCTGCAAAATCTCCGCTTAGATTTTTACTGCTGCTCACAACCCAAGTTTAAGGCACTGCCAAAGGCAGCCACTTACAAAAAAATACTCATAACTAACTCAACCTGAAACAGCGGCTTGTACTTTTCATCCAGTTCAGCAAGTTTAACCATAAGCCTAAAGCTTGAATGGCACAGACCGTTTTGAAGCACCCCAGTTCTACAACAGAGGCTGATCTTAAAACAACGGCCTATTCTACTCTATGCCCGCATGGTCGTTCCCCACTGCACTGTTCCTCCCTGAAAAAAAACGAGATGATGAGCAGGGTGGTGCAGATGTCGGCACACACGCCCTTGAAGATGTAGCCGTCCCAGGCAAGCGTTATGGCTCGGTGTGAGCCAAGCTGGGACGAGACTGATGGAGATGTTTATTAGGCCTGCTGAGGTGTTAAAAGCACAGGCACTGATGAGTTTATTAGCGGCAGCGATCATTTAATCAAATGCCTGACTTCGCCTCGCTTCTCTCGCTGGCTCTCCTGCGCTCCTGTCTCGCGCCAGCGTGCTTCTATTCAAGCTAATTGATCCCAAGAGATTCAGGGGGAAAAGAGGAGGCAGGACCAACCCTGTAATGCAAACACCGGACTGTCAGCTGACGGGCTGCGTTTGATGACAGACCAGCTGCCTAAAGCGAATGTTTTTTTTTTTACCCCCAATGATTCCACACAGATCTAAATTAAGAACAATGGATGCTTCTACTATATGGTATGTGTGTCCAAGCCTCTCATTAGGGGAAACTTGTGCCACACAAGTGTGTGGATACAGGGTGAACAAAACCTGCTATCAACTCCCACTGGTAGGCACTGACCGAGTGGTTGAGAAATGCTTTGAGTTTTGAGAATGATGTGCTTACAGGTACTGTACATACCAACACATCTCTTGCATATGTGTGTATATATATATATATATATATACTTGTATGCCTGTGTTGGTGTGCATGTCTCATTGTATGTGTGGGCCTGAGATTGGACAAATATAACAGGATGTGCTGTAAAGGAGGTGTGTAAAGCCCTGGAAACAAAGAGCAGCAGCTGGTGAGTAATCACTTTTTTAACCTCTGCTTCTCATCATTAATCACCGTCACAGACGGGGAGCAGCTCTCTGATGAGCCTCACCACACATCAGGCGATGCTGCAGCCGCGCACGCCAGCCAGGGCTGCACAAGAACAAGCATCGGGACACACACAACACAGCATACAGTACAAGCACGATAAACTACAAACAGAGCCAAGGCATGGATATCTATAGATATGGACGATGGATATCCACTATCGGTTTGTCCACACAACGCTGTTCCCACGAGATATAAGAGACTCAGGTACACGTCTACTGTGTATGAGGGTGTTAGAGGAAACAACAAACAGCATGCTGTGACATGCTGTGTGTTCTCACAGGCCTGGCTGAACAAAGCCGGATGGAACCCATGCTTGGATATCACAATCGTAAGGCTCAGTGAAAACATCCACAAACAGCGATGCGAACTGACACACACTACATATACTTACATCCACACACGATAGCACCACACAGAAACCTGAGCCAAACAAGTGGCAGTAAGACTTATTCACGTCTTTGAGGAACATCATACACACACACACACACACACACACACACACACAAGGACACACTATACACACACAAACACAAAGATATGACTTTTCTGAAAAGCAGTATTTTCCGCTTTGCAAGAGCGAGATTGGATTCCCGCAAAAGCTTCCGTTATTAGTTTGTGCACAAATAAGATTGAAAATTGTATCCCCCATAATTCCAGATTGCATTACAGAAAATACATTTTATACTTCCTCAAGGGGCTATTTTTCAGAATATCAGTGGGGCTGGGGAAGGAGCAGGGGAGGTGAGGGGAGAAAGGGCAGAGCAGAGAGAAAGGAGGAGAGGAAGAGGAGGAGGAGAGCAAGAAAAAAGACTACACAGACGACATATGAGGACTACTGTCAGGATCCGTACAGAAATAGAGAACGATGACAAAGAAAGCCCTTGAATCACAAATGGAACAACAGGTTGGTTCGCCATAGTTATTTTATTTTTTTTCTTTTAGATCTACACATTTCCCATAAAGAGATATGATGAAGAAGTAGCTTGGCCATGTCCTGTAAAAGTGAAGAGCCTATAACCTTGTTCTTTTTCAGCTTACTGAGATACTAGTCTAGTTTTCACAATGCTAGAGAATTTCAAACAATACAACAAGGACAGACCAGATCAGTGAAAGCAGGGGATGACATAGAAATGGCAGTGGCTGGCGGCAAAGCCTGCAAACATGAAAAATGTGTACTATATATAAATAATAACAATAAACAATAAACAATGAGTTTATAACATTAGGAATCACTGAGCAATTTGTTTGCCTGCACTGGTGATTTAAAAGTTTATGCAAAGTCTAAGTCCATGATGATGGTGAGAATTTTCCTATGGAGAGTAATAAGACTCTCCTCACAAAGCGAAAACAAGTCTGGTGATAAATGGCCACAAGAGCAGGTCTCTTTGCTTTCTCTGTTTGCTTTATTTATTTACTTATTTATTATACACTGAGAGATGAGAGGCAGATCACCACTTTCTCTCCCACTCCGCTCTCTTTCAAAATACAGCAACAGCATGTTAACTTTGAAAGCTCATATGACAACACAATGCAAGCTCACTGACTTACTGTAGGCCTACCCATAGAGCATATTGAAAATGGCCGCCTTTACAAAAGCAGGTCTCAGCTCTTTCAGTCATTCAATTATGCCTGTATTTCTTTGTTCCTCCATTGATTATTTGCATAATCTAAGAGATCTGTCTGGAAGAGCCATACAAGAACATAATATCTCATTGCACAAATGACTCAATGTGATTACGATATGCTGATTGATTATGTACTCTTTGTTTGTTGTTCTTTCTTCATGTGAATGGATGACTCCTGATTTAGTGTTTCAGTAGGTGTAGGCAGGAAAAATAGCATTTCCATAATACCCAATATCAGTCATACAAATGAGGGTGCAGTTCAAATGATTCTGTTTTTCTCAGCTTTCATTTTCTATGGTGAGTCACAAGATATATTGCTTTCTGAATATTATTATGCCCCAAAATATGTTGTTTATTCTCACACATGAGGCAATTACATTCTGCATTTAATGTGTTGAAAAAGGCAAGCAGTTAAGAAAATGTCTGCTATTCCTTTGTCCTGAGCTGAAGATACAGCTGGCATCACGGCTCATTTCTAAAGTAACTTTTTCACAGTTCTGTGGTGGTAGGTTATTAATAACCTCTAATTGTGGGCTCTCAAATCATGCCTGAAGATACATCATTGCAAATGTACTGGACAAGCATGCTTGATCGTGTCCTGAAGGGTTTTTTCAGCAAATAAGATTTTCAAAAAGCCACTTGATATGTTTTGGGGTTGGTGTGAAATGTAATGTCATGATAGCTGCTTGTTCTGTGGAGGTCAGATAACTGCTTCAGCAGCAACTTACATATTGCAAATAAAAATTGTTAACTGTTATTGATATAATGTCAGTTCTTGTCTGATGTGTTATAATCTGATGTGTTATTACCTGATGTTTTCTGAGTAACAGTACAGACCCTTCAAACAGTAAAAACAAAAACAATGTCTGAACGTTCCATTTCATCCCCAAACATCTGCTACATCAGTATGACATCAATCAGTAGAAGGGTTGCGGAAATATATTCACTACACGCTCACATCAAAATAGCTGCAATGTGTTAATGTGACACCAGATGAAGACATATACAATTAACTTAACAGAAAACTTTAAATGATTTCGGTGCCGTGTTGATTTCTTCGGGATCAGCTCCACTGTGCCTAGGTGCTTCCCAGTGGGCCCCCTCATCACACTCTAGGCAAAGGTGGTGGAAGCTTCACACATCTGACAGATCTAAGAGCTTCCAACAACTCCCAATAGGTGCAAGTGGAGGAGAGATCGATAGAGAGAGAGAGAGGAAAAAAAGAAGGAGGAGAATAGGAAGAGTGGTTGGGAACCCTGAGCACAGTGAGAGATTTCTAATGGATGCACTTTCATGATATGGACCAAAGGGAGGAAAATAGAAGGAATATGCTTTTGCTTTTTATTCTCTATACCTTGCAAGCTTTTTTTTTTTTTTAAGACAGGAACAATAGCCTAGTGGCAGAAGAATGACATACAAGCAAGTTGCAGTGAGTGGAGCCGTAGTAGGCATTGCTGGGACAGTGACGGTCCATCAGTCCCAATAGACACCACATCAAAAACCTATCCCTGTGGGAATTCATAAAAGCACAATAGCACCTGAATACATGGACTGAAGAGACAGGCTCCAGCTAATGGAACAAGAATTGAGGATTGAAAGAGACAACACTCTGGTCTACTCACAGTGAAAAAAACCCTCAGTGATGTTTGAGTGCAGTCATTAGGGTATACTAATCATGGAGACCTCATATCGGTGTCAATAAATTGAGTGAAGGGATGACTCGAATGATTGATTATGAAAGGAATGCAGAGAATGTCAGTGAGCTTACATGTAACGGTAGAGGGATAATCTTCTGGTTCTGAGCTGCCAATCTCCTCATGCCTTATTCTTCTCTTCCCCACCCCTTCTTTGTTGCCATAGGAGCTCTGCATCCAGTCATCTGTGGCATCACAATCAATGTGTGGAGTCACACTACACAAATTAGATCAATACTTGGGGGGCACTTTGAAAAAACACACACACGCGTATATACACACACACACACTCACACATACACACAGTCCAATGACTCATGGGGACATCAAAGTTAGAATAACTCCCAATCAATGACTAATATGAATTAATTTGCCATTCAATCGCTGCTGTCCAAAATGCAAAAGATTCATAAACTTTTGACATCGTATTTCATCATTATCTAAACTCCTCGTGCTTCACCCCCTATACAGAGATAAATGGCTTTCTTGTTGGGCTGTGCTCCCTGTAGAATACAGAGGAGTGTGGTTTTATACAGTAAATTGACCTCATCATTTATGATTACAGTCCTCTTTTTTTTGCCTGGTTGGCCCACCCCATATATCAGAGTCTGTTACTCTGGCCGATTACACAGAGAGGAACTCATTAGCTAAGAGGCCCAAATCGGAGACGGGTTCAATACGGCACTTTCTTTCCAACATCCTCTCTTATGCCTATGTTGAATTCGGGTTCCTCACTTTTCATTCCAATCAACACCACTTGTTCAGAGTCATTCATTATCGTTGTATCTATACCAGCTGACCACCATCTGTGGCTGACTGTTCATCAATCAGGCTGGACTTTCCTTCAGACCAACTGCATCCCTTATGGAGCCTGCAGGTGTGGTCAGTGGAGCACTGAAGACAAGTCTGGAGCCTCTTGACTCTAACAAAGGGCTATTAAGCACAGCAATTGCAGGGTTAGAGGCTCCTCATGTTGAATGTAGATACGTTTTGGTTTTGTTTGTTTGTTTGTTTGTTTGTTTCTTTTTTTTTTTTTTTTTGGGGGGGGGGGTCATTGCTTTCTGCCATTGCAACAGATAGAGGATGGTAAATGACTGAGAGAGCAAATGCGGAAGGATCGGGAAATGGCCTTCAGCTGGAATCGAACCTAGGACCCTGGGGGTATGGTTTGGATGCCTTAGCCACTGAGGGCTTTCCCCCCAAATTGAATTTATAAAATGGCAGTTCCAAAAAATTCTGTGTTGTTCAGGTGGTTCAGGTTGTAACTACAGTATACTGTATTGCGTGTGAGGTAAACTGTATAGGTGATTTGCATAAGATGAATGTTCATGAATATGCTACAGAGCAAAGAACAAGGGTGGATCTTCCTTTGTTTTAGGTTGATTATCTTAATCTTAACATGTTCAGTACAGTATTATGCACAGTAAAATGTGCATGCAGGTAAGCATAGCCTAGGCAAACAGCATGAAAGAGTGCAGGATATTACCAGAGATCAATCAGAGCTAAAAACACACTTAACAAAAAAACAAAATGATGCTAAAATCACTTCACTATAAATGAACTATATAATACATTGTATGTAAATACTTAAAATATTAGAAATATGATTAAAATATTAGAAATATTATGTTAAATATATGTACATAATAATCTCTTTTTTGTACCTGAAACAAGTAGTGAATTTACTGGTTTGGTAAGACATCTGAATACAGTTAAACATGAATGCAATTCATTAGAGAGCCTGAGAGAACAGAGAGATTGTTCTCATAAAGTACATATTTTTGCAGTTGCTGTCAGATTGCAAAGAAAAGCTAATGATTTATTTATCATTCATTATTGAGCTTAATTATCCGCTTACAGCATCTTCAAGAAAGCGCACTGTAACATAATGATGCATTGCGTGATTAAAAATGTATGCTGCTCAATAACCTTAAGAGCAAGTTTTCATTTTAAAATTGTGGTATGGGTGAAGATGGAAGAAATTCTTCCCTGAGCTGGTAAAACTTTAAGCAATCATGTTTAGGTTTTCAAAATGCAATTGAGTCAAAGCACATATAGACAAGGGCATAGGTAGGGTGTCAACTTTGGTGGTGACATCAGGCTGTCTTCACTGTTAATTTGAGTTCAGACGTCAGTAGCCTATACATCAGTCAGAAAGCACATGCAAAAGATGAGCTTAAACATTAACTATTTTATTTACAGGATGTGTTAACTTGAACTTGAGGGGTGGCAATGAGTTTTGAAACATTCAGCCAGGCGCGCAGGTAGTCTGTTTACCTCTTACGTTTCAGCCAAATAAATAGTGTGTCTAAATTGGGTAATCAAACTCAAACATGACTTCAGACATGACAAAGATAAAGCAAATGAAATATTGGTGGGGACAATTCTGTCATTTCAAAAGACTGTAATTTATCTTTATGGTCCATATGCCTTGGACAGAGACTACAGTCCATGGCCTCTGATTTTCACACATAGGCCCGTGTTGCCCTTTTATCACAGGCATCATTAGTTTGTCTTTGATATCACAAGTAATTAATGCTATAATGTTTCAAGATTTGCGATAATCCACTCATCACGGAGGTAAATGATTCTAACTTATTCAGTGGAGCTTTTCTAGAAATTAGAGATCAAGCACCTCAAAACAGGTCTGATCTCCTCTGATGTGGGGATTAATGTCTTATCAGGGTGCTAAGAGGGCCGAGGCACAGTTAAGGAGATAAACCCCACAAACTCAAGGGTCTGCGAAAAAGCGGGTGCTACAAACATACAGTACGTACAGTCTGTTCAGATCATTCTCTCATTAAATCTGACCTTCACACAACACAGCATATATTTCACAGGGAGGGAAGAAAGGATGAGGGCAGAGAGAAAGAGAGAGAGAGAGGGATAGAGAGAAATTTGATGTGATTCTGTTTCATTCTTCCCTCAGCATTTGTTTCACTGGCTTGAAATCGATACGGCTCCCGATCAGTATGTGACAGAAATCAATGAAACCGGATTGTGTCAATCCAAGAGGTCTTGAGTGTGACTGACAAGTAATCAGATGCTAGTGTGGGGATCAGTCAGGCTTTCCACTGCACCAAATCTACCACAGGCAACACACCGGAGGCAAAAAAAGGAATAATCCTGGCAGAGACATGGGCTGCATTGTTCACATACATTCATTAATAAATTAATCAAAAACACAATGAAAAGCCTTCATGAAGATGGTATGTGAGTTATTCAAGGCAATACATCTTAACACCAGATATAAATGTGTAAATTCAGCCTAAATGCATTTTTATCTTTATATACAGTAGTATGTATCCCCAGGTTCTATTTCTGATTTTTTTCCCCTCCAGGAGGTGCTATATCACATTCTGCCGTAGCGCCCTTTATTGAGATATAGCTACAGTATATGGCAGTAATATAAGGCTCTGGCCTGCCTTTGTGCTCGTGTCAAAGGCAATCATGACAACAAGGACAGAGCCTCAAGTCCTCAATCTTTAGCATCCCACCAGCCTGATGCTGCAGAGCAGAGACAAATTGGCAGAAGAAAGTGCAACCTGTAATCAGTGCCAGTCTGCGTTCCTGAATGCTCTTGACTTGATGGAAATCATGATGGGTCTCAGTCTCAGTTATCAAATAGAGTTGGATCATCTGCTCTGACACCCACTTAACAATGCCGAGAGACAGGTAAAATTGAGCTGAGTCACTGCCTGTTGTCAGGCAGGTAAGCTCTGAAGTGAGACCGAGCTCCATACACAAGCCGTGCAGCTCGGGCGACTGAGCCACCAAGGTCTTTTACGCCACCCGTCCACCCCTCCACCAAATCCCTACGATACCAGTGAATGTCAGAATGCTGCGGGGCCTCAATGCTGTTTACTCTGTACACGGAGGACTGCAATGGTGCATTCCAGTTAAAATAACAGATTGGAATCACACACACACACACGCACACACACACGTACACACACGCAATAGACGGTGTTAGAGAAGGAAGCCTAGAAGCCTTGTGCATCAGATGCAGGCCCATCACAGCAGTTTATTGTGATATGGAGCCTGTGGTGGCGTTTGTGCCCCTCTGATAAACTGAATCATTTACTCTCTCCCGGCCTGTGAGTTAATTGCCTGTGGGTTTTTTTTTTTTTTTTAAAGTCTGGCCACCGTGTTTATTTTCGTAACGCATTCATTCCCGGGCTTATCTGCACTCATAATTTTCACTACCTCCCAAACCAGAAACATATCCACATGTTCCACATATCCACAAGGGTCAAAGGTGACACTGACTGTTATTTTCTCAGCATGAATAAATAATTGACCCATTTACATAACATTTGGCTGGTCCAGAAATGTCAAATCAAAATGGTGTGGCGATAGGGGGAAAAATGCTGTAATTATCCAATCACATTATATGGTGGCGAGAGACGGATACTCTGGACTGTTGGGGGTTCTGGCCTGCGGGGCTTCAAAGAGCCCAGAACAAAAAAGCTCCATATCAGTGTCAAACAGCTGTCCATCCCGATCAGCCATATTAGATCCGCCTCTGTGAGTTTCAGAGCCTACCTGCTTTTATTTTTGCTATACTCTGAGCATCTGGCCTTTATTGTTTGGCCGAGTCCCCATACCAATCTACCTCAACTCTCAACCCCTCCACTCTCTCTCTCTGTTTATCTCTTTCTCTCTTGCTTTCTCTCTTGCCTCTCTCTCTCTCCCTCTCTGTCTGTCTGTCTGCCTCTGTCACTGTGTCTGTCTTGTTAACGAGGGCGGTGGTGTTACCTGAGGACACAGAGTTGTCCTGTGTGATGATGATGAGAATGGGAGAAGTCGGCGCAGGCTGGGAATGGGTCTTTTATGAAGTAATAAAAAAGCTGCCCATCTGCCACGGAGATGATGTCATTTGTGGTGGAGGTGATCCTGTGCCTTTATGGCTGCTTCCTGCCCGTATGTGTGTGTGTGTGTGTGTGTGTGTGTGTGTGTGTGCTAGGCGGGGAAAGAACCATAACACCGAAGATCAACCTATCCTTTAGGCAACGAGACTTGCTCACAGGTACACTCTCGGGCTAGAGCTGTCAACCCGGCACCAGCTCAGTGGTGACTGAAACTTATTAATGTCGCAACCGTAACCATGCCAACAATAGCACATCCTGATGTGTGATTTGACTCGGTGACTGAGCTGAGTCACTGATTAATACAGAATTCACTGAGTGATACAGAATTGATTTTTATGGTCATTGGTGTAATTCACAACTCAACTGTGTGCCTCCTGCAAAGAACCTCCAGATAAAAAGACATGGAGAAAGAAATTTGTTAAATAGAAAGGAGAACGTCTGCATCTCTGACAATTACGCCAATCCAGCGCAACCAGGACAGGACCAGGGCGATGTAAAATACAAAGAACTCTGGTGCAGCGCAGATGTTTTCTAAGTCTTCTTTAGCTTTTTTATTTGAGGTGCATATCAAATGACTAACATTTCAATGTAAGATGTAAGATGTTTTGTGCTTATGATTGCTGGGGATGAGTTATTCCCAACTGAGCATAACTCTCGATTGAACAAACAGAAAAGCACTTGACATTGTTTTGCAAGAGTAAGTAGATGCGGAAGAAGGCTGAATCGACTAAGTTTCCCAAAGGGGTTATAGACATTTATAATGGTGTTTTTTCATGGTTCTCCCGGCTCCTGATGTCTGCTCAAAAACACATCCTGTCTGAGTGCTTGTTTAGGTTACGTACGAGTATCTTGTTCTGCTGTTTTCGTCAATTGCTATTGTTTTTTTTGCCACTGAATACTCAATAGGACAGGGCATTTGAGAAGCAGATATGAGTACAAACCGACCTTGAAGATGGAGGCGCTCTCTCTCCGGCTGTCTGCTTTCTCATCAATATGAGATTAAACTGCTCAATACCTCACATTTGTGCTCCTTTGCCAACTCCTGACACAAACCACGCAACCAAAGAGAAGCCGCTATCCCCTAGTGAGTAGAGTAAACATGTGGTCGTCGAGTGTGGGCTCTGTGGATGGATGGTGGTGGAAAATGCGGTTCTGGATACCAGGAGAGAGAGCCCTAATCATGACAGCTTTAGGCTACATAATAACCCAAGGAGAGGGTTAACAATGCACATGCTATTTTTGTTAAGAGCGCTACTTGACACCGTCCATCAGCTCATCTGCAACACAAGCCCCCTGTGTGGCCCTGCCACTAACGGCTCTTAATATGATACAATAGCCGGCGTGTCAGCCTTAATTGCACCTGTGATTGTCTGAAGTGGTCTCACCATCGCTCTGATTAGTAACGAGACCCCCTCTAACCCCTACGACCTTCCTCTGTCCACCACACGCAAGGTGTCCCTTTTCAGAGACTAATTGCAGTTTGTCCGGTGGGGAAGTGAGCAAGTGAATCCAACACCATGTCCTTGCACTGCACCCGTCTGGATTAAATGCCAGTCAAGCTGTAGCAGTTTATCATTAGCCATGTTTTTTTAGGGCCTCCATGAGTGGTTCAATAGCAATGACAATACTCCTTCCTATACACAAACGGTAACGGATTAAACTGCTACGTCTTCCAAGCTCTAAATTAAGTAAAACCACAGCCCTTTCAGGAGGGAAAGAACACACTCAGCAATTAAGTCAACTGCACATGCTGATTTATATTTTAATCAATAGAAAATTGTTTTAAAATAATGTTAGTTAATTAGTGGCAAGCATCATTAAAATACCTCCATAGCTATTTGTTTTCTCCTGCGCTTTGCTTATGCCTTGGCCTGTATGTCTCATCAATCCAAACTCAGAGCACTTAACTGGGGGATTTATCACAGGCAAAGAGATGAGCTGACACGTGCAGCAGTAGCCAAACATCATTCTTCACGAACATGTGCACAGCCTGACTGACAAACAAACAAATAAAAGAAATAACGATATGTTATACTGTATGTTCACTGTGCGTAACACTGTGATATTCTTACCAAACAAAACACATCACCAGACAACTCTTGGCCCACACACCAGCATGAGCAGTTTCTTTCACTCTCATTAGTTAAAGTAAAACAAAAAAGCTTGTTGCCTGATGAAAAGCTCACAAGTTTTGGTTTGAGGTGACTAAATAATCGCAGGTGTGCAAGTCTTTCTTTCTCATGCCAGTGGCTTTATCATAAACAATCCAGCCCAGCTTTTCTAAGCTGTTTATTTTAGCCTCTTCATGTCTCACTGTCTGCATCTTCAATTAGTATCTCGAACAGCGAGAGATAATGCTTATTAATTTGTCACCACATGTGGCCCATATTGAGTAGGTTATAAGACACTGGAGAGGTGTTCATTAAAAACCATGAACCATACAGCGCTGTAGTTCTTGATCAACACAGCCTGTCAAACATGCAGCATAGTGTCCTTTAACAACAAAGCAGAAATCTGTCTCACGGAAGAGCCAAAGGCTTTTTTTTTTTCAGTCTCTCCTCTCATGAAAAGATAACAGGTGCTTACATGAACACGAGACGAATCGTTGCGTCGTCACCACAAAGTGAGTATTGATCATGAAAGTGAATGGAAACTTTGAAAACCAGCCTTGTGCAGTATGGAGTGAGGTTTCCCATTCGAACTTTAATTGGCTGTTCTGTGTTCTTGTCCCCCTGGCAACAGAGGATGGAGCCTTTCACTTCTCCTTCTGCCCCAAGCAATTTCCTCTCATCTTTACAGTATAGCAGACCAGAAATGTTTTTTTTTTTACTGGTCCACGGAATCTCTCTGAAACCCATGGTCCTGTAACCATAAACGGGCCTGGAATTGCTCTATGTAAATTGTCTGTAACTGTAGCTACTGAATGACATGAGATGTTCACATCTATGGTGTGTGTGTGTGGCTAACAATAAGAAGGCTGTTAGTCTTGGAGGGCCAATGCTAACATTGAAATGCCAACATCACCTTCTGAACAAGTGCAGTAGTTCTTCACAATGTAAACCTATACTGCACTGTCAGTGCTCACTCTGTGATTCATTTGAAACATGTAGTGATAGTTTTCTCCCTGACGTGTTCAATGGAGAGAGATGGATGGTATATACTGTAAGCCTGCTTTGTTTATGATAACTCAAGGCATCAAACACAATACTGTAAATCTGTGATCGAGCGCATAATCTGTTGTCAGGAAGAACCTAATTTTACATCTCAGTGTTCAATGATTAAACATGGTGTTGTTCTTACAACTGAGTTTTGAAGAAACATTTTATACCACAGTCCTCAGTCATAAAGTATGGTGGGAGTCTCTCAACAAGGTACTGTATAGACTAATCCGGCGCGAAATTTGTGGGCGCTGCCATCTTGCCATTTCGCCATTACTGCAGTCCCGAGTATTGCG